>MCGE01000050.1:0-196422 GCA_002105175.1 Absidia repens | reverse complement strand
GGTCTTTGGGGTGGTCTGTCGATTGCCTTGTTTTATGCGCATTTGGCCAATCCATCAGTTTGTATCGTGTCCACTGGCAGTATGAGGCCAACAAAGCTCATCATCGTGTACGGCAAGAAGAGGAAGTCCTTTTCTATTTACCATCCTAAGTCTGTATATCAATCACCACATCCACTCACAAAATACCATCATCAGTGACTAGCATCCCTCCATACCAACAAATCGACATGATCATCACCAACGAACACGACGACCTATCTCCTACTCCTCCGTATGTGTAGTTTAGTAAATCACCTATGATCCCCTTATTCCTGTTTCTTTTATCCAATAGTTTACATATATTATTCTGCATTATCTCTTGAAAGAAATTCCCCGTTCTTTTTTTTATTGTATCATACACACATATATACTATTAGTACTATTATTTTATTTTGTAGCATTGATAATTTTAATAAATGTTTTGTATATACAATGAATGTATTGGTTTGATGGGGGAGGGTGAAAAAAATAGGGCCTAAAGTCGGGTTAAGTGGGGTGATCGATCTTTCTGTAAGGACTCCGACGAAATATTAAAAATATTCTGGATGTTACACGGTGGATCGATGTTGGCAACCCGCACTTACTTTTCATTTACTCATATGACAATAGACTTTATTATTTTTTCTTCACCTTCCTTTTTTCAATTTCAATAGTTTGTATATTTCTTACCCCACACCCCTCCTTTTTTTTTTCTCTCTCTCTCTCCTTCTCTTTGTTTTCCATGTACACTATTGAACTACTACTTTTATTTATTGTGCCTTGCTATGCCTTGAATTTCGGCATTCCTTTACCGAACACTCTAATCTTGGCAGGAGCGAGCTCATTAGTAACTTGGAATGGGCTCGGGAATGTAACAGCAACCAATTTGTACCTTGGGAACGGTGCCTCCGAGGATCGGCTCACTATTATCAAGATCTTTGGCCAGAATATTCCTAGTTCAAAGACGTCCATGTGGGTCACTTTGCCAAAAGACACACCCAGCGACAATACGTACCTGGTACTGGAAGGGAACGATACACCTCCTTCACGCGCAACAGTCCCACTCAATGTGGGTCTTGGATCGAAAACAACGCCTCTGCCGTACCCACTGCCGGTCCGTCTTCTTCTTCTTCTGCACCTCCTTCTTCGTCTTCCGGATCGTCTTCATCTACCTCACCGTCATCCTCGTCTGAATCAACCAAAACTAACCAGCCATCAAAGACACGTTCCGATACTTCAGACGCCACCTCCTCAACAGACGCAGATACACAGCCCTCCTCGGACGACGACAATGACAACGATACCAATTTATCTTCAGGTCAAGCAGCTGGTGTGATTGTTGGCTCTATTGGCGCTGCTGGATTGGTAAAAAGTACAACATTCCCCGGGCGTGACGGATATTCTCTCTAAAAAAAAATATACCTTTTTTTTTTAATTATTTTCAGGTGTTAGGGGCGATCTTTTTTATCCGACGAAAGCGGCGATTGAACAACCACAAACGGCACACAGAATTATTCGACGAGAAGGACAACATGGACGCAACGGCAGGAGGAGGCATCTATCATGATTATAACAACAACAGCAATCATCAGCATTACTCTCCTCCACCACGATGGCTGTTGCTGCTGAACCATCCAGTTATTCCCGATCGTTTAGTCACACACAACCCCCACCATCTGCCTACTACCCCATGAAAACAATCGAAAGTACGGATATGCATGACAATGGTTTCCAATCAAGAACTCAAATCAGTCCGACATGGCCTCTGGTATACCTTCTACTACACTCAACAAACCTGATGAAGCCACTCTGGCGGATCGTCCTGATAAACCTCATTCAAGATCCTAAAAATGGCCTTCCATCTTCTAGTTGATTAGACTAGTCTCCTCCTTTTTTTTTTTTTTCTTGGTAGCTTAGTTTTTTTTATGTATGTATTATTTATTTATTTATTCTGAATAAAGAAATCTCTTTTGATGACATGGCTCCCTGACAATTGAACGATGGTACTGGGGATGAGAGATCAAAAAAGTGTAGCGTCCTTTTTTTTTTTTTTTTTTTTTTTTTAAATTCACCAGACGCTTGGGTTCAAAGTGGGTCAACCATATATGGACAAACGTTTTGAATACAACCAAAAGCAAAGCTGGGAGTATTTAATTCCGCCTTTTTTTTTTCTTCTCTTCTTCCTCCTTATATCTCGCCCTTTCTTTTCTCTCTCTTCTCTCTCTCTCTCTTTGTCTCCCCTGTTCTGCATCTTCTACTTTATAAATATACTTACTTTTAAACAGCATGGCTCAGGTAATATATATATATATATATATCCACACTTGTGGTAAGATAAAAAAAAAAGTAGGACTTTACATTTGACCAAGTTTTTATATAGGTGACCCGTAATCCAAGCAACGATCCCCACGACAAAACTCGAATGTCTTTGCCGTGTTTGACAAGCAACAAATTAAGGAATTCAAAGAGGCATTTAGGATAATGGACACGGACGGTGACGAAATGGTGGACGCCAAGGATCTACAAATCACTTTTGAACGCATCGGTAATTTATTTTTCTATCTCACTCTCTCTCTCTGTTTTGTTTCTTTTCTTGCTGATTCCATTTTTTTTTTTCGGGTGTGGGTGTGGGGGGGGGAAACAGGACAACCGGCCTCTATGGACCTGATTGAAAAAATGTTAGGAGAAGCTTCTGACCTATCAACTTTACGGTGTTTTTGACATTGATGGCAGATAAATTGACAGGGACCGATCCGGAGCATGCGATCACAAGTGCTTTTGCCGCATTTGACAACGATGGACGGGAACCATTGATGCAGATTACCTACGTGAATGTATGACTACCATGGGCGATCGATTTACGGATGAAGAAGTAAGCCGTAGCAAATGTTTTTTGTTTATCGTTATTGTTATTGTTTACTGATTTCCTGTTTTAGGTTGACATCATGTTTAAAGGGCCGGCATTGGACGACCAAGGGAAATTCAATTACCGGGAATTTGTACGGGTGTTAAAGCATGGTGAATGAAAATAGTGGACGTGCTTACCCTTTGTCCATAAAGGGATCTTACTCAACGCCTTGTTTATAGACGGTTGCTCTCTCTCTTTTTTTTTTTTTTTTTTTTTTTTTTTTTGGTTTACACTCCTCCCCGTTCCAATTATTTATGTTATTAGTTTTAGTCTGTATATATATCCTTTATATTATTTCTCGTCATTCAAATAAAATAAGAGCAAGTATCACTTTATTTTTTTTTTCAATATTACAATGTTTGGTGTATATGTTTGGTGCCGCGTTGATTGGCCAATCGTTCAGGTGCAGCGAATTATCACGGAGCGGGGACGAGGCTATTGTAGTAGTTATATTTACTTTCAGTTTTAGTGGCTAGTGGATGATCGTTTTTGCCATTGTATTTTTAGACTGGTAAGAAAATGTATATAAAATAGTGTCAATTGAGAGCTAAGTATTCCCTTCGACATCAAACTTCCCACTACCTGATGCAGGTCGAGTTGATGGCGCCATTCAATTTTTTTTTTTCACCTTCATCATTTGCATCTACGTATTTATTACCCATTCATAAATACGATATCCAACCAAAAATCCCATGTCAATTTCATTGTTTTCCCCTGAAAAGTGCAGTCCCCTTGATTTGACATACAACTTTTATTAATGTGCTATCTACTAAAACCAAAGCCCTTATTTTTTTTCTGCTTTGTAGCTTTATTCCTCAATCATTTATATATTATTCTTTATTGTATCATTACTGTGTCTTTTTTCAACATTCAGTTTATCAATATACTAAAGAGATGGAGGGGTATAGCTTATCTAAAGGCATGGTCGAAGATAAAGATATATGACTGAAATATCCATCCATTCCTCCGCTCATATCACCTTGCCAATGTCGTCACTACCTCTTCTTCCTTTTTTTTTTTTGTCACTATAGCCAACTCTTACAGATATGTAATTGACATATAGTATCCCAGCATTGAGATTATATATAGTGTGAAATTCAGAGGGAAATACTCTGTAATAGAGATTGGTTTTTTATAGACAAATAGCATTCTTATCGAACCTGACGCCTATGGCTTTTGAAACATTGGTCCATTGACATTTCAGGATTAATGTCACCGTAATTTTCCTTTTTCCTTTCGAGGCACCAGTATTTAGTCCCGCTGCAGAATGATTAACATTAACTCTAGTCCCATTCCCCGTGTCGCTACCATATTTACTCCACGCAACTGCGAAATGTAGAGAAAGAAAACAAAAATATTCTGTAGTGACGTTTTTTTTTTTCCTACGCATAAATTCACCCACCGGATTTTACTCGCATGTATACCATGCCCATTCAACGAGACAATAAAAGGCATGAAAGGGATGAAAGTTAAAAAGGCAAAACATTTTAATTTAGATATGCATACAGTGTAAACTATCGCAACTAACAATAACCTAATCTAATGGCACTATTCTAAGATGAAGGCTAATCTAATTGCGGTTGGAAATCACGAATCCAAAATGAAAGGGTTTCTGTTGTAATAATGGTTACTTTTTTTATTTCTCTCTTCTTACTCCGACTCCTCTTTTAGACTTTAGACTTTTTTTTATATTTGACATTTATATTTTATCTCTCTTTCTCTTTTTTCTTCACCTCATATTCTTATTTTATTTATATTCTAAACCGTTCTCAATATAACGGTAAGTATCTTTTTGTCTCCCCCCTCTCTTATTTTATTATATTCTTATTTTATATTTAATCTTTATTATGCAATAAACAGGTTTTAGTATATCTTTATTTTATTGGTAAAACATTTGGTGCTCACTACAGGGGGACTTTTACACAACCACAGTCCTTCTCGCTACTTCAAGTTTGTACAGTCCACAACCTTTGTTACGAACTTGTGCCTCTGGTGTCAAAATACCAATCAACCATAAAATTTTTTATATTACTTGTACGACACACCTGTCAATCTGGCTCCACCTCACAAATCTTATTGGCAAACCTCTCCACTTCTTCCGATTCCGCCTCTTCAAACACCGAGATTAGCTATCAAAATGTCAATCAAACCGCCTAAGCTCATGGATAAAAAGTTTGCCGAATGGCTCACCATCTTCAACAAGGTATCCGATCTGAATGGCTGGAAAGAAGACGAGAAGTTGACCCGTGCCCTCATGTCGTTAACAGGTGCTACTAAGTCATGGGCTATCAGGGCATCTCACTCTTCGTGGGATGACTTTGTGTTGGACTTCAAGAAACGATACTTCAAGAAGGAAAACATATTTGAATACACTACCAAATTGATGACTATCAAACAAAAAGTGGACGAAAGTAATAAGAAATTTATCAATCGGGTGGAAAAACTCTGGTCATCCTACATGGAATTAGCTCAAGCCAACAAGAGTCAACCACGTCTTTGAAATCACGCTAATCAAGGTTTTGGTGAAAAGCATTCGCTCCAAGTCTCTTCGCCGATCTCTCCGTGTACAAGGTTATTCTACAGTTGATGAATTTATCCAAGGATATAAAGATATGGATGATATTGACTCTTCTGACTCTTCTGATGTGGATACTGCTTCATGTGATTCCGATTCCTCTGATTCCTCCGACTACTCTCATTCCTCCAAGTCCTCAAACAAGGCTACCAAGAAAAATCGATCGTTATCATCTGATTCTTCTTCCAAGGCAAATTCTGACGTTGTTTCTCTTACTGAATCAATCAAACAAATGACTGTTGCACTTATGGCCCAACAAGAGAAAATTGATGCGCTTATGGCCAAGCCGACCGCTGCTCCATCGACTCCAAATGCCAATGTCAGAAATCAATGGTGTTACAACTGCAAACAAAAGGGACATCGCTCTGCTGAATGTGACAAACCATGCCATTACTGTCATCAAAACCATCCTCACTTCACATGCTCACAACATGAAACCAAACCGCGGTCTTCTGCTACTTCCATGGATGCAAAATTATGTCAACTCAATCCACCCACCACACAAGATGCAATGGCTGTGACTCGAAAAGCTCACGAAATGGAAATGGACGCTAGACCCATCGCTACTAAAAAGCAAAAAGTCAACATTCAACCCAAACCTGCTCCCAAATCTCTGACTCAATGGCCACTCTCTGCCCAACAATTGATAAATCAACCAGTTTATCAAGTGTCTCTTGCACAACTAGCTGATCTCAACACATCTTTGCGTACTTCAATCAAAGACGGTCTAACTAGGCGTCATCAACCCAAGGAAAAAGCATTCAAGGCCACTCTGGAAAATCAAGCTACATTACCTGTTGGAAATTCAGTACCTCATACAATGGGAACAGTCGCTGGTCATGATTGTCCAATGATCCTGGATGGTGGTTGTACTCCATGTATCATCAGCAAGAATCTGGTCTTATATCTTGGCATTACTGAACTCGACGCTACAGATACTAGACTTATGGTTGCAAATGGCGATTCTGTATCACCTTTGGGAATTCTCAAGAATGTGTCTATCACTGTGGGTCCATCGAAGACAATTGAAGTGGATGCTGTGTGTTTGGATATTGTGGATTATGACTTTTTGGTGGGTCGTATTGCTTTTCACGCTTTTGGATTGGATACAAATTGGAAAGAACATACTTGGATGGTTTCAAATGCACAAGGAAAAATCGAATCCATGGATGTCTCTTATACTCATTCAAAATTGACTGGAAATTTCCCTGTACCTCAATCTGATCAAGTGGAAAATGAAGATGACGAATATGAAAGTGACGCTGATATGGCTTCGTCTTATTTGATTGCTTTTGCTGGTGTAGTGGATGAAAAAGTATCTGAATCAACTATTTCGGGTGATCCTAGACTGGGTGATCTACCTCAACGAATTATGGATAACCAAGTGATCAAAAATCTGGGTATTCAAGAACAAGTACTGGAGTGTATTGAAAACAACACTAGCTGCTTTGGTACTGGATACGAACATCTCAAACAAACCGGACTTACTGAACTACATGTCGAAACTGGCGATCATCAACCTATCTACCGAAGACCTTATGGAAACCTGTCACCCCAAGAAAAGGAATTCCTGCGATCTGAAATCAATGCTATGGTCACAAACGGTATCATCGTCCCAACAACGTATGTTCCCGGCAACTCAAAAAATTCAGGCTGGTCATTCCCCTGTCGACTCATTGGAAAAAAGACGGGCGACAAACGACTTGTCACAAATTTTATGGACTTGAACAAAATCACTGTGCGTGATACTTGGCCATTACCCATCATGACGGACTTATTGGAACAATTAGGTGGCTCTTCTCTTTTCTCGTCCATGGATTTACTCAAAGGATTTCATCAAATTGGAGTAAATCAAGAATCCATCAACAAACTCACTATTGCCACGCCATTTGGAAATTACTCGTATGTTGTGATGCCCTTCGGAATTCAAAATGGTCCTTCTACATTTTGTCGAGCGATCTATATGGCTTTGCAAGATTTATTGAATACCTCGGTTGTCGCTTACATTGATGATATTATTGTCCATTCTTCCTCACCTTCTCAACATCTGCAAGATTTGGAATCATTCTTTGTGCGAATCAAAAAGGCAAACATGGTACTCAACGCCAACAAATGCTCCTTCTTCGATCAATCGGTTACTTTTGTGGGATTTATAGCGGATGTGGATGGATATCGACCTGACCCGGCTAGGATACAAGCAATATCAAATTTCCCTAGACCTCTTTGTGCTCGTGATGTCCGTGCCTACCTCGGTATTATCGGTTTCTATAGAAGACATATTCACCTTTTTGCTGATGTTACTGCCCCTCTTACCTTGCTGCTAAAGAAAGATGCCTATTTCAATTGGACACAAGAAATGGAAAAAAGTTTTGTGGAGTCAAGAAAAATGCTGGAAAACAATTGTCTCTTGGTATATCCTGATCCTGGAAAAACTTTCTATTTATTCACTGATGCATCTGATCTTGGAATTGGTGCTGCCCTCTGTCATATGGATGGTGAATCGTATGTACCTGTGGCATTTCTATCAAGGAAATTACAATCTGCTGAAATGAAATACCCAACTGTGGAAAAAGAATTGCTAGCTGTGGTCTATGCTTTCAAGTCATTCAGAAAGTATCTGCTGGACAAATCTTTTTATCTTTTTACCGATAATACTGCTGTGGTTTATTTATTCAACAAACAAGATGCTTCTCAACGTTTACAACGATGGACTTTATGCTGTCTGGAATATACTTTTATTGTCAAGCATCTGCCTGGAAAACAAAATGTAGTCGCCGATGCCCTATCTCGTTTCCCCCAACACCAAGCAATGGACCAGATGGATTGGACGATATAGAATATTTATATCATGGACTCCTTGCTATGGAAACACAGTATGAATCGGAACTACAACAAATCGCTCAATTCCTTACAAAACCTTGGAATCAACAATTCTCAACTCGCATCAAACTACAATCTCGTCATTATCTCCTTCAATCAGGCAAATTATACAAACGAATTGGGGATCGAACGGTAGTGGTACCTTTTATTCAAGATAGACAAGGTATAATCAGTTTGATTCACGACGGACATGGACATTTTGGTGTTCAAGCGACCTGGACCCAACTTTATTATCATTATTGGTGGCCCACTGCATATGCTGATGTAGTCAAATATCTCCAAGCCTGTCACTCATGTCAATTGTTTTCACTACCCAAGTACAAATCAAACCCCTCTAGCCATGTGATTGGTTCCGCTTTATTCGAACAATTCTCGATCGACTACATTGGTCCCTTCCCAGTTACCACAAAGGGAAACAAATTTATTATTTTGGCAGTTGAAAACTTCACTCGCTGGCCCATTGCCTTAGCCACTCCCAAAAATGATGCTCTCACAACGGCAGAATTCCTTTACACTCACATTTTTTGCAACTTCGGCCCCCTGTACATCTTTTATCGGACAATGGTGTCCATTTCCTGAACAACGTGGTGGAACAGCTTTTGATGATCATCAAAACTAATCATAAAACCTCAAGCATATACCATCCACAGACAAATGGAATGGCTGAACGCATCAATGGTGTCATTGTTAAGACCCTCAAGAAAATGGTTATCGACAACGAAAAACAATGGGATGATCTTCTACCTGCCGCACTGTATTCCTACCGAATCAAGAAGCACACGACTCTCAAGATTTCACCTTACGAAGCCCTTTTTGGCCAACCTCCTGTTCTCCCGGACCAAGGTGTATTGTATCAAGTAGGCAAAGCCATGGGTTTTGAACGCCTGATCAAGCTTTGGGGATCCGTGCAGTCATGGAAACGGATGCCTCCACACTTCAAGAAAAAAACAATGCCCAAGGTTTTGCGTCTCTCTATGAAGTTGGTGATAAAGTGTTAATCATGGATCATAAACGTGAAGGTAAAGGAAAATTGGCTCCAATTTTCTTGCCCAAGGTATATGAAATCATCGAATGTTACAAGGACTCATATAGACTCATGGATGAACAAGGCGTGGTATTCAAGCACCGCGTTAATGGAAAGTCTCTACGAAAATATTACCAACGAACTGACAACCATGTTAGCATTATTTCCTCGGTTTAGCAGCGGGAATGTGTTGTAATAATGGTTACTTTTTTATTTCTCCCTTCTTACTCCGACTCCTCTTTTAGACTTTAGACTTTTTTTATATTTTGACATTTCATATTTTATCTCTCTTTCTCTTTTTTCTTCACCTTATATTCTTATTTTATTTATATTCTAAACCGTTCTCAATATAACGGTAAGTACCTTTTTGTCTCCTCCCCTCTCTTATTTTATTATATTCTTATTTTATATTTAATCTTTATTTATGCAATAAACAGGTTTTAGTATATCTTTATTTTATTTGGTAAAACAAAACCCTTTCATTTTGGATTCGAGTTTTGCGATCACCATTAGATTAGCTTCGCCATAGTTATCACTGAACCACCAATAATTTAGTTTAGTGTTAGTTTGTCGTAGTTTGTTACTTCATCCAAATAAGATACGCTTGACTCTTTTTATCGTTAGTTTCTTTGTTATAAGTTTACATTGTTTGTTTTGACGAATGGGTATACATGGACATAGAAATAAATTGGTGTGTTTGGGTGTGTGGAATGGAAATATGCGGGATATTAAGATGATTTCGTCCACCACCTCATATATATTTGAACGTAGAAAAACAAATAGCCATGCGTTTGCGTAAGAAAAAATATTGGGTTATGTAGAGTAGCAATGGTGGGGAAAATAATATTTGTGTAACTACAATTCATCTTCAATGAAAAATGACGCCCATTTCAAATTTTTATTCAAATCGACCTCGAATAAATATAGAAACGTTGAAGATACGTTGTGAACCATCTTCCGTAGATCAGGAATGTATACTGTATATATTTTGGCGTAGAAAAAGAACAGGCATGTGCTTGTGTGAAAAAAATATAGAGTATTTAGTTTATTGGGTCCTCTGCATTTCATACCGAAGTAGGTTATATAGGGTCTCAGCTCATTTTCAGCGAAAAATGATATTTTCCATGACCTACAAAAAACTTGCCAGTAACAAACCAAGAACCTTGAAGGAACTTTGTTTTACCTTGTTACTGAATGGACGCGGTTGACTCAGTTCTTTGTTGTGAACATTGGAAGAAGAGGGTAGCTGTTCAGTAGTGACGGTTGGCAATGGGGGTTGTGATTCGCTTTTTTGAGAGATGAGTGATTTGGCTACGCAATTTTAAGACAATTGGCACGAAGTCAAAAGTCCGCTGATTGGCTGAAATCAATCATCCGTGCCTGGACTTTTCTTTAATATTGTTATCTGACAAAACACTAATATGTTTGATGTATACCGTATTGTACTGTGCCGTACAATAGATTGTACACTGAGTATGGCAGTCCATCAGTGCTATATCATACCTAATAACCGTTTATTTTTGCACGCACAGAGCGTCTGTTTTTTTGTTTTTTTTGTACGTATGTCCACGCACTGTATTATATGTATAGTATGATTGTACACATTTAAAAATAAAAAACATTCAAATGTAGACATAAAATATGGCAAGTAAACTAAGCCGTCTTGATGACGATACAATGATACATCTCTAAAGCGAGCCGATTAGCGGCAGGATGCATGTGGAATGGAGGATGTGAGCTGATTTCTGGCACTGAAACAGTGGAGTCCTAATTTGCGCAGCTGGGTTAAAAAACAGAGAGAGGTGATAAAATAAAATAAAAAATCCTAGGAACCAGAAATAGCGATATGTATGCTGGGGCAATAAATGAGAAAATAAAATAATAAATAAAACAAAAACAAAGAAAAAGAAAAGAGTGCATGGGCAAGCTACACGAGGTGGGCGGAAGGAATGGGCGAGGAGCGTGGGGAGGAAGTTGAGAAGGGAGGCGGTTGAGGAGAAAGGAGAGAGAGGATCAACGACCGTAGGAAAGGAGACGCTAAGACGGTAGTGAAAATGACGGAATTTGAAGGACATGTTTCTTCGTGATCGTGGCATCGCAATAACAAGACTTTTGGTGCTTCACCAGTTAACCAACCTAAACGCCAGCGTGTGCAGTGACTTCGGACTCCTGGCAACATGGGAATCAGCAGGATTGGGTCAACTTTGTTCATTGGGGAGGGCATTGTTTAAATAGAGCAAATTGGACAAGACTTGCGAAACGGTTGAGAAAGAGCAAAATAGAGAGCGCGACAAACAAAATCACAGCATTAAAAAGAATGATGTTAAAGCGGAGTATAAAATGCGATGAGTTTATTTTTTCTCATATAGTTTTTGCAAACCGTTGTTGGTATGGGGACTCCACTAACAAAAAGGTTAAAGCAGCTGGGCGTGTGTCGGACGATATTGGTATAAAAATACTGGTGCAAGGCATTACTTGTTTCTGGCTGTCTTCGGCCGATCGAATGAATGGTAACAATATGTATCCAGGACAAATATGGGAATGGCACCGATACAGCAACAGCAACAGCAATTGCTTATGGGTTCGCACTTCATATGGCTATTTCTTGATTTATACGCGCCCCCATCATATTTTGTTTTAGTTTTGTCTTTTTTATCATTACTGTATTATTATTATTACATATGTTTGCATTTGACTAGTCTCCACAATTGTCGTTGATCAAAAAAAAAAAAAAAAAAAAAAAACCATACCATATGATACCATTTTATCATCCACTTACTTTTTAAATTTTGTCTTGGTTGCCATGATGTCTTTTTTTCAGTGTATCAAAGTCTCATCGACAAACACACAACATTTCATCACAAAGCCCAAAAAACAAAACAAAAGAACCGGTTCATCAATCAGTATTTTTTTTTTGGGGGGAACATATGATACACACACATGTTTATTCTATTTTTATTTTTCTACAAGCACATATCTTTACTGACAGCCAATAAATAGATCATGATGCCAAAGGAATGAATAAATAGTTTCCTATTAACCATGTTAATTCTATGTTGTCACTGTCTCATAAATACAACAAAAGAGAGTGAAATGTGTCCGTATAGTCTTATAGCTTCGCTTTGTGTTGCACTGGGTTTCCGTACCATTCTCATGCTTTTTCTGATCATGCATAGTTGCCCAAGGGCTTTTCAAACGCCGCCGCCTTTGGTGTTACCTATCTTGTTTTTTTAAAAACAGCTATACTTTGATTCCAAAAGGCCAGCGGCAATGAAAACTCTCACAGCAAACCCGCTTAAAATGAAAAAGGGCATTGCTGGTGGAGACCTTGAGGTTAGCTTTGTGTAAACAGGTCTATCATACTTTGAAAAACTAAAAATAAGGTATTGCTTAAAAAAAATGGCATCATTTGAATAATTGGAAACAAATCAACAACAGAGAGAAAGACACTTCTATTCCTTTGTTTTTATTGTTATGGGGTTATGGAAGAAAACATAGAGTCATGTGTAGAGAAGCCAAGGGATAGGTATAAGAATAAACCAAAAAAAACAACAACGCCAGTTTGCAATGTACAGCACTGTACATCACATCAAATTCTAGGACCCGAGGCCACCCGTTTCTCTAATGTAAAGTAATTCCGCTTCGCTCTTGGCGAGGTCCTTGGCGTTTTTCTTGTCAATCCAGGTGATCTCCTTGCCATCAATGAAACCGTCAACGGAGGCAGCTGAGTAGCCAGCGAGGAGTTGCTTGGCGCGAGCGGTGTCAACATGTTGGCCTTCCACCTCTTGTTCTTTGTCCAGACGTTGGAGAGCTTCAAAACTAGCAGCACCAACAAGCATGTGAAGAGTCACTGCAGGCTTGTATTCTTCATCGTTCGATTGATTAATGGATTGGAGAACTTGAATAAAAAAAAAAGGGTATCAACAATTTGGATTCATCTATAGAGTATACGGTAACTTACAGTTGTAGGCTTCTTCGTGATAAGCCATTTTTGATATATATATATTTTATCAATATGAATAAAAAAAAATAATAAGATGAGAATGTTGGTGTGAAATTGTTGTTTTATATTTTATATAAGGGTATCGGTGCAGTGTAAAAATACAGTGGATGGGTTTCTTTTTTCATGGGCATGAAAAAAAAAGAACTCAGCATTGCATTGTAGCGGAAATTCAATTCATCAAAAAAAAAATTCCCCACGCGGTTGTTCGTACTTTCTTTTCGTCGTTTTTTTCTGTCTTCATCATCGTCACACGTTAACTCTATAGAAAAAGAAGAGTCAAACGTCGTTTTTATCTTCTTTTTTGTGTGTTTTTCTTTCTAGGAGACGATAACATACCTCAGGAGAGATGTTCTGTTGGATTCGGTTTAGTCATAATCGTAAAAAGAAATAAAAAAGAAAGGAAAGCAAGGAAATGCAATATCTGCTACTTGTATGACGTTTGAAGTGTTTGGAAAGTATCATCTTCAAAATTATGCTAAGGAACGTAACACCAACTGACCGGTCTTGGTTTTTTTTTTTTTTTTTTTTTTTTTTTTTTTTTTTTTTTTTGCTGTTATTAAAGCCATACCATGACACTCAATAAATATCTACTCTGACAACTTGCGACACTGAAAACCTTTTCGTTATTTTTGATTGGTCTCTGTTCATTCTTCATTTTCTTGATTGACTTTTGGTGCCTGAAATTTTTTACTTGTTTTTCAAATCCCGCTACCTTTTCAACCTCGAGGTTTGACCTGACGTTGTTTATTTAGCAATGGTTTTTTTTTTTTTTTTTTTTTTTTTTTTTTTTTTTTTTTGTGAAGGAGAGAGGTGTGTATATGTGTTTTCTATACGCGAACCAAACAAACAAAAAACCCCCCGTTCCATTGACAGGCTAAAAAGTAATAAAGTGATAATTCCAACAGTGATGTAAAAGACAGGTCTTAATATATCATACAACAGTTTTGATGGAAAACATCAGTAATGCTCAATGTCCGCTTTCACTGTTAAAATTGGGTGTCTGCAAAGAATTATTTTATCTACCAACTATTTATTATAGTGTAGCATAGCATTGCATAGTATAGTTTAGTACTGCCTATTATTGTCATTTATATTCAATAAAAACGATCAATTCAAGTTGAATATTATCCAACGAATTGGAGGAGGGCCAAATAAATGGACATATTTTATTGAAACATATTGGATAAACACTATACTGAATAAGCCATAGGGTTCATCGTCAAAGGAATCTAACGGAGGAAACATGAGAGAGACCAACGGGAGATTTGAGTAATGGTCAATGCTAATCTAAAGGAGACTATTGCAAAGTGGGAGCTAATATAATGTACAAGGCATGAAAAACAATAAAAATGTACGACAGCCATAAACACCATTTAAAATGACAATGTAAAAAGGTATCTATTGTACAAGGCATGAGAGAGACTAAAGAGACATTTAACATTAAAGCAAAAAAACAACATGCTTTATTCAGATCTAAGGTCAACTAACACTCATCTAAGCTAATGAGGGCTTCAAAATGCCAACTAATGGTGGTTTTAAATCCTGAATCCAAAATAAAAGGGTTTTCCTATGCATCTTGTCATCCCTGAGCTGGAAACCCTTCTAAACTAGTTCTAACACTAATCGGAGATCACCATGACCTTAAAAAATTTAAAATGGTGAAAAAAAAAAAAAAAAAAAAAAAAGAGGAAAGCAAAAAAGAGGGAGAAAATAAACGAGATTTGAAACGATTTCTGTGGCCTCTCACTGAACTGCAGTTCTCGATGAACGTTTTTCATTTCGATGAACCCTCCCCCACAAATGAAGGTTCCGGAATATGGCTGCATTGATAGATATAGCTCGGATTTACAAAATCAAAGTAATGATATTACCCACATTAGTGACGCAATTTCGCTTTCCCATTGATATTGTTATTGGGTATTTATATGATCCCTCCCCCCCTCCCTATGATACCATCTCTTGATCATTGTATTATCATATTACAAAAACGTTTCAAAACTTAAAATATTTATTGGAAATATGAAATAAAGGAATTCTATTTTTTTAAACAATATTCATTGCCGCCAGACACAAAAACTTAAAAAAAAGGGACATCGGGTGACAAACATATTATAATGAATCCAAGTGGGTGGGGGGGGGCGGAGGACAGTGCCAGCGAGCATACAGTACAAGCTTAACATTTCCATCCACGAACGCTATCACAATTTTCTGTCACAAATAGAGGACAATTTTTATCCCCGCACACTGTATCGTGCGGATTCCCTTTAATGGTACATTCTGGCCCATCATCAAAAAGACCACCACATTTTCCACAGCAGGCGGTATCCAAGCCATCGCAACATTCAGCAGCACTAACAGTATGAATGAGACAGACCATCATGACAATAGCTAAAAGAAATTTGAATAACATAATTTTTATATATATGATATGTGCGAGAAGAATTTATCGATAAAAAAAAATTGCAACAAACCCTCCCTCCCCCCTCTTTTTATAAAGAAATCCCTTCACCGGCAACTTACATGCAATAAGTTCCCCTCATATTCTACGTAGTTTAGACGGCTTAGTTCGAGCATAAAATGATCCATTGGATTTTTCTTCTCGTTTTATCAATATGAGGTATGGCATGTACACGGAAAGAAAGAAGGTTCATGAACAACAATAAGCGAGGATGTACATACTACTTCCAACCTTATATAATAATCCTTGTCTATTAAGTAGAAAAAAGATCATATGACTGTACAACATATGGGTCAAAACTAACATCCAGAAATAGATGACGAAATATTCAATCATCTCATTCTATTCAAAGCGTTCCAGAAAATAGGCGCATAGTCATCCTGTACATTACAGTGTGGGTTTATACAGTGTATTTGAGACATTATCTTCCCTTTTTTGAACAGAGCGAATAAACCATTTTGATAAAAACAGGCAACTGTCAGCCCCTATCGCCCCTCAAAGAAAAAAAAAAAAAAAGAAGCAAGGCAGAGTGTATTACGTTTTCTAAAATAAAAAAAACACGCGAACCTTCCATAATAACAAAAATAAAGCTAATGTTGTAATAACAATACCGATACGTATCAATAACAATAAACACCAAACAACGTATGAGGTTTGTTTTTATTTTCTTTTGTGATACACACTGGTCGTTGTCTCAGCAGACTCGATTCTACAAGCCCAACCTGTGTTACATACATACTATGATATTGATTTTGGCCTTATTTGTGTTTAACTTGCTTTTTGCTGAAAATACATGCGTGATACTATATTAAAGGCACAGTGCTCCTTGTAAACAAGAAGATCTATTGGAGGTAACATGGACAAGGATGATAAGGATGCGTAGATTGGGTCGACGCTAATCTCAAGAGACAATGGGTAAAGTTGATGTAATATACAGTAAAAGCATGAGAAAAAACGAAAAGGGGACCTATTTTTTATTAAAGCAATGTAAAAATAGACTTATTTTATTGAGGGTGGAGATACACAAACTGATACTAAGCGAAGCGAATCAAGTCAACTAATGGTGGGTGTGAATCCTAGATCAAAAATGAAAAGGTTTTCCCATGCATCTTTTCATCCCTGAGCTGGAAACCCTTCTAAAGTAGTCCTAATGCTAATCGGAGATCATCTTGATCTCAAAAAAGTTGATATGAGGAGGAAAAAAAGAAAAACGAAAGAAAGCGGAGGAAAAAAAAAGACGGAGCAAAACAATTCATGCGTGGGCGGGATTTGAACATTTTACGTGGACCTCTCAACTGCAGTTCTGGCTTTTTTTCGATAACCTTTGCCGTTCCGATGTAAAAAAAAGAAAAAAGAAAAAAAAATCCAAAAGGTTCCAGAAGACCACTGTCTTTCCAGATTTATTATGAATGTATACATGATATTGATCATATTAACCACTGTAATAATGAAATTTTGTTTTCCCGTTGATGTCATAGTTTTGAGCCCCTAGTGAATATGATCCACCCCACTACCTTCGCTTCGCCATTATATTATCATAGCACAAAAATGGTTTAAAATATGAATATTTATTGGAAGTATAAAATAACGAAATGCTAATTTTTTCAAATAATATTCAATACCACCACACATACACAAAAATAAAAATAAAAAGCGGGAAACATTGGTTGACGCACATATCATAATAGAGTCCATGTGGGGGGGGGAGTGAAAGCGATAGAACAGTACCAAGCTTAGCATTTCCATCCACGATCACGATCACAATTTTCAGTATTATATACAACACAGCTTCCTTCACCACATTTTAGATCGTGAGGGTTGCCATGAAGAGTGCATTCTGCTCCATCGATAAAAGGACTATCACCACATCTTCCGCAACACGAGGTATCAAAACCACTACAACATACACCAGCACTAACAGTGTGAACGAGGCAGATCATCATGGCAATGGCTAAAAGAAATTTGAATAACATAGTTTTTGTATATATGATATGTGTGAAAACGACTTATCGATAAAAAAAAAATAAAAATTGCAACAAACGCCTCCCCTTTTTATGAAAAAACCCCACCACCAGCAATTTCCGTTCAGTGGGTCGACCGCACCCCATTCTACATAGCTTAGACGGCTTAGCTTGAGCATGTTATAATCCACTGGATTTTTTAATAGGTAGTATGGCTTGTACAAAAAAAAAAAAGTTCACGGACAACAATAGGGGCATATGGATGTCAATTACCAGGAGCTCTCAACCTAAATTTGAAGTACCCTTCCCAACCTTATAATAGCACTTCTGTAAACAGAAAAGGCATCATGTGGCTCTACAACCCATGGTCATAGCCAACGTCCTGGAATAGATGACGGAATATCCAATCATTGGGTCTACTCCAAACTTCCCACAAAATCGACGCGCTGTCATCTTGTACATACAATATGAGTTTATTCGGTATTTGGACTCGTCCTTTGAAGACACGATCTTTCCCTTTTTGGACAATGCGAAGAAACCATTTTGATAATGGTAGATTAATTTTGGAACAACTGTCAGCCCCGCACCCCCCCCAAAAAAAAATAAATCAAAATTGTCTTTTTTTTTTTTTTTTTTTTTTTTACTATGATTCTATCATTATTTTATACTGACAACAACTTTGTCACTTGTTTTCACTCCTATAAGGGTAAGCACACACATCTCATGTTACTTGTCTGACTGCCTGTCGACACAAAACTCCGAGTGCTCTCACAATGCCCGACGAATTGAGAGATTCAACTGATATTCAAATTTACAATGCAGCCCTGAACTCACTCCTGAATCCACTGACTTATGATTTTTTTTTTTTTTTGGCGATCTCCCACCTTCCAGTAAAAATGGAAATTTCCCGAACAAGTAAGTGTTTTTTTTGGGGAATTTCCAAAACAAAGAGGGCTTTTTTTGCGAAATTTCCAAAACAAAGAGGTACTTTTTTTTTTTTTGGCAAATTACAGTGCTTCCAACAGTCAATGTCGCACACGGTCAAAAATGATGTCGCAAGCCAACGAAAACCGATGTCGTCAGTTATTCAACATCAATTTCGCACTTTCCGGGAACCAAATCGTATTTTTAGAAACCATGTCGTGCATTTGAAAATGAAGTCGTGTTACGATGATTTCTTGGCACACTCGAAAAATATAAAAGTAGATCATTTCATCTCCTGGGTCTGTTTTTTCGTTTCTTCCATTGTTTAAAATTTAACATGGGTGCAATATTTTTATTTGAAGATGGACATGGAAATGTCGTTGATGAGAATGGAGGCCCTGAACCCCCTGGAATATATCGTTGATCAGAATGGATTTATTGTAGAGTCGATTGCGACTCATAGTGAGTACTTGAAAAATATGCCTTCTTGTGAATCTTCATCGGTTTGTTCAATGTTGATAGAAAAGCCAAAAGATGAAGACATCCGTATGAAAGAAGCATACACAAAACGTGATTATGTGCGGTACACCGTTCAGGATAAGGCTCGATTTTTCGACCTGAAGATTGAAAAGTGTATGAGCGCATGAAAACAAGATCAAGTCAATACAAAAGGTGACAGATTGCCTCCGTATCAAATGCCACTGTGCGAAAGTCTTCTTATCCCCCATGTGCTCCTCTGGATCGAAATTATGCCAACGTGATACAAAGCCGAATCTCAATCTCATGGACAGTATTCGCCATAAGCATGGCGATATGCAAGGTAGACAGCAACGAAACTGGAAGTTAATAGTTACTCACTTTTTTTTATATCTGCCTAAGATTTGATTATGTTTGCGAAATCAACCAACTTTTCCGTACGGCTTGTTGTGCTGGACTACGCTGGCTTATCCACGGATCCCATGGATATACGAAAATTTGTCAAGTACGAAAACAATTGCCTATAAATCATGGATTTCTCGTATTAACAGCGTTCACATTTTTTATTGTATCCATAGAGAACTTAAATCAATCAAGGAACTGGTTGTATACCATGGACACAAATTCGAATCAATACCACGACAAAACGTTCTTCGTGGAAATCTCATCAACAAATTTGATTGTCGACCTGGTTGTGTCAAGCGTTCGTTAATATGAACTTCTTTATTTCATCTCACCCATACACCTTACTCCAATGATTAATTAATTAATGATACCAATTTTTATATTGTTCCTGCAACTCGCAGCGTATTTTCTCACTTGAATAAAAATAAAAAAGAAATCCGTATCACCACCTTTTGCCTTCACATCACCACCTTTTGCCTTCACATCACCACCTTTTACCTCCACATCACCACCTTTTGCCTTCATATCACCACCTTTTGCCTCCACATCACCACCTTTTGCCTCCACATCACCACCTTTTGCCTTCACATCACCACCTTTTGCCTTCACATCACCACCTTTTGCCTCCACATCACCACCTTTTGCCTTCACATCACCACCTTTTGCCTCCACATCACCACCTTTTGCCTCCACATCACCACCTTTTGCCTCCACATCACCACCTTTTGCCTCCATATCACCACCTTTTGCCTTCACATCACCACCTTTTGCCTTCACATCACCACCTTTTGCCTCCACATCACCACCTTTTGCCTTCACATCACCACCTTTTGCCTTCATGGAGTCTTCTTGAAGCTCACTGGGGTGCTTGAGGCTTTTTTTTTTTTTTTTTTTTTTTGCCATTGTAAACCTCATTAGAGTTGTGTTGCAGTTGAACTGGCGTCAGGACTAGTTTAGAAGCGGTTTTAGCTCAGGGATGACAAGATGCATGGGGAAACCCTTTCATTTTGGATCTAGGATCTGGAACTACCCATTAGATGACTTGCTTACTTTAGTATTAGCCTTGCTTTGTCTATAGCTTATGTCTCTACATATGAATAAAAAATATGTTCTGTTTTTATATACATCAATGAACCTCCTCCCCCTTTTAGTCACCCTCATGTCTTTGTGCAATAGATCCCTTTTTGTGTACATCGCCGTCTCTAGATTAGTGTTGACTGTCGTTCTTCAGATCTTCCTTTAATCTTCAACATACACTTTTTTTTTTTTAGTCTTCCTCTGACTCAATGGATAATGAGCAATGGCGAAAGTTGTGGTTGTTTTGTTGAGTACATATACTATATACGCAAATCAGTCGCTTTCCAGCAATTTGGTAGCACTGGTGCCGCCCCCCTCTTTAGCGCCCCAGAAATGGGTCGCCGAACTTCTTCTGTTCAACCTATCGTACCAAACGGACGAAGGCGGTACAAATAAAATACCCACTGTTTATCTATTTGATCTTAGATTGCTGTTCAAAGCTATGTATTTTGGAGAGTGAAGGAAGCGGTTTCCGGAGAATAGAGCATATGATAAACACATAGCTAAAATAAAGGACAAAACAAATTGATAGATGAAGCAAGATGAGAGTAAAAAATGAAGACATAATTTATTAAAACAGTATGGAGGTATGATGTGTGAGGAAGGGGAATACGTAACACTATTGGATGTTAGGCTATGGTACAAAAAGGTCGTGTGGACTATACTACAATAAAAAAAAGGGGGGACGAGTCATATATCGTACGAATGGATATCCTATCGAGTGAACCAGATTGTATATTTGCGTTGATATTGTTCCTGCGGCCAGTATTTTTTTTGGTGTTAATGTCATCCACGCTATGACCGTCGTCGCTGTGGTCGGCATTGTTGTTTCTGTTGCTATCATCATCACAATTGTTGAGTTGTCATTGTTCGTTGTCATCCGCATCATCATCATTTTCTTCTGTGCTGTTGTTGCTGCTGTCATTTGCATCGCTATCATCATAACTGAAGGGGACTGTCGTATTTGTCATTTGTCATCATCCACACACATCAAGTATGCGGTTATCCATCACGACCCAACAATTGTGCCTTGACACTCAATAATGTATCCTTACATTTGGTCTACAATCAATATCAAAGATTAATCTTCTATCTATTCTATAATACACTGTTTTATTCCCTTCGTCATAGTGCTAGTGGTGTCGGTGCTGAAGGTCTTGGTGGATCGTTCAATGTCAGAAACCATTTCCTAGAAAGAAAAAAAATGTAGGTAGTCATTAGAATATTTGATTTATCGCATATATATTTATACTGTGAATTAAAATAAATACTTACATATAGCATTGCCAGGTCTTCAATCATATTGTTCGCACAACCAATTGTGAGTGGTTTCATCGCTCTTGGGTATTCAAAATTGCATACATCTTGAAGACAGTAAACACCATGATCCAATAACCAGAATGCATAAACGTAGTAGTTGAGCCTCATAATCTGGATCATCGGTAATTTGATCGACTTGATGTTGCTGCTTGACAAGTATTTCATCTTGGACAAAATGTCGTTAAGGAGAACCTTGGTTGCAAGAACAGATTTCAACTTGTCAGAGTAGAGCTGGCTTCCTTAGTGGTAGAAGTACTGGAAAATTCACCAGTGGCGACTTCCATTGTTGACGAGCTGGTGGTGACAATAATTCGGAGATCAAGGCGCAGAGTCGTCCCATATCTTTGTGGCAAGTAGAGAGACTATCGCCCCTAAAAAAAATAAAAAAAATTAAAATGTAAAAGCATTTTCAACTCTTCCCATTCGTATCCATTTTATTGTAGAGCACTTACCATTGAAGAAAGACTTTGTCATTGTAGCCAAAGAAATTTTCAAACACAGCACCCCAAAACTTCACAATCAGAGACTGTTCAGAGCAATGATTCAAGAATTCATCCGAGAATATTTGCGGCTTGTAGATATGTTGATCAAAATCGGCATAAAATAAATTGAGTATATAGTCATCCAAATACATACATAAAAATTCACTTACATGTGAGTCAAGACGTTCCGATATACCCGTTGTTGCTTCGTCATGTCGTTCATAGAGTACAGACTCTGGAGAGCTTGTTTTGCGGATTTATCGGATTTGAGATATACAAAAAAACAAAACAAAACAAAAAAACATTAGTTTCATGTATTAGATCGCCAATCAACTTTTTCATTTTACCTTACTCAAGTCAAGCACTTTATCCAAATTCGAGGAAGGGGGATGTCGTGCCAATCCATGGTGTCGTATTGGTCATGTGTCAACATCCACACATATCAGATACGCGGTTACCCATCGCTTCCCAGCAATCGTACCTTGTCACTCACCAGCATATCTTGAAAGTAGCTATGTTTCACTTGGCCTACAATCAATGTCAAAGATTAATCATCTATCTATTCCATAACATACTATTTTATTCCCTCATCTCGAACTCTACCAATAATCCATTGTCATCTACAATCATCTATCATCATAGAAATTTATCATTTTAACATCCGTTTCCCCTACTTTTACTATAAAGACAGACCACCATTCTATTCAATAAAAACCATATATGTTATATCACTTACTTGATTGACTCTATATACGCAAATCATTACACATGGTTCAAAATAGTGGTAACAATTTTTGAAGTTCGCGATAATTGTAAGAGAGTCATTTGCGATGATGGAGAGAAGTTTGGGGATATCCACTATACCATTTCTGCTTAAGCTAAAATAGATAAATAAAAAGACATTAGATAACCCGTTAGAATTTATTTTTTTCCCAGCTGGTATTTTTGTTTGTCACTTACTGTGTGAAGGACCGGCCTTTTACATCCAGAGCTTGAAGATGGTTGCTTCATTGTAACAACTGAGAGACCCAAAGTACCTTGTCGCCCCAGGGATTTGAATCGAATCATTCGCCTATATATAAAAAAAAAAAAAAAAAAAAAAATAGATAGTAAATCAATCCTTCCTGTTCAAATAAACGATAACCCCCCATCCAGTTTACCTTGGATGTTGTCAATGGTGTTTGCCTTTTTCTTTTTGTCTTCAGAATCCCGTCTTGTCTTCCTTTTGGCCCTACTTAGAGTAAAAACAAAAATAAAAGAAGGAAAGCGTTAGCTTTTTATCCAACTTTTCCCCTCCCTTTTTTCAAACGTACCAAATCCTATTTTCATAAGAAAAACATACCTAAGAGGGGGAGGATCCACCAGGGTGTTCAGGATGGAAACAAGGGTGTTGTCGGGCTGATATGACACGCGATAAACATATTTGAGTTGGAGGCTGTATAGGTGTTCGGTCTTGGAGGGTGTGTTGGTGAGATGGCACATGATCCTGGTGGATGATCAGTTGTGTGCTCCATATATTCGGCGGAGGCAGGTGGACTGGGTGGATTCGAGTTTCTTGATTGTTTGTTGGATGGCAGTGGTGATAGCGAGGCCATATTCCATCATGGGGCGGATGAGCTGCTGGTAGATTCTCGTAGCCAGCAGGCGATTGAAACCTGTTCTGTTGACCCCGAATGTCGAAAGGATGTTCATCGCAGTAATGGATTTTTTGGTGTTGTTGTCGATCAATTGTTTGGGATTCAGAAGCCGCCCTTGTTGATTGGGATGACTAAATACTGGAAGGTTTCTTGGAGAGGGAGTGGTGTCCCAGATAAGTTGTATGAGGTGAGTGGTGGTGGGTGGGGATCGAGGACGACACATTTGATAGGGTTCCAGTGGTAACCGAGGAGGTGACTATGATCGGCGCGCTGTTGGAATAAAGATAAAGGGAAAAAAAAAAAAAAAAAAAAAAAAAGAGGGTAAGATAAAAATAGAAAATCATGCGTGACGGAGAGTGAATCCCATTTCCAGCTTCCACTGACCAGGTCAATTGAATACATATATCATATGATATCTAGCGTAATACAAACTTGTCACTGATACACTCTGTTCAGGTCCAAAGGGTCCTATTCCTTGTCAACGTGTCATAGAGAGCCACACTGTATTAACCTAGTCTTAAAAGAAGACGGAAAAAAGAAATAACAGCCGAGCAAACAGTATTATGACGATGGTTTTTAGATATGTTATTAGTTAGCTCGCGTCAATGATACTCGTTTTTATTTTCTTTACATCAGGAACAAAAACGTATTTGCGTTGAAGATAGATAAATTATGCTTCGCAAAATAATATAGAAATCGGTCATCTCAGTTCCCTGACCGCGGCACAATATAGTGTCGGTGTGTCAAGAATTCCAGCTCCCTGTCAAAAAATAAAAAAAAAATCAGGTACGAAATCGCTATCAAAAAAAAAAAAAAGACGAACGATGTAACATAAATAAAAATAAAAATAAAAGTTACATTCTAACATAGCAATAATTACATGCCCATTTAAATGTAATAATCCTTTATTTTGTCTATTTTTTTTAAACGACAGTTCTAAAAAGATAAGTTGGTGTCACGCTCTTTCTGTGGTGTAATTTTGAAGTCGGAACTTTGTCAACCGTCACTCAAACGTTGCACAAGTATAAGGTAGTATATTTCCAAACTTATTTCGTAAATACTCCATATTCATCTTCTTTTTCCATTCCTTCGCCTCTTTATCATGATACTAGACGACCAAGTGACGAAGCAGTTTAAAGGTAATATTATTGCCACAAAAAGATATATAAAAAGTATCTTTGTTGTTGACATGTGTATTTTTTTTTTTTGTGTCCATACATATGTAGGACTATCTTGCAATGGCGTAGTCGAACATAGACCCTTCCGCATTGTGCTTGTCGATATCAAAAAAGCCACCAGTGGTCGAATCGAATGTGTTGAATTACCACTCACTGAAGACCTAAACTATGTGGCACTATCTTATCGTTGGGGTGAATTGCAAGAAAAAATGATTGACACCAATGTGGGATATACAGCAACGGTCACTTCGTTCCGTCTCGAAGATTTTTGCCAATTGTGCCGCGCCATGGCCATGGAATCCGATCTCCGCTTCATCAAGTACGTGTGGGTGGATGCCATCTGTATAGATCAAGCCAATTACGAAAAACGGAAAGCCACCATCCATGAGATGACCAGCATCTATGAACATGCCCAGTTCATAGTGGCGGTACCTGATCTCCATTTGCAATACCTCAAAAACATATCCACCAGTAATCGAAAAACCATCCAACGGTCTGCTCGGTTCCGCAAAGATATTTATTATTTGCTTCATAAAAACATCGATGCCCTCAAGGCTTTGGAAGAAGAACAACTCGATTATTTCTGTGTGCCTAAAAATCCAGCCTTACGACAGTTGTTGACGAAATATACCAATTTTTTTACCGATGGATTTACCAAGTTCAGAGAACACCACTATCACTATAATCCCGAGGAAATTCTCGACCACATTTACGAATCGAGCCAATTGACACCCAATCTAGAAACATCATCATCGTCACCAACAACACCTACCTCTGATTATTTCAGTGATAGGCTCCATACATCTGACAAGACAATGAACAACAACGACAGCGACGATCTCCTTCGAGAAATTGAACGTTTACACTATTGCAATAAACCGACGTGTCCTTTTATTTGTTTCTTTCATCATCATCGCCACTTTGATAACAAATCCACTACCCATCATCACCATTTTCAAAACAATAAACAAACTCCTCCTCCTACTCCCACTTTTGGTTGGACGACCGAGCGCAGTGGACGGAACCGTGAATGGAAGCAACAAATTTACGATCGCAGCATGATTATTCAGCAAGCCATGCGGTTTCTGACGGACCTCGTTACGGATTGGTCGGCACGTGCCTGGGTGATCAGTGAATTCCACATTGCCAAAAAGAAAAACAATCTCAAATACTGGTTTGTTCAACTGATGCCAAGGTCGGTCAAAGAGATACCGTATGCGTTCGATCGGCCGTTCTCCTTTTTTGAATTCAACTTTGACGACCCATCGCATGCCGCCATTCAAAACACCATGATCACCAATCGTTCTTATTCTAAAAAACCATCCTTTGCTGCTGCTACGCATGGGTTGAAAACGGCTGCCTCGGATCCTGTGTATTTGAAATTCCATCAACGCATGATCCGTCAACTCAAAGACCAAACCTTTCTGGAAATGATGTTACGATCCAAAGCCAGTAAAGCCGAAGACAGGTTTTATTCCGTGCTTCCCTTGTCCGAAAAATACAAAAACAAACTCACCTCCAAGGAATCCGTCGACAACTGGCAAGTGCATAACATGCTTTCGGTCAAATTAAAACTATTTGAATGGATGGATGCCAAAGATAAGTTGAATCTGTTGTTTTTCTCTTCCTATCGAAAACACGACATGACCTTGATCTTACCGACGTTCGCCACCATCACCATTTATTGGCATTTTCCCGTGTCCGATTTCTTTATGATGATGGGCCAAGATGTTGACAACGACGACAACGACAACGACGGGGAGGAGCATCGGTATTTCAATTTTGACTTGACCAAGGATGATGAAGCCCTGATTCTCCATCACACACAGGACGACAACGGCGACGATTTGTATTACCTTTGCCTGACACCCTTCGAATATTATGTGCATAACGATTACCATCATCATAAAGAAGCGTGTCGGGAGTTTCTTTTGGGAAAAACAGCACTCTGTAAACGGCTGGGGCTAGATGACAGTGACGATCCGCTCGATGTGGTTGCGATTCCTAATCTGGCATCGGGTGGTGGCCTTCGGTCTTTGAAACAAGAAGGCGCCGCCGCCTCTCTCTTTTGGGTGCATCTCATTGGCAGTTTTGCCAAAAATATATGGGTGTTCGATAAATGTTCCTTGTCTTGCTCACCTACAGATCCCTCAGAATGGATTCGGCATGACAGTCATGATAATAATAATAATATTAATAATAGTACTAGGACCTTTTCTGGGTTTCATATATATTGAATAAAAGTAAAAGTGGATATGATGATGATGATAGATATCAATAAATAATGGATGATAACATACTGGTTTACCCCCATTCAACCAAAAGTACCAAAACAGGAACTCACCATAAGAATATAAGAACATATCGGATTCATATATAGATAAAAAGGATGACAGGCTATAACGCTAAGCTAAGCTAATGAAGTTTTCCTAGAGCTCAGGAACATCGCTTGATGAGAAAAATATTTCAACCTCCGCACACGTGAATTTTATTTTCTCCCCATCTGTTTTTCAATTTTTTTTTTATTCACCATTCAACTTCTTTACGATTATGTTGGACTTGGATTAGTGTCAGGACTAGTGTAGAAGGAGTTTCAGTTCAGGGATGACAACATGCATGGGGAAACCCTGTCATTTTGAATTCAGGATTCCATGACTCCCATTAGTTTAGTTTTTCATCTCTTCGAGGTAAATGCCTTGAACATCTCATTAGCATAGTTTGGCCTAGCTTAGCTTAGTGTTAATTATTATCGTTTATATCAATATATATTCAATAAAACATGTTATAGTCTATTTTTTTTACTATTGGTAGTCTTATCTCTTTTAGTAGATGTGTTTTGTTATATACTGGATGGACTTTAAATCGGGTTCCTTGGTCATCATTTCACAGAGTTCATAAAAGTCCTCCAAAGCAAACAATCTGTATTTTTATCTTTGCACTTTACTTTTAGACATGTCCCATGGATTGGCATTTTATCAATCGTACATACACATTTGGTGGCAGTAGGACGAAAATCCGAATTAGGCGATGGCCAGAGTACGAATGGGTCATTTGCAAAAGTAGGGGCGAAAACACAAGAAAATCGAAGAATGAAACTACATTTTAAAAGCTTTCCAAAAGAAGTGCAAATAGCATATCAAAAAATCTAATACCATACTTTTACCAACCCTCCCCCACAGAGAACCGACCACAATTAACAATAACAGAACGGATTGCCAGTACAGCAATAACTTATATACGATGCCCCATTTAAAAGTAGTAAATCTTAACTTCGATTTTTTTTTTTAACCATGTTAGTGTATAAAAAAATAATCCACCAAGGATAGTGTAGAAGGGGTCATCATTTCGTACTTTTCGCTGTATAGTCCTCTTGGTACTCCACTCGAAGCTATCATACGTGTTTATCAGGGGTGTTGTCAACGGATAAGAAGGCTGAAACAGAGGATATAAGATGTAGATTAAAAACGCCATACTATCTGAAGTTTCCTATGATCCATTTCCTTTTCTTGACAAAAATACAAAATGCGTTGCATGCAGTTTTTTTTTTAAATTTGGTACTGAGATGGGGTGAATTTCTTTTAAGAGGCGGCGGCATTTTAAATGATCCACCAACGAGATAAATATCTTCCTGAATACAGTGTAGGTATTTGGAATGGTTCTGTGGTGGTTCAACTAAATTTGAGACACTATAAGATAATAAAATAAAAAACAAGACAATCATCATGAGACTACTTTAATCCGATTTCTTTTTCTAACGTAAGCTCGTCAAATATAGTGTTACCATCAAGAGCAAATAAACATTCACACACCTAAACACACACAATAACCATATACACCAATTTGCATAATCATAAAAAAGATATAAAACTTTATTGATTGATACAAGTATTCATGAAGAAATAATAAGAGAATATGTAAAATGCATAATAAAAAATGTAAATGTAGTAAATAAAAAAAGGGGGAATATACAAAAATATATAAAAGCTAATAATGAGAGTCACCGCGACGATGGAGAGTAATGGAATTGAAGTTTTCAAAGGGGCTGTAATTGTATAATTGAATTTTGTCTTGAGGATTGGACGAAGGTTCAGGAACCATGACTTGATCCTTATCTAGGTCCAAACTGATGCATCCACACCATCAGGACTATTGATCAAGGATAAAATAAGTGATTCCAAATGTCTCAGTAAAGCAACATCGATCGATTTGAAGAATGGATGATACTATAATGAATAAAAATGAGGTTAATTTTAGAATGTAATCTTTTCATTGTTTTTTTCTTACCTTGATTTCGGATGCTCCAGATTGTATAACTACATATAAAGAAACGCGACTGAGGGCCATTCCAAATAGTATTGCACGCATAAACCCATGGGTACCATCCAAAAAATCAATAGAGCCAAGTTTTCCATTTCCAAATTTTTCGACCCGAAGCACCTAAAGTTGCTAAAAAAAAAAAAGGTAATATACATCGACTGGGTTTTATTTATTGAGAGATATTTGAAATTGATAAAGTGGGAATATACAAACTAAAGATAGGGTAAAAGAATAAAAAAATAATGATAATTAAAAATATACATTCATATATGGTGGAGAGAGGGAGAGAGGGAGGGGGGGGGGCTCAAATATGCATCATCTACATTGCATCCATCATTGCCTTCTTCACATCGCCCTTCACCGTACCTTTCATAATACGAGCCACCTTCTGTTCCTGTTTCAGAAGTTTCGTCACACCTTCTTGATCCATCAAGTCACGCTACAGAGTTTCAAAATAAAAATCAAATCGATCACATGAATATAGTATTTAAATGCTTTTCTTTTCTTTACCTTCAGTTTCAAGAGTAGTTCAATCACCTTTGCCCAATCCCATCGTTCTTCGTAGCTTGTTGGAATTCTTCCTGACCGTACTTTAATAAAAGCATATCTGGCTGGAGTAACTAAGCAAATTGTTGTCAGTGTCATCTTTTCATCAATGAAGTGAATGCCGAAGATCTGTCTCTTGAGGAATGTGTCGTATGGAGCCAACTTGTAGTTTTCGCCTTTTTTTTTTCACAGTGTCTTCTACATCCTCCATTGCTGACCTGGATATACTGAAAAGCCTTCCAACCAATGACTACTTCAAGACAACGCCATCAGATGATTGGTCTTCTTCTGGTTTTATGCTTTCTGGAAATAACAACAAATTCACGTTTGATGGCAGGTGGCATACCCAGGTAAGTATCAGAAACATATGAATGATAAAAAAAATTCAAACCTTTTGACATTTTTTCGTTCTAAAGGAATTCACAGAATACTCACCAACAACCAAGGGAAGTGGCCAAAGTCAACATTGGACACATTAGTGGGGGGGGTGAATTTTATGCCGAATCCACAAAAACTGTCCGGTAAGTTTGGAAAATATGATATTCTATGGATGCTCACTTTCAACCTTCTGGCATTTTAGCAACAAACGGCAACCCCTGCTCCCAGCGACCGCAGCAGTAGCACAACAACAACAATCATTACAACAACAACAACAACAACAACAACAACAACAACAACAACAACAACAACAACAACAACAACAACAAATCGTACAGCAACAAAGTGAACAACATCAACAAAGGAAAGCGAAGCGACCAAGGTAAATGAATGACATATAGAATACGACACGACCTATCATGAATCTAAGACAATGTATGTACTTTTTTATTGACCTTTTTTATTTTTATTTTTTATAACGATCCAGTGGAAGGACCTTCACAGAAAAGACAACAAGTAGATGATGAAAGCAAGGATGATAGTGGAACCGATGATGATGCTTTCTTAGACGATAAGGTAAGCCCAGGCTGATGATGAAAATATGGAATTGGAAATGAACAACTTGATTTTTTTTTAACTTCATTATTAACGATAGAACTTGTTGAAATTGCGGAAAAAAAGTAAAACATACATTTACCTGCACCCCCCCACCAATATAAGACTTTCCCCAACAAACCACGCATTGACGCTGACGACATCACAAACATTGAACAAATTTGTCGACATTGTGCTATCAGAACATCATGCATTTCAAGCATCATCTATTGCCAACCAAATCTACCAAGTCAACATGGGTGAACAAGATAGCAATAGTTGTTTAATTGATTTCCCTGGTGCGAAGATGTTTTTTGAAATCAGTGTTGGAAAGAAAAAATGGATTGGCTTTCCAAAGTTTATGTGGATGAATGGATACGAAGAAGAACTCGAAATGAACAAGATGATGCGATACATTCTGACGGACTTCCATTTGAACCTGCATGATCAAGACTGGCGACAGAACCGCCAATGAAAGGACCCCCATTTTGCGAACATTTTATCCCGATTTTCAAGGCATTCTCTGCTGTTGCAAGGCTGATGGACTTCGTCTAGTATGTAAAAAAAAAAAAAAAAAAAAAAAAAAAAAAAAAAAGAATAGTCAAAATCAAAAGTATTGTTACTGCTGTGCCTATTTAACTTATATTGCTATTTTTTTATTTTTTTCCATTTTTCTATTAGGTGCGAAAAGAGACTTATGAACAATAGGCTCTTATCACTCTGTCTCCCAAAGCCAATGAACTTTCGCTCACTGTTGAATGGTATCGGAACTTCTCTCAAGGACAAGGTGGAACGATTGCTTATTGAATCATCAGGGTAATAACATAAGGAAAAAAAAAATGTTATAGTGAAACAACTCATCTTGTTTTTATGTGGTATTCCACCGCCTTTTTTTTTTTTTTTTTTTTTTTGTCTAGAAACGACGATGGACATACCGAAGAAGACACTCTCAAGCAGATCAGCAACACCATCAACTTCCTTGGTGTCGATCTCCGAAACTACAAGTTGGCTTCATACGACACATTCCTCAAGAGATAGATCTTCGGAATTCACTTCATTGATGAAAAGATGACACTGACAACAACCTGCTTAGTTACTCCAGCCAGATAGTACGGTCAGGAAGAATTCCAACAAGCTACGAAGAACGATGGGATTGGGCAAAGGTGATTGAACTACTCTTGAAATTGAAGGTAAGAAAAGAAAAAAAAAACATTTAAAATACTATATTTATGTGATCTATTTGATTTTTATTTTGAAACTCTGTAGCGTGACTTGATGGATCAAAGAAGGTGTGACGGAACTTCTGAAACAAGGAACAGTCCGTCAACATGTAATTCAAAAAGATCAATGGTTGGAAGATGGTGGTCCATCTTTCGGTGGCCTGTGGGATGTCAAGGATGATCTTGAACTTGGCAAATTGTTTGGCTGGGATGAATTGATTGCTTGGGCAATGACAGACGAAGCCTAAAAACGAGCCGTACGTTCAGTACCCGACGTTCAGTACCCGACGTTATGCGAGGCCAAGGCAAAAAAAACAAAAGCAAGAGAAGTTGTTGAAGGTAAGTACTACAAAAAAAACGACGAATTGATTCTTACTACTGCTCAACTTTTTTTTTTTTTTCATTGTTATTTAGGCACTAAATTCAACTAGGTTGCCACGGTTGGACCGGACTTTGGGCTATCAACTATTGCTTTTAGGCGAAACAATCGATGTGCAGGATGCCAGGTCGAAGTATTTTTCTTTTGTAAGTTGCAATGGGGAAAATTGATTCAACTTTACAATATCTCTTACACTTGTTTTTGTTTGATAGGTTGAGCAAAAACTGTATCTTGGACACGACTGATTACAACACTGGATCACAGATGAATCGGCTGGGTCTGACTTGCAAGAACAAATCTGTCGTGAAACTGCATGGTATTCTCCTCCCTCTCACCAATAGGAAACTCGACCCTTATTCATTTAGCTTACTTCCCTTTTTACTACATTTTTATATGCATTACATTCAATAAAAAAAGCTAATTTATTTTATTATGATATTTATTTATTTATGGTTATAGTTTTATTGTGGGGATTATGGGTTGGCTTGGAGGATATTGTTGTGTGCTGTGTTTGACAGATGGGATTATGTGCGTTGAAATTGTGATGCTGCTGGCATACGTGACAGCAATGAGAAACGGCGGCTTGAGGTGGTTCGTTGGTGGTTTGCTGGTTCGACACCAGCCAAATTTGTAGTAGTTGTTGTAGTACTGTAGTAGTAATTATGCTTTTGGATTTCATGACATGATTTTACGACAATCGCGTCTGCGCCCAAGTCAAAACCAAAAAATGCGACATCCCCATTTTGAATTCCCGACATCTGATTTTATTTTAGTGCGACATCGATTTCCAAAAATGCGACAAGGAACTGTGGAAACACTGTACTACAGAAGATCCATTTTTGATATCATCTTCTGTTCGATTTCCAATCCTGAAAGTTACACGAGGAGAATTATCTTTCCTCGTCTCTCAACAGTATAATTTAATCTATATACTATATGAAGAACAAAATATCCGTCAGTGTCAGAATTCTTAACAAATAAAAACAAATGCTTTTCAGGAGAAAATGAACACTCGAGTAAAGTTGACGTGCCGATGTTTAGCTATGACGACAGACCATAGGTGGAAATGAATGCAATACATCTTTTGTCATTGTACAAGATGCCACAGAAGAGACCGCCATTCGACCAATCATCGCCTTTTTTTTAGGGGGAGGGGGCTTCCATATCATATACAAGTCTGTGTTTTTTTCTCCTTCCCACCTATTTATTCTTTTTTTCTTTTATGTCTCTCTTTTTTTTTCTTTTTCTTAAATTGTATTTTTAGCCCCTCTTTTTTTTTTTTTTTTTTTTTTTTTTTTTTTTTTTTTTTTTTGTACTCAATCCAGAGGTATTCCTCCACTACTAACAGCATCATGGCACAAAAAAGCACCCTTTCGTTTGTAAATGTGGATCCCTTTTCTTTTACAAACGCAAAACTCGACGATTCTCTCAACGTGCTCTCGATAGACAACAAAGATGGTTATGGCTCAAGTCCACTTTTTACAAAAAAGTAAGACCTAAACTTAATGCGGTGGAATTCACTATACTGTTTTGTATATTAACTGCCATTTTTTTTTTTTTTTTTTGCTCTGTGTATAGAATCCTGAGTAATGCAGAAAGAAGAGCTGAACACAATGCAGCTGAACGAGCTCGGCGTGAAAGTCTCAACAATAAATTTCAACAATTGGCGCAGGCGCTTCCAAACTTGACGAATAACCGATGACCTTCAAAATATCACATTGTGGAAGGAGCACTAAAATGGTTAAAGAACAGCGTACCACGTGAAGAAAGATATCGATACCAGGTCATCCAACTGCAAAACGAAAACAAGAAACTCCTGGCATAGCTTATACAAAATCCTACTACTCCAGACTCGATCGCTTTACCTTTACCGGCACCATCTGCAGCATCCCTTTCAACACCAACGCCAAGTAATCTTCAACATTATACTGATGATGTCCATGTCTTCCAACAACAACAACAACGACAGCAACATTAATCATCACCTTAATCAAACTATTTCTCATCCTTCTGTTTCCACTGCTAGCGAGTCACTGACCACTTCTATTTCTGTCCGACATCATCATTTAACCGAGTTTACTGCTTCCTCTGCTACGACGACCGCGCATCCCCACTGGTTTCCATAAACGTTCACGTTATGATATGATATTCTTGCTCCTGTTTTCCGCATTGTCATCTCATATCTATAATTCTATGGACCTCCCCATGAATATTCCTATGATAAAAAAAGATATATATCCTCTCATGTCTTGTACACAAGAGATCCCTTTGTTCATTTCCTCCCTCTCCCTAGATTAGTGATGACCATTGTCAATGCTTCAGTAAATATAATAACCCCCTTTCGTCTTTTTCATGTATGCCTTGTATAGCATATAAGATTCATTTTTCTTAAAAAAAAAAAATTCTTTAACTTGGTGTTGATCATTCTTCACATCGTCTTCTAGTCGCCTTCATGCTACCTTCATTAGAGCCCTTATTGTTTATATTGAACCCCAGCCGCTTTTAGTTCAGTATTTACCCTATATGCTTAAAATAAAATGCGACGTTTTTATTAAACATTCTCTGACATCTTATATAGCGACAAACAAAATTATTGGGGATTATTTTGTGAATGCCCTACCATATACTTCTTTTCTAACACCCCTCCATACCAGAATCCCAGAAACTTCATTGACAACGACGTCACTTAATATCAAATATGACCATACTCCTGGGTGTTATAAATCGTTTCGTGTGATTAATATATACATATATATATATATATTATATAGTTTTTATTTATTGATATATAGTCATCGTGATAAAACCAGTGCCAATAGTTGGGAAAAGTAGTCATAGTGGGGTGAATTATAAAGAAAGCGATTGGAAGGACACTTACAAAATAGCTACAGTAACGAAAAAAAGAGTTCACTATAAAATGAGTGGGAGGATCGTTAACAAAAACAAATACTGACAGGATGCACCGCATAAAACCTAACAAACTGCGTGGAGACAAAACGTAAGAAAGCAGTAAAGAAATAACATTTTATTTCAATCTAATAGCTATTCTACATGATAATAAGACTATTACTACAATATCTAATCTACTGTATATATGCTACTTCTATGATACGCCAGATAAGCCATATTGAGCCAAACCCGCAAGTTTTTTGAGGGAGACATAGGTAGATAGCGCATGACTTAGCAAAATGCAAGCTATCCATTGCAATGCCATCGTCGCTTTGCTCAGCAACGTAGCTTTCACCAGCAAGTCGCCCAATCTATTCCAGAATCGCTGTATCTTATAACTACTTGAGCCTACCCGGGCATGTCACCATTCCATATGAGAAACATGTTAACTAAATCCTACATTCAAAATGAAAGGGTTTCCCCATGCATGTTGTCATGCCCTTTTCAAAACCACTCCAAATCTAACAAAAATCCCACTCCATGATCATCACACCCTTGGAGGACATCAATATGGAAAAGAAAAAAAAAGGGAAAAACAGAAAAGAAAAAAATTAGAGAGCACGCACGACCTTCCAAAAATTCAATTGAAATGCCGCCTTTTGGTCAGAGCATTTTTTCGCAGTGAGATCAAAATTGGCCAGCAAGCCAACATAAACAGTTCTCCAGAGTGCCATTCTTCATCCTCTAAAAGAAGAAAAACCAAAAAATTACACAACGGCAAAAGTATATGTACGAGTGGTAATAAAATGGTCTTTAATAAGAAAAAAAAGAAGCTATTTATCTATGTATCATAAAACCACGTGTTTTAACAAACGTTGAAATTAGTCCCATGATCATTATTGTAATGGTGATATTCGGTAGAACAGTATCATCTAAAGTCAAACCTGAGTATCGTATACGCCCAGAATTTTTGTACTTGGCGTAGCTCCTGAAAACAATTATACAACACATTTCATACTAATGTTTTTCAGCTTCTACATTATTCGTTTTATTCAAAGATGATGCATAAGCGCTTGCGATATCCATCCGTTGTCAGATACTAGGCGATGGCATAGAAAACCTGTTTAAAAAAAAGTTTAATGATTTTGGGTTATGCTCCTTGAAGAGGATTGGCAATTCTTTGCGCATCTCATGGACCTAGTTCGCCCCTTTGTCTTTATCACACTCATCGCATCACACACCTGACTTCATATAGTTCCTTATTTTTCTCATATGTTGTCGATATTTCTTTTACTACAACCTGGTTTTTTTTATTTTTATTTTTATGACCACAATTTTCCGACATGATAACCAGTTTTTATTTCAATAAATAAAGCATTACAAAAAAAAATACAAAATAAAAATAAAAATACAACCTAAGCTACTAGATAATCTGTTGTTGGGTAGAACAATGAATGGTGCCACCGCCACTGGAGATACCATCAGTACTGATTTGCATGATCATCTTTTCAGGGAATATGTTCTGCAAAATGTTGAATGCAGCAAGATCAGCAACAGGATCACCGTATTGAGCCATCAATAAAAACTTGTCGCTAACATAATAACCAATATAACTTGCAGCAAAGGTATCTTCGTCAAACTTGGAGCTATGACGGTACCACCCATTTCGTTTGGTCACAGCAGCACGCACCACAGAAGAATCAGGGGTCTTTAAAGCAACAGGTGTCAGTTTGTTTCCATGGACATCGGTGATATTTTGGAGAATGTTCTTGTTGATGGCAGTGGTTTCATAGTCAGGTGAGTACTTGTCGTTGTCCAAGGTATAGATGATATGGCCATTTTTCGAGAAACGAGCGTAGAAATCCACATGGCCATCGGTGATGTCTTTTGCCTTGGCACCAGGGAGCCACACCACTTTCTTAACACCCAGAGTACGATGGAGTTCAGCTTCCACATCCGCCTTGGACTTGCCAGGATTGCGATTTGTGTTAAGAATACAGCTTTCGGTACATACGGCAGTGCCTTTTCCATCTACTTCAATACCACCGCCTTCTAGCACAAGCCATGTGGAAACCTTGGTAGCGTTTGCTTGGGCAATGGTAAATCCAGCAATGCGTCGGTCATTAGAAACAATTTGATCTTCAATACCATTTCGAGCTTTCTTCCGATCTTTTTTCCATCCTTGAGCACCAGTGTTTTCTTGACCCCAACCATTGAAATTAAAGTCAATGCCATACAAAGATTTGCGTTCATCTGTAACAAAAACAGCACCAGTGTCGCGAATCCATAAATCATCCACAGGGTGAACCAAGAACTTGATGTTGTTGCTTTGAACGGCAGGAAGTTGTTTACCACCACTATAGACAGATCCAACATGTTCACGAAGAACGTCATCCAAAAAGCCACGAGCTTCATCTTCATCATCTTCATTGTCCACAATCATAGACACCGGTTCAAAACGAGCAATATTGGCAGCAATACGCATCAGATCCTTTCTAGCAATAAGACGATTGGCACCAAATGAGCCACTTGTTCCCCATGTTCTGGTCGTAGCACCATAAGCCATCCAAGTACGTTTGTGAGGGTTTCCTTCTTCAGGCATCACCAAAGTAGTATTACAAGCCATGGTCGCAGAGATAAGACAAATAATCACTGTTACAATAGATAGTTTTTTCATTGAAAAAGTTTTGAAAAGAGTGAAACCCATGTTCCTATCTCATCGCCCTATATACATATTTTCAAAATCAAAAAAAAAAAAAAAAAAAGTTCCTGCCATTCATGTATTGTAACCACGCCACCCCACTTTCCTTTTTTTCCCCCCCGCTCAACCAATAATTGACTTTTTCCTTATTAGGGTTGTGGCTCGAGGCGCATAACCTGAATACCAAGACTCGGAGGACAGAATTTGGGAAAAACCAAGACTTCAGAAATCCCACTAACCCAATAAAAAAATTTTTTTTTTTTTGTTTGTAAAAGTAATACTTTTACTCGGTTTGTGATCCGAGAGGCTCAGCCTGAAAATCAGACTTATGAAATTCTACTAATGTATTATTATTACTGCCTATTCTATCCCTGTGTGAATTACATGGAATTAATCCCTTTTTTTTGAAATCGTATGTGTCGAGTCTACTGTATTGACAGATTGATTTATGCTCTTGAAAGCAGGGAGGGTTGGAGGTCCTGAGCCAATGCATGGAGTGCGATTTTATTCTCTTCTTGTTACGCTACTCGGTCCGTTTTAGCGATTTGCATGTGAACTGAGGTCTAATCTGAGAGGTATGTATCGAATGATGTACAGACACCATGTGGCTGGAAATTGATAATTGAGACAATTTTGCCACCGAATTAGCTTAGACCGAATAGATCAAGCATTTGTTTGGTTCTTACTATGGGATTGGTTGTCGCACATTTCCGAAATTGATGACGGATCAATGTTGGGTCTGAATATTGTTGCCAAGGAAAATGGCGTATGTAAAATATGGATGCTTACAAGGCATGACTAAAAAAGGTATCAAGGCAAAGTAACGTAACATCAATAATGGAATAGTTTATTGGGGGTGTATAAGATATAGAGAAATAAATCAAATCATCCAAGTCAAAGGTACTAAACCAGGTGTAAAAAATTAAACTAGATCGCCTTTCCATTGCGACAGTCCTCAAAAAACGGAGATTGAATGGCGAATTTATTCGTGGAGATCCTTGAGAGTGACCGTGTTGCAGGCTTCGGCGATCCTTGTGGAGACAGTTTCAGATTCCAAAACAACGCTTTTCTCTTGAGTGTGTATTCCTTGGCATGATAGTTCTTTGATCCCACCTTCGCTACAGTAATTCTTTGAGCTGCCCCCCCGTAACCATCGATCACGTTGAATAAACGACAAAAAAAAAAAAAAAAAAAGACAGAGACGTCTATTTTAGTTTCAAAATGGGCCATTCACTATACGAATAAAACTATGGCTACCATGTTTATTCTACTTCGTATCTACCATTTCGACAAAAAAAAAAAAAAAAACCACCTAAAAACCAACAAGTCGCTATTTCGGATTAAGTATTCTAACAAACAATCGAGTTTCGTATGCATTGCCTACAATACAATTCATGAGGAGAAACATGTTCAGAGAATTCATCTATGTAAAATAAAAAACCAAAAAGACCGTTGACATTACCTCTGCATTCACCTAAGGACCGATGTAAAGGAATCCTAGAACCAAAATGAAAGGGTTTTCTCGTATCTTTTTTGTTCTGGGTATCGCCCATCCTCCTTTGTGACCAAGTAAATGCCGAACACCTAACTCCCCATACTATATCCATATCTTTTTTTTTTTTTGTAGTATGTCGTTTATTAAAATGAAAATAAAGACCGGTTATCACGTCAAAAGAGCGGTGGCCGTGGTTAAAGTATAAAATATATATGTAAATATATGATGGATGGGATTGCTATGATGGGGGAATAACGCAAAGGAAAAGGATGGCTAAATGGTGAGAGGGAGTTCGTGGGATGGAGAAGAATTTGGAGAAAACTAAAATCTATGGGGGGGACTGACAGAAGGAGGGAGTCGTTTTTTTTTTTTTTTTTTTTTCTTTTTTTTTTTTTTTTTAAGGAGCTACCTGCTAGTGATTCATATGGAATCCAGAGATGTGATGGGGAGCATGGGGCTGGTAACGAGGGCGGCATTGATGGCTTGGATGATGATGGAAGGACGGATGGGAACAGCGTCAAAGTGGTGTGCCCAGTGTGCGCGCCAGATGTGGAGGAGGGTGGTGCTGAGAACGGGAATCCACTGATGTGGAGAGGTGTTATATGGGGGGTGTGAGGGAAAACGGAGGCAGGTCAGGGCGAGCCACAGACCATTGGTGGTGAAAGGGGTGTAAATAAAATGATACTCCCAGATAGATTCCCATATTTTGAGGATGGAGGGGCAGGCGATGGCCATATGGAAGAGGTCGGCGTGCGTAGTGGGACAGAAGGAGCAAAATGGGGTGGGGGCCAAATTGGGGAGAAATGAGTGGAGAAGGGAGAGGTTGGCCATTTGCGATGGAGAAGACGGTACCAGACATTGCGAGAGGCGGGTGAAGTGCGGATACTCCAAAAGGTTTTCCAGAGTCTGGGGCTGATAACTGGAGGACTCTGTGGGAGTGAGTGGAGTTTGGAATGGTGGAGGATACGGAACCAGGAGTTGAAAGGGGGAAGGGAGTTGTAGTAAAGCCACGCTGAGTGGGTTAGCGTTGGAGAGATGGGGTGGGGGTCGGTGGAAGGGCGGAATAAGTGTGCGGCGTGAGGGGCAATGGAGATGGCAGGATGTTGGTTAGCGCAGGCGAGGCGTATGTATCCGAGATAACGGGGACCCAAAGGAAGGGAGGTGGACAAAGGATCGCGAAGTTGTAGGTGATTGACATCGGTGTCCCAACGAAACAAATCACGGATACAAAGAGAACGATATTTTTTGCGGGTGAGCCAGTGATCGGGGGAGACCAAAAAGAGACACCAGAGAGGAGCATCCATACACATCGAAGAAGACCATGGAACACTGCGGAGATCTAGAGGGGAGAGAGAAAGAAGGGAAGAGAGGAGGAGAAGAGGTGAGTGAAAAGGAAGCCATTCATGTGATTGTAAGGGACGCAGCAGCAAATGAAAAAGGGGGTGATGGGATGAGGGAGCAAGGGAGCACACTGTTGGCTGGATCCAAGCCGTTAGAGGGGAGTGGAGCATGGTGTCGGGAGCAAGGAGGTAAGGTAGCCAGCGCCGTTGGCATGCGATTTGTTGCGCTTGAGGATCAATGAGTCCAAGACCACCCGAAGCAATAGGGAGATCTAGAGTGAGTTGGGAGAGCGCAGGAGACGGTGTGAGCCATTGACGAAAGATGCGAGTTATATCCATATCTCAATTACATCCCGTCCGTTAAAATACCGCACCAGCACACAAATTCACAACCTATACCCTAACCGCAAAATGCAAAGCCGACAAAATTGAAGATTTTCCCAGAGCCCCTGTAAGCACGATGGGAGTGAATACAAGGTAAGCCCCCCCGTAGTGCGGAGCGCCAGAGCGTTTATTCCAAAAAAAAAAGAAAAAATTGGGATTACATATACTAGCTAATAAAACTATGTTTATGGAAAGTGAAATGCAAATCATATCGAGTCAATCAACGAGTCATCATGCCACTAGAATTGTTCTGTCCAACGTCTAATGCCAGCCAACAAGTTTTCATATCATTCAAAACCGCTTTGTCCATCATCTAGATTCTACCAGCAAGTTGAATAACTACATTAAAAGTGGGTACTCTTGAGTTGATAATTCAAAAGAAGAATAGAATAGCAAACATCTCAAAGAGCCTTACCGTTCATCATATGCTTAACCACCAGAAGTCATAGACATATTCCCATGACACCAGATTGAAACATGCGTTTTCCACACACACAAAAAAAAAAAGGCGCAACCTCCTCACAGTGAAAATGAATGACAAAAGGGATCTCTTGTACAAGACATGAATGAGACTAATTGGATAATTTTCATTGAAGCATGTAAAAAAAAGAGACATATTTTATTCAAAAGTAGATACAAACTATGCATAAAATATCACTAGACTAAGCTAATGAAGGCTCCAAAAAGCCAAACTAATAGTGAGTTTAGATCCTGGATCCAAAATGAAAGGGCTTACCCATGCATCTTGTTATCCCTGATCTGAAAACCCTTCTAAACTAGTCCTGTCACTAAGCTAAGACCATTATGATCTCATGACGGCTACAAAAATGAAGAGAGAGAGAAGAATGAAAATTGGAGAGGATTCGGGGAAAATACAAATATCACGTTAGCGGGGCCTGAAATATTTCTGTCGCTCTGTGATTTCTGACCGCGGAGCATAGCGTTTGGTACCCAAGGGGAATTGCCCCACCGAAGGTGCGAAATGGCTGATTGTCTAAACATTATCCTCCTCCACCCAGTCCCCCGCTCCCCTGACCCCAAAAGTAACGAAGAAGGGTTTCCAAAGATTCAGCGAGAGTCTTCGAGTGTTTATGTTTTTTATATTCTATCTTAACTACAAATTTTTCTCTTCCCAAAAAAAAATAAATAAATTAAAAAAGGCTTCCCAGGCATTTTTCTAAGAAAAATGGACGCTGTCTAACAACCCAAAGCACACTATGTGCGGTTTTCTGTTGTAAAATACGAAGTACACTAGAACGGAAATCTGAATGTTTATGGAAAGAGATCTTCTGCTATGTAGGTAAAAGAGTGGCTTTTTTTCTTTTTCTTTATTTTCTCTTTTCCATATCTTTTTTTTCTTTCGATCATCCGTGTCTCTGGGCTTGATTGTCATTGGGTAATGTTTCCGCGGCTCCAGTTAGAAAAAAAAAAAAAAAAAAAAAACTTTTTCCCACGCAAAAACGTCGACCAGACCCCCCATCTCACTTTTAAGATCCCGATTATTTTTTTTTACTCTCTACCAGCGAATTAATACTTGCTGTTATCCTGTACACCTAGCAAACCCACCCCCAATCTCTCGTAGAGCTTGCTTTTTATTGCCATATTTCTATTCGTTGTACATTACTGTATGTACGTACAGTAATTGAACATTCGTCTCCCACCCCATTATAGATAAAGCAATATCCACCTCTTTTTTCTTAACACCCTTTGGTGCAGAACGTAAAAAAAGGTTGGTGTTTTTTTTTTTTGATAATATCGGCGTTAGAAACCACCACCTTATATATATATTAATTCATATAAAGATTGACTATCAATTTGTTTGTTTTTTTTTTTTAAAAAAAAGGAAAGCTTACCACTTTTGCTGGCCTTTGAATCCATATATTTTAAATCTTCTGCGTTTCCTTCCAACGACTTTCAATACAATATATTTTATCATCAGTGGCCTTTTCGATGGTCGACAAGGACAATGCGAAATGCTTTTTTCTGTTGCTGGTGAGTTTCATCACAGGGCTAATCCTATAAAAGAGCAGAGAAGAGTTTAGATACAACTATTTGTCTTTTTGAATCATATATAACATACCTTGAAAGCGAAGTTCCACTAAATCTTCTTTAGTCACGTTAGGAAAAAATTGATTAATGAGAAAAGAGAAACTATTGAGCAAGAATGGTGGTGGAACTTGTTTTCGGCACATTGACGTTTGAGAGGTAGGAAAATATGCACTATTCAGAATTTACGCCAGGGAACTTTTATTACACCAACACTTATTTTTTTTTTCAATTTTGTTATTATTGCAATTCGAAAATTAATACACTCAAAGAGTATTAGTTATTACAGAACGAAATCTTGTGTTTTTTGTAGTTGATACAATCTTGTACCTGATTATTTTTTCAATAGTTTTCGCACCTCGCTACGCCTGGGTATTCTATTTTTGGTTACAAACAAAAAGCTGTGGGTTCGGATGTTCCATTTTTTCTAGATGAGCAAAAATCGGATGATACCTAGGACCAACGAGATTTCAAATGCCGCAGGGGTTTTTCTTTCTGTTTCGCGGATCCCCCTTCACTGTTCATTTTCATTTTTTTTTTTTCCTCTTCATTATGGACTCCTGGGTCTCGTAATGAACCTTAGTGGACTTCGATTAGTGTCAGGCCTAGTTTAGAAAGACTTCCAGATCAGGGATCACAAGATGCATGGGGATCCCCTTTCCTTTTGGATCCAGGATTTAGAACCACCATTATTGTCTTTGTTGGGCCTTCATTAGCTTAGTTAGTATTTGTTGAACCATAGTTGGTGTCCATACCTGAATAAAATATGTTTCTTTTTATTTGCTTTCATGGAAAATGTCCTAGTAGTCTCATTTATGCCATGTATAAGACATTTACTACTCTCCACCCCCCCATTAGATGAGTTTTGACAGTTGTTATTAATAAAAAAAGCTATCCCTTTGGACTTTCTCGTGTCTTGTACAATATATTAGCTCTCATATTAAAAATCTTCCTTTAGATTGGGGCTGACCTTTCTCTAAATCTCAAATGTAGTCTCATTCATGCTACGACCATCCCCCAGTAGACCCTTCCATTCAATCCCTTGGTGCAATGAGCCCTCTAATCTTTAGCCTTTAACATCTACCAATTTGCCACAATAAAACATGCTTTTTTTATTTAATAAATATCCTCGAGTTCATCGGATAGTAAACAATACTCCTAATGTAGCTATTTTGCGAGCGTCCTACCGAATTCTTACTTTTCGTTCATACACTATAGCTACTTCCCCTCCCCCCCTAAGAAATGATTGCCAGTCTTATGCCACTTTGTATCAAATATGACGATATTCCTGCACGTTCAATCATATAAATGAACGGAAACAACAGGACGGTGAGTACTTTAACCTTTCCTCCCCTCTCCCTTTTAGATTATTCGTTTTCTTCTGTTTAATTTTGCATTTGCAATAAATAGGTTTTGATATATATATATTTATTTTATTAAATATTACATTATAAAAAAAAATAAAAAATAAAAATAAAAAAAAATAAAAAGAAAAAGAAAAACCTAAACTACTAGATAATCTGTTGTTGGGTAGAACAATGAATGGTGCCACCGCCACTGGAAATACCATCAGTACTGATTTGCATGATCGTCTTTTCAGGGAATATGTTCTTCAAAATGTTGAATGCAGCAAGATCAGCAGCAGGGTCACCGTATTGAGCCATCAATAAAAACTTGTCGCTAACATAATAACCAATATAACTTGCAGCAAAGGTATCATCGTCAAACTTTGAGCTATCAGAAGACCAACCATTTCGTTTGGTCACAGCAGCACGCACCACGGAAGAATCAGGGGTCTTTAAAGCAACAGGCGTCAGTTTGTTTCCAAGGACATCGGTAACATTTTGGAGAATGTTCTTGTTGATCGCAGTGGTTTCATAGTCAGGTGAGTTCTTGTCGTTGTCCAAGGTATAGATGATATGGCCATTTTTCGAGAAACGAGCGTAGAAATCCACATGTCCATCGGTAATGTCTTTTGCCTTTGCACCAGGGAGCCACACCACTTTCTTAACACCCAAAGTACGATGGAGTTCGGCTTCCACATCCGTCTTGGTCTTGCCAGGATTGCGATTTGCGTTAAGGATACAACTTTCGGTACATACGGCCGTGCCTTTTCCATCTACTTCAATACCACCACCTTCCAATACAAGCCATGTGGAAATCTTGGTAGCGTTGGCTTGGGCAATGGTAAATCCAGCAATGCGTCGGTCATTAGAAACAACTTGATCTTCAATCCCATTTTCAGCTTTCTTTGGGTCTTTTTTCCATCCTTGAGCACCCGTGTTTTCTTGACCCCAACCATTGAAATTAAAGTCAATGCCATACAAAGATTTGCGTTCATCCGTAACAAAAACAGCGCCAGTGTCGCGAATCCACAAATCATCCACAGGATGGATCAAGAACTTGATGTTGTTGTTTTGAACGGCAGGAAGTTGTTTACCACCAGTAAAGACAGATCCATCATGCTCACGAAGAACTTCATCCAAAAAGTCGCGAGCTTCATCTTCATCATCTTCATTGTCAACGATCATAAACACCGGTTCAAAACGAGCAATATTGGCAGCAATACGCATAAGATCCTTTCTAGCAATAAGACGATTGGCACCAAATGAGCCACTTGTTCCCCATGTTCTGGTCGTAGCGCCATAAGCCATCCAAGTCCGTTTGTGAGGGTTTCCTTCTTCCGGCATCACCAAAGTAGTATTACAAGCCATGATCGCAGAGATAAGACAAATAATTACCGTTACAATAGATAGTTCTTTCATTGTAAAAGTTTGAAATGAGTGAAACCCGATGTTCCCGTCGCATCGCCAACTACTATATACATATTTTCAGAAAAAAAAAAAAAAAACGGTCCCTGCCCTAATGTTTTGTAACCACGCCACACCACTTTCTTTTTTTTTCTCCCCGCACAACGCTAATTTAAGTTTTTTCCATATTAGGTTTGTGGCTCGAGGCGCATAGCCTGAAAAACCAATCACTTTGGTTTGTTTGTGGCTCGAAGGGGCAGATCATGAAAACCAAGACTTTAGAAGTCCACTAATCTAATAATATTTTTTTTCCTGTATTAAGAAATCGATTTATTTCGGTTTTGTGATCCGAGAGTCTCAGCCCTGAAAATCAGATTTTGAAATTCTACTGAGGTATTATTATTACTACTACATCCTATTATCCTTGTGTGGATTACATGGAATTGATCCCCTTTTTTTGAATCGTATGTGTCGAGTCTACTGTATTGACCAGATTGATTCCTGCCTCTTGAAAGTAGGGTGGGATGGTTGGAGGTCCTGAACCACTGCATGGAGTGCGATTTTTTTTCTCTTCTTGCGGTATACTCGGTCCGTTTTAGCGATTACATGTGAACTGAGGTCCTAATCTGAGAGGTATGTATCGAATGATATGCGGAGACCATGTGAAATGAAAGTGATAATTGAGGCAATTTTGCTACCAAATTAGCTAGACGTAAATAGAGGAGGGCATTTGCCTGATCTTACCATTGGTATTTACTGGTCGCACATTGCGAAATTGACGTCGATCAAAATAAATCGGATGTTGGGTCTGAATATTGTCGCCAAGGAAAAATGACGTAAATTACAGATGCTCTATGATTTGACTAAAAAGTATCAAGACGAAGTAGCGTAGTATAAGCAATGGAATAGTTTACTGGGGGGTGTAAAAGATATAGGAAAATGAATCAAATCATCCAAATCAAAGATATTAAACTAGATGTAAAAATAAGCTAAATAGATTTTCCATTCCGACGGTATTCAAAAGAGGGAGATTATATGGCAAATATATTCGTGGAGATCCTTGAGAGTGACCGAGGCTTCGGTGGTTCTTGTAGAAGGAGTTTCAGATTCCAACAACGCTTCCCTCTTGATGGAATAATGCTTCTTTGTTCTGCCTTCGACACAACAAACTCTTTGACCCGCCCCCGTAACCATCAATCACATTGAATAAACGACAAAAAAAAAATCAAAGATATATGTATGTTGTTTTCAAAAGGGTCATTTGCAATACGAATGAAACTATTGCCATCATGACTATTGTACTGTGTATCTACCACTTCCACAAAAAAAAAAAAAAAAAAAACTGCCCAATGACTAACCACCAAGCCGTGATTCCGGATTAAGTATTCCATCAAACAATTAAGTTTCGTCTGCATTGCCTACTATACAAATCATGAGGAGAAAAATGTTCAGAATATTCATCTAAAAGACAAACCAAAACATCGTTGACATTACCTCTATCTTTAACAAAGAAACGGAGTAAGGAAATCCTAGAACCAAAATAAAAGGGTTTTCTCATATCTTTTTTGTTCTGGATGTCGTCCATCCTCCTTCGTGACCAAGTAAATGCCGAACACCTAATTGCCCATACTATATCCATATCTCAATTACATCAACCATAATCAGCATATATTCCAAACTGTCAAAATCCACAACAGCACACAAAATGCAAGATCTACACCAGTACACAAATTCACAATCTACATCCTAACTGCACACTGCAAGCCCGACAGAACCGAAGGTTTTCCCATGCCCCAATAAGCACGAAGGGACTGACCCCAAGGACCCCCTCCCCTGTAGTGTGGAACGCCAGAGCGTTTATTCAAAAAAAACACACACCCGTATACTAGCTAATAAAACTATGTTTATGGGACGTCACACACAAATCATATCGAGTCGTCATACCACTAGAATTGCTCTGTCCAACGTCTAACGCCAGCCAACAAGTTCTATATTATCCAAAACCGCTTTTTTTACCATCTATATTCTATCAGCAGTAAAACAATAACATTTTATTTCAATATAATAGCAATTCTACATACTAATAAAACTATTACTACAATATACAATCTAACGTATACGTGCTATTTTTATGTGATGCCATTTAAGCCATATTGAGTCAAAACCAGCAAGTTCTTTGAACGATACATAGGTAGATAGAATATCACCCTCGTAAAAAACAAACTACTTATTCCAAAGCCATTATTGTTTTGTCCAGCAACGTAGATCCCACCAACGCGTCACCCAATCCATTCCAGATTCCACTGTATGACCACAATGAGCTTACGGGGCATGTCACCATTCCATAATCAGCCATGTTGACTAAATCCTACATTCAAAATGAAAGGCTTCCCCCCCCATGTCCTTTGTCATGCCCTTTTTTTAAACCCCCTTTAAATTTAACAAAAACTTTACTCCATGATCATCAGACCATCGGAGGACATCAAGTTGAAAAAAAAAGGGAGGAGAAGAAATTTGGAAGCAGGACCTTCTATACAAATTCAATTGAAATCCCGCTTTCTTGGTCAGGGCTTTTTTTTTTTTGCAGCAGCAGCAGCTGCAGTAAGATCGGTTCCCTATCATTTCTAGCAGATCTCTTTTCATCATATTTTTGGGTACCTGAATCTCTTTTTTTTTTTTTTTTTTTGCTTATTGGGGAGGGGAGGGGGTGCGTATTTCCGAATCCAAATATGGTAAAAATAAACCAACCAGGTATATATTTGATAAGGCTAAATCACACAAAAAACAGCTATCAGAGATATGTTGTTTATTATCAAACAGGAACAGGTATCTTGACATAGTGAATCAAAAAAGGACGTATGTTCTTGAATTATTTTGGAAGATACTAAAACTAACCCCCCCTCCCCTCCCGAATGGGTTCATTGTAACAGGGAAGTAGATGGAAGGAACGACTAGAAAATGAGATTTTAAATAATGGGCAACACTAATCTATGACGAACGGTTTCAAAACAGGAGCTACTACACTGCATAGATTATGAGAAATAATACCAAAGGGATACCAGCCATCATCACTAACCTAAAAGGAGGGCAGATGCTGGGGTGCGTGTCCCTTGTTTATGACATATGAGAGAGAGAGAAAGAGAGACAATAACGGGTCATTTTTTTTTCATTAATGGGACATATTTTTATTCAGATGTGGATGTAAACTGTGTGCAATTTGATACTAAACTAAGCTAATAAAGACATTTGTAATCTAATAGGCGGTCCCAAATCCTGAATCCAAAATGAAAGTGATTCCCATGCATCTTGTGATCACTGATCTGGAAGCCCTTCTATACTAGTCCTGACACTAATATAAGTCCAACAGAACCTTAAAAAGATTTGTAATGGTGAAGTAAAAAAAAAAAAAAAAAAAGGAAGAAGTAGAAGGAAAAAGAGGAAGAAAATTGGCGTAAATAATAAATACTCCACGTGGTGGAGATGTGAAATCGGTTTTGCTGTCCACCTCATAAGAATTGGTTTACTCCTTTTTTTTCTTTGATGGATAGAAAAAGGATTCCCGGATTCCCCCTCCCTTTTTTTTTTTTTTGTTTTTTTACAACAATTAACAATTAACACCATACAACATCATCAATAATATTGTTCTTTTGTCACTATCATTCATCATTGGTAAGCAAGGTCGTTCCCTTGTCGCGATACCTTTGCAGCCAAGATAGAGCATTTCAACCTAGTTTAGTTAACCACGTCCCCATAGAATAGTTTGTCATTCGCTGTAGAATAATGTGCCTTTTTGATTGGTCAAGAGGACATCTTGCATTATGTTTATTCTACGTACAAGAAGATACCCGTCTTCAAACACCCTTATAGCCATTTCAATATCATATGTATCACAGTATTATCATTATCCTAGTTTAGTCGAGTTCCCTTGATTTAAATTTACATCTGAATAAAATATATATTGTCTTTTTAACTTATACATTGTCTCTCGTACGCTTTAGCTTGTGTTATCCAATGGACATCCCCACACTGTAATACTTATAACATGTTAGCCAATGACGTAAACGTATACCTCAAATACTAGTGATGATAATTCTATGAGAAAACGCCCCCCCCTCCGCGAACCACAAATTCAGGATATGCAAATATAAAGGTTGATCACCAGTTGAAAAGTTTGTTTAAGGAAATCGCACTGGGACGCCACCTTTTGGGCTTCTCAACAAAATAAACGGATATTCCGAGTTTCCGGAAGGAGGCAGAATGATTGGAGGAGGTTGCTCGGGAATTATATTTTGTACAGTGCAGTATTTCTAGATAAAATTTTTGTCTATCGAATATGTTATATGAGTATGTTATATATAGTGGGGGGAGGAGGGACTTGATTCTTTCATCAAAATAGGAGAATCTACCAGGAATATGTAAGGGGATGATCATAATAGGGAGTGAGGGTGATCAGAGAGAAAGAGAGTGAGTGAGTGAGTAAGAAATGACGGACATTCGTAAGTTTACAGTCATTCTCTCCCATCTGTTAAGGTAAAAGGCGGAAAACAGGTTTTTAGCTAATCTTTCCTTGCTCAAAAAAAAAAAAAAAAAAAAAAAAAACTATATATTTTGATAGAAATAACGATGTAAAGTTTTCGGTTTTTCTTTGTTTTCTTTGTTTTCTCTAATACAACTCCATTTTCTATCTACTTCCGATATTACTACTACTTCAGATACCTCTTTTTTATTTAACCACCATGAAATCATTCGCGATTATATTATTTATAATGGCAGCGGCGACCGTCGCTTTTGGTCGAGCTCCCGCCAAGTTCTATTACGAAGGGTCCACCCGGCCAATAAATTACATCCTTGAAACATGTGCGCCCTTTTTCGATCAATCCCGCCAGCCGCTCCGTTATATCTGGACTGCAGACGAAGCAATCTGTTATTACTATGAAGACAAGCAATGCAAAACGATGATACTAACGGGGTCTACCCATCTGCCAGCTACTAGAGGCACCGATATTCGAATGTCCCAACCATCACCTGAAGGAATCGTGTGTTTAAGAATGGAATAGCTCTGTTTTGGTCTTCTATATGTGCATCTGCGTATACACGTATATTGATAATAATAAAGATATATAGAAAATGAGCCCTTTAGTTCTACTTTGTCAATTTTTTTATTTTTTATTTTTTAAACACACACACATGCGCAAAATTATCTAAAATACCTAGCACGCCAAAGAACAAAATGACGGAGGGGGGGGGAGAGGATATCCAGTACTAATAATGTACGTAAAATACTGTCAATGGCACAGAACCGTTTTATTAGAGTATGACATATGATACTTTTATGAGAAGACTTTTTTTTTTTTTTTTTTGATTTGAGTAAATAGTGTTTCTTGTTATAGGCAACATATTTTTGTAAACCATCGTATCCACCGATCATAAAGTAACTTGCCCTATCAAGGTTTTAATAAAATTATACACATCAAGTAAGCTACATATGTATATATAAATTCGTCATGGTGCTCCAAGAGACAATATCTTCTCAAGGGTCACAAGGGTCGGTTTTGATATTTGCGACCAAGCAAATTCCATTCAGTTCTGCAGATGAAAATATCATATTATACACGATTTGAGCATTTTACCTGACCTATTTTTTTTTTTTTTTGTCTTTTAATGGGTTACCTTTTGTCTACTCTGAAAAAAAAAAAAAAAAAAAAAAAAAAAAAAACGAGGTTGTTGTTTATAAAGTTAGTTCAGTGATTATGCCATATGTGTCTTTATTCCTAACATGTATTAAATTCCGCAGCATAACAAAATGGTCTGTTGTGATAATCACCTTCAAATGGGCGGATTGCCTTGATCCTATGGTAAACAATATCATTGGGATTAGTGTATATAACTTCCAACAAGAAGGGCATGGTCACCTCTCCCTCATCGATGCCATCCACCGAAAATTTTACTTTTTTTAAAATTCGACTTTAACGATCCTGTATATTCTGCTTTTTTAGACGACAACAATAACAACATCATTGATCTCGAAAGAACCGGAAAAAAGAAAAAAAAATGACTGATATGGATATTAGACAGCACTCGTCCAATCCTGTCTATCTGAATTGACATTGCACTTTGATCACTCAACTCAATCAACAAACTTTTCTGGATATGATACTGAAATCCAAGGCCAGTAAAAATGGTAAGGTTTATCGTTTTTTAATTTTATTTTATTTTATTTTATTTTGGAAATTGATTAGTCAACTATATTTTACACGATAGAGGATCGTTTTTACAGTATTCCGCTATTGTCAGATTATAAACACAAGTTCATCAACAGAAATGAAGTGGATAAATGGAACATCAATAGTCTAATGCCGGTCAAACTGAAGCTGTTTGAGGTCATGGCTACCAAGGACAAGTTGAACCTTCTTTTTATGTTGGGTAACGATAAAACGGGTAACAAACGCAAGGTTGTACCAACTTTAGCAACATCAACAATAACTGCAGAAAACGAATGGTCAATATCTGACGCTGGAGAATGGCAATTTTCCATGCAATTTTGATATGGTCAAAGGATCCGCCATTACATTTCATCCACCCACCATGAACAATAACAAAAAGACGAAGAAAAACATGCCCCACCACCACCTCTATTACCTTTATTTGAAGACTAAGGAATATTTTATGTTCGAGGACATCCAATTGTGGCCTTTCTCCTAACGACAGTTCGATTCTCGAATTATTCAAGCGCCTTGACATCTTCAAAGACAAGGATACCGCCATCAATGTTGCTGCTATTGATGTTGTCTATATTGGCTTTTATGGTGACGTATCATGAAGACGCATAAGATGGATATGCTGTGCTTTGATTACTCTATTTTTTTAATGGGAAGTTTTATAAAAAACAAATGGAAATTATGTAAGTGTTAAAGATACTGGGTCCCTTAATCAGACATCCAGTGGATATATCATATCAACAGTGATAACTATGGCTTTAATATCTATTAACTCGTTAATACTGTGTTGAATCAATTAATAAAACTATTTTCATTTTTCCAACTGTACTCATTTCATAGATATATATATGTATGCATGGGGAGGTTTTTATTATAAAGCATACTAATGATGCACTGTACAATGCAGGTTAAGAAAAAGGTAGTCAAGGTGCTTGATCAAGATATTTCAAGATTTGGGTTGATGTCATAGACTAGAACATTTACACGCCTCCCATGCTATTTGATTAATTTCTTTTTTCTCTTCCCAAAACATCGTTTTCTTTGGTAGACTCAATGAGGTGATGGTGATGTTGGGTTAGTATTAGAACTTGAATCAGGGGGGAGGGATTTTCCACCTTAACTGCATCGGTATCAAGAGAATAAAACAACCATACTTTCGATGATGATTGATGATGGTTATAGTTATGATAAAGGAACCATTTTATTGACTATGTATGGTGTTGATTGTTGTGGAAGTTAGCAGAGGGATTTCGTTTTCGAGAAATATATTTCAAATTCCGCCCACATGAATTTTATCTTTTCTCCCTCTACTTTTTTCACACACACTCTCTCTCTTCCTTTCATTTCTTTTTTTCATTCTTTTTTTTTTCCTTCAGCATTCAATCTTTTTGAGGTTATGGTGATCTTGGATTAGTACTAGGACTAGTTTAGAAAGGCTTTCATGTCAGGGATGACGCCATTCATGGGGAATCTCTTTCATTTTGGATCCAGGATTTAGAACTACCATTAGTTGTCTTTGTTGGACCTTCATTAGCTTAGTTTAATATTAGTTAAACCATAGTTGGTGTCTATACTAAATAAAATATGTTTTTTTTTAGTTGCTTTAATGAAAAATGTCCTAGTAGTCTCATTTATGCCATGTATAAGACATTTACTATTCTCCTCTCCCATTAGATGAGGTTTGACAGTTGTTATGATTCAATAAAAAAGCTATCCCTTTAGTCTTTCTCGTGTCTTGTACAATATATTAGCTCCCATATTAAAAACCTTCCCTTAGATTGGGACTGACCTTCCTCCAAATCTCACATGTAGTCTCATTCATGCTACGACCCGCCAGTAGACCCCTCCATTCAATCCCTTAGTTCAATGAACCCTCTAATCTTTAGTCTTTAATATCTACCAATTTGTCTCAATAAAACATGCCTTTTTTCTTTAATAAATATTCTCGAGTTCATTGCATAGTAAACAATACTGCTCGTGTAGCTATTTTGCGAGCGTCCCACCGAACACTTGCTTTTCGTTCACACACTATAGTTACTTCCCTCTCCCTTTTTAGATTATTCATTTCCTTATGTTTAATTTTGTATTTGCAATAAACAGGTTTTGATATATGTATATATATATTTATTTTATTAAATATTACATTACAAAAAAAATAAAAATAAAAATAAAAAATAAAAAAAAATAAAAACTAGAATAAAAAAAAAACCTAAGCTACTAGATAATCTGTTGTTGGGTAGAACAATGAATGGTACCACCGCCACTGGAAATACCATCAGTAGTGATTTGCATGATCGTCTTTTCAGGGAATATGTTCTTCAAAATGTTAAATGCGGCAAGATCAGCAGCAGGGTCACCGTATTGAGCCATCAATAAAAACTTGTCGCTAGCATAATAACCAATATAACTTGCAGCAAAAGTATCATCGTCAAAATTTGAGCTATCAGAATTCCAACCATTTCTTTTGGTCACAGCAGCACGCACCACAGAAGAATCAGGGGTCTTTAAAGCAACAGGTGTCAGTTTGTTTCCATGGACATCGGTGACATTTTGGAGAATGTTCTTGTTGATAGCAGTGGTTTCATAGTCAGATGAGTACTTGTCGTTGTCCAAGGTATAGATGATATGGCCATTTTTCGAGAAACGAGCGTAGAAATCCACATGTCCATCGGTAATGTCTTTTGCCTTTGCACCAGGGAGCCACACCACTTTCTTAACACCCAAAGTACGATGGAGTTCGGCTTCCACATCCGTCTTGGTCTTGCCAGGATTGCGATTTTCGTTAAGGATACAACTTTCGGTACATACGGCAGTGCCTTTTCCATCGACTTCAATACCACCACCTTCCAATACAAGCCATGTGGAAACCTTGGTAGCGTTGGCTTGGGCAATGGTAAATCCAGCAATGCGTCGATCATTAGAAACAACTTGATCTTCAATCCCATTTTCAGCTTTCTTTGGATCTTTTTTCCATCCTTGAGCACCAGTGTTTTCTTGACCCCAACCATTAAAATTAAAGTCAATGCCATACAAAGATTTGCGTTCATCAGTAACAAAAACGGCACCAGTGTCGCGAATCCACAAATCATCCACAGGATGAACCAAGAACTTGATATTGTTGCTCTGAACGGCAGGAAGTTGTTTACCACCAGTAAAGACAGATCCATCATGTTCACGAAGAACGTCATCCAAAAAGTCACGAGCTTCATCTTCATCATCTTCATTGTCAACAATCATAAACACCTGTTCAAAACGAGCAATATTGGCAGCAATCCGCATAAGATCCTTTCTAGCAATAAGACGATTGGCACCAAATGAGCCACTTGTTCCCCATGTTCTGGTAGTAGCGCCATAAGCCATCCAAGTACCTTTGTGAGGGTTTCCTTCTTCCGGCATCACCAAAGTAGTATTACAAGCCATGATCGCAGAGATAAGACAAATAATTACCGTTACAATAGATAGTTCTTTCATTGTAAAAGTTTGAAATGAGTGAAACCCGATGTTCCCGTCGCATCGCCAACTACTATATAAATATTTTCAAAAAAAAAAAAAAAAAAAAAAAAAGAATGTCCTGCCATTCATGTATTGTAACCACGCCACCCCACTTTCTTTTTTCCCCGCTCAACCAATAATTGACTTTTTCCATATTAGGTTTGTGGCTCGAGGGGGATAGCCTGAAAAACCAAGACTTTTTTTTTTTTTTTTTTTTTTTTTTTTTAGGCTTGTGGCTCAAATGGTAGAACCTGAAAACCAAGACTTTGAAAATCCACTAATCTAATAATATTTTTTTTTTCTGTATTAAGACCTAGAGATTTATTCGGTTTGTGATCCGAGAGGCTTAGCCTGACAACCAGACTTTTGAAAAAATCCCCCTAATGATATTATTATTAATATTATTATTATTACTGCCTATTATCCCTGTGTGGAAGATGTGCAATGGATCCCCTTTGTTGAATCGGTATGTGGCGCGAGACTGCTGTATTGACCAGATTGATTTATGTCCCGCTTTGAAAGCAGGTTTGGAGGGGTCGTCCTGAACCAGATGCATGGAATGCGATTTTCGCTTCTTGAGATTCCTCGGTCCGTTTTAGCGATTTTGCATGTGAATTGAGGTCTAACCTCGAATGATGTGAGGGAGACGATGTGGGTGAAATTGACAATTTTGCTACCAAATTAGCTAGACCGAATACATGAGACATTTGCTTGGTCTGACTATGGGATTGGTTGTCGCACATTTTCCGAAATTTGATGTCGGACCAATGTTGGGTCTGAATATTGTTGCCAAGGAAAAATGGCGTATGTAAAAATATGGATGTTCCAAGGCATGACTTAAAAAGGTATCAAGGCAAAGTAACGTAATGTAAGTAATGAAATAGTTTATTGGGGTGTAGAAGATATAGGGAAATAAATCAAATCATACAAGTCAAAGGTACTAAACTAGATGTAAAAACAAACTGGAGCGCCTTTCCATTGAGACAGCCTTTAAAAGACGGAGATTGAATGGTCAATATATTCGTGGAGATCCTTGGTCGACAACTCTCGTAGAGACAGTTTCAGATTCCAACCATGCGTCCCTTTTGAATGTGTGTATTTCACCATGGCATAGTAGTTCTTTGATCTCGCCTTCTCCACAGAATTGTTTTGACGCACCTCCCCCTAACTACCATTCATATTGAATCAACGACAAAAAAAAAAAAAAAAAAAAAAAAAAGAGAGACAAATAGACGTGTATCTTGTATGCAAAAGGGCCATTCACTATACGAATAAAACTAGTGCTATCATGTTTATTCTACTTTGTATCTATAATTTCGAAAAAAAAAAACTGACAAAGGCTAACCACCGAGCCATGATTCCGGATTAAGTATTCCATCAAACAATCGAGTTTCGTATGCATTGCCTACAATACAAATCATGAGGAGAAACATGTTCAGAATATTCATCTAAAAGAAAAACCAAAACATCGTCAGCATTACCTTTACATTTACCTAAGGAACGAAGTAAGGAAATCCTAGAACTATGATGAAATGGTTTTCCACTTGTTTTTTTTTTCTTTTTTTTTTACTTTTTTTTGAATTCATATCTCCAACCCCATTTATGGCTTTAGATTTGGGAACTGATATGTCGATCTCAATATAGTTTATTTGTATTTTCACACAATAGGGGGGGTTTCTCTCTCTCTTAACTGTTCACTATATTACACAGTAATATTAGACGCTATTTAACTAGTTTTATTACCATGTTGATGACACCCTGATTTTTGAAAAAAATGGGAGAGCCTATCAAAAAAAAGGGACCAGTGTTTTTCAATTCCCGCCCACAGACATTTTACTTTTTTTTTTTTTTTTTTTTTTTCTGTCGATCTTCTCTTTCTTTGATTCTTTCTTGTTCATTCCAAATTCTTTGAGGTCATGGTGGACTTGGCTTAGGATCAGGACTAGTTTAGAAGAAGGTTTCAGATCAGGGATGACAACATGCATGTGGAAACCCTTTCATTTTCGATTCAGCTTTTAGGGCCATCCTTAGATGACTTCATTAGCTCGGTATAGTGTTAGTTTGTCCATAGTTTATATCTATCTCCAATAAAATATGTCTCTTTTACTTGCCTTTTAAAGAATTTATCATTAGTCTCTCACATTCACTCATGTCTTGTACAAGAGATCCCAATGTTACCGCCATCTCTTTTGATTGATGATGTTGACCGTTTGTTATACTTCAATATAATATACTCTTTTATTATTTTGTCATGACATGAACTAGACTGTACAATAAAGTACTCTGTATTATACTATCTCTCATTTTATAACTGTCCCATTAGATTAGTGTTGACCATTTTTTTCAAATTTCACATTACATATTGCTTTCTTTAAGAGAGCTTCTCACTAAATAAACCCCTTGTCACATTGAGCACTCCCCCGTCCCTCTTCGTCTTTAGTTTTAGTATCGAATGATATACTTTAGGATAAGCATTTATGTATATATATATAATCATTGTTAACCATGATTTGACTCATACAATAATGAATAAAAATGTCGCTATCTACTCGATCTGTTTAATGAGTGTCCTAGTAAAACCATTTGCTATCTAATTCACCCACTATGATTCCTCCTTTGTTCCCAGGAGCTGATTCTTCGCCTTAGATCATTTACTATCAAAAGGTAGTCCATACTGCTGCTTCGATCCATTCAATCGAGGTCGTGCTGTGCAATCCCCCAAACAATCGCCCGCTCGGGAGTATTTTGACGCAAGGAACGAGAAAGATTTCTTCCTCTTCCCAGCTTATCCATGACTGAACAACTTGTACATTAAAGGGGGGAAGCCCCAAACATGAAGCCAGTTGAGGCCCAAGGCTGGTTTTTTTTCACCTATGAAGCTACAAAAAATGACGGAAGAAGAAGCGGAGGTTCGATGAATGACAAAATGTCATCAATAACTGGCGTGATTTTTTGTGCAAAAGAAGTTTGTCTATTAAGCAAGATTTGTTCAACCACAGCGCGGTCCATGTTTTCGATAATAAATATATATATATATATATACCGGTTGTGTGTGGAGCCAAAAAAAAACATAAAGTTGATTTCCCGACCACCAATGATGATTGCAAATCACCAACACACCTACACCCACTCTCTCTCTCTCTGTCTGTTAATTAGTGCAGCTCTAACAAATCCCATCTCCCTTTCACTCATTTGGATAGCACACTTTGATTTGCTTTATTTTTATTAGCTACATTGATTCCCAATGATAGATAAATAACACCCACCTTATAATTTTGCGCATCGCATTAAAAAAAAAGTGGGGGGAGAGTTACGATAGATCATCGACATTCTCCTCCTCTGATGTGGTAAAGTCATTAACAAATCTTGAACCTCGTTAAAAAAGGTAGGACTAATACTGTTTATGAAAAACAACGATGGGTGCTCCCTATAAAAAAAAAAAAGGAAGACGATCAACTAGAAATTTCAATATATATATATACATATGAATTGGATGAAAAAAAAAAAAGGATCCATAGGGGGTTTTTTTTTTATTTCAGTTCAAAGACGAGAGTGGATCGAGATAATGCGGTTGGTTGAATGAAGCTTGGAAATGGTAGTCATGTAATCAAGGACTACATATATTTTTCTCCAGGCATCATCATGGTATCTATTAATGAAAAAAAAAAATAAAAAAACAAAAAACAATTGGCGAGATCGAGTCATCCTTTTTTTTCATGTGTGTATATAGCATACAATAATCAAAATCGGTCACTGATAGCGATTAGAAGCCAGATAGGTGTGAAAAGTATTATTTAGATCCCAGTGGCATTTTTAGTGTGTATATATATATATATATATATATATATATATTTTTCATTACCCGGATCGATGTTTTACTTGTATCATATGGATCACCACAATCGTCCATAGAGCTATAAGCATGAGATAAACAGTGAGAAAGAAGAAGAAGAAAAAGAGGAGGTGGGGATGACCAAAAAAGAGAAACTGGTAAAAACTCATAAAGAAAAGGTGGATGGCAACCCGGTGGATAACCCGGTGGTCAAAGCCGTTGTTGTAGAAGAGGAAGACGTCGTAAAGTTGGATAAATGATGTGGGACAAAAAAAGAAGACAAGGATCCGGAAGTAGTGGAAACAGAAGGATGAGGCGGATTTCGATGAAGATGATGGTCCCAATACTGCTGCTGCTGCTGCTGCTGTTGTTGGAAGACATGAGAATCATAAGTATAACGTTGACGATGACTTGGAGTTGGCGCTAAAAGAGATGCAGATGGTGATGGCAAAGGTAAAGCGATCGAGTCTGAAGCAGTAGGACTTTGAGTAAGCTGCGCCAGGAGTTTCTTATTTTCGTTTTGCAGTTGGATGAGCTGGTATCGATATCTTTCTTCTCGGGGAATGCTTCCTGTTACCCATTCCAGTGCTTTGCCCACAATTTGCCCTTTTGAAGGGCGCCGGTAATTCATCATGTTTGGAAGCGCCTGCGCCAATCGTTGGAATTTATTGTTGAGGATTTCACGCCGAGCCCGTTCGATTGCATTGTGTTCAGCTCGTCTTTCAGCTTTGCCCAAAGCTCTACGCCCATTAAAAAAAAAAGAAAGAAAAAAAAAGGCAGTGAATACTCAAACCAGTTAATTGCATTCCGCCGCGTGAGGTTTTATGCCTTACTTTTTTGTAAAACATGGGCTTGGATTATAGTCGTCGTCCCCATTTATGGAGAGCATATTGAGTGGATCGTCAAGATCCGCATTTGTAAAAGGAAAAGGATCAACGTGTAAAAAAGAAAAAGTTCCTTCTTTATGTACCATGTCATAGTTATCGGTGGGAGGATTCATTTGGATTGAGTGAAAATTATATATATATCAAGTATATATATGAAAGGAGGTACTAAAAAAGAAAACAGTAGAAAAAAGGGGAATCACAGAACGAGGAAACGAAAAATATTTAAATAGGCGGGTGCGAGAAAAAAAAAATGAAATTATCTATATACTATGCAAACTTAAAAAATGTCAATCAAGGCAGTGATTGGTTGAATGACGCACCCCTCCTCGGACATCTTGTTTGCCTCACCCCCAAATAAATCTGTTGCACCCATGACCTATCGTCATAGCTATCCACATTGGCGCTTAAACTTTATCTGAGTCGGGGTGGGTTGCTTCTGAAGTACTCGCGCACTGACAGATTTCTCTTTAAATGAAGTTACACTGATGTGATGCGAGGAAAAATACTTTGCCTAGTATGTAAATTGCAGGATTGGTGTGAAACAGAGGGCACCTTTAAAATAATGGAGCTTTTGCAACACACAATGTCAATTAACGTTCACCAACCAAAAAAAAAAAAAAAAAAAAAAAAAAAAAAAAACCTGCGGTCACGAAAATGTGATTTTGCTTGATGTTTGTGCGATGGTCAATATCCATACTGTAATAAATGATTCAGGGCCAAATCATAGAGCATTCATAGGCCCCGTTATTTGAGACAATGGCAGAAAATCTCTTGGAGGGTTTTTTTTATTATTATTTAGTTATTTAGGTACTGGGCAATGTACTCGTCACCATCAAGACAAGTTCTGCTCAATTAATAACTAATATAAAAATGGAACTGAATGACCACAAAGGTCCAGGCGTCCAACAAAAAAAAATCCAAAATTTATAGCCAGCTTCGGCCATTGAATTTGTTAACCTTGTTATTGTTGATCCAATAATTACCGAGCCGTTGGATTTGAAATAAAGAAGAAACGACACCCAAATATAGAAAAGTGGGGATCTTTGTATTACATAGACCAGACTGGGATCTGGGTTGTTGTTATCAATTCTTTTATTAAGTTCGAATTCCGATGCAATATATATAATTAAAATTAAACTACTATCTTATATCCTTATCTTCTTTTTATTCGAATTTTGTTGCTCCTGGATTATACCGACTTAAATGACCGAACACACTGATGATCAACCACCAGCCTGGGCTCAACAACTCATGGAACGCATCTCGTCCCTTGAGGCCACGATCGCCCAACAACCCTCTTCTCCTCCTACCGACCCCAACGTGATCCTACGCACACCAGGGTCAGATTTTACACCCCCTGAGGAAGTGCTAGACCACTTTCCTCAGATGACTGAGGACTTCTTCAAACGCACGTTGGATGATATAGACCGCCGCCGCTTTCTCCTCAACTGCCCCAAAAACACGCTACGTCAGTATACACCTCCTGAAGCTTTAAAAATTCATACTTCGAATGAGGCCAAGGCCACCGACAACCAATTACACGAAATCCAGTATCGGTTGTCTGGTATTACTAGACCGATCGACTGGTACATTTACCAACTGATCAAACAGCCGTTGCATGAGGACCCGGAAGCAAACTTCCACCGCTCCCTCGATTTCGCAATTGCGATACACGAGTTGTTGTCGGATTTGGCATCCCATGTCACTGAAGTACGGACCGCCAACCTATACAAATCCTCCAATGCTATTACCAAACCACCCTCTTTGTCGGGCTCCTCAAACCTTTTGGTTGACCCTAAATCTTTTGTGGATCATATCAACATGGCAAAGAGCGTACAACAAGTGACAGCCAGATCTCGCCCTCGCCAACACTACTCCACCAAGAAGCCTCACCGAGCACCACATGGTTCCACCGCAGGTAATTCGTCCCACCATGCCCCACCAACGGACCAATACAAGAGCTCGGATTTTACGCGAGGTCAAAGAGCACCTCAGCCCTCAACATCTTCGGGTTTTCAACCACGCTCATCGAAACCCAGAACGTGAACAAGGTCGGCGGTCGCCTCTCCTTTTTGCTTCTTCTTGGTCTTATCATCTCTCCTTTACGATATCATCATGGCTGCAGAACGTGATCACACAGGGTTACCGCCTTCCTCTCACTCATCCACCCCCTCTCACACTCCCCTACCCCCGACCACCTTCCCCTCTCACACCCCAAGCCTGCTCCACAATTTCCCTAGAAATAGAATCCCTCCTCTCCAAGCAGGCCATAGAATTAGCTCCCTCTCACCCGGCTTTCATTCCCATCTTTTCATTATCCCAAAGAAGGATGGCGGAGTTCGTCCGGTTCTCAACCTAAAATCATTGAATCATTATCTTCCAATAAAGCCATTCAAAATGGAAACAATGACTACCATCATCAACCTCCTCCGTCCCAACGATTATCTGACCTCCCTCGATCTGAAGGACGCCTTCCACCACGTCGCCATCCATCCAGAATCACGTCATCTTCTACGATTCCAATGGCGACAGCAGACCTACCAATACAAATGCCTCGCCTTCGGGCTAAGCCTGTCACCGTGGGTCTTTACGAAAGTAACAAAACCGCTCCTGCAATGGCCCGGCAACAAGGCATACGCCTCACCGCTTACCTCGACGACTTTCTAATCATGGCCCCTTCTCGCACCATCTCCTTCAACACACTCAAATGGTGAAAGAAAAAATGCTCCAATTAGGCTGGTTAGTCAACCTTTCCAAGTCTCAACTTCGACCATCTCAATCCCTGGATCATCTGGGCATGACTCTCGACACCCGAAACATGTCCATTTCGATACCGGGAAAAAAGATCCGCTCCATCCGTCGACAAGCATATCATCTCCTGTATCAAGCAGAAGTAAAGGTCAAGCAACTAGCAGCCTTCATCGGCGCGGCAATGGCTACCCAATTGGGAAATCAACAAGCCCGGTTCCGGACTCGACACCTGGTCAGCAACCTAAATCGCGCTCGCTCCAACAATCCACACCAATGGACACAGACCTGCAAGATCACTCAACACATGCGCCAGGATCTTCTCTGGTGGATCACTCAACTTCGACAATGGAACGGACGGCAGATGCTGCCACACAGACCGACGCACCAGATCTTCACGGATGCTTCGAATCAGGGTTGGGGGATTGTACAAGGCGACCAACAGTACCAGGGACGATGGACACGGAAGGAACAAGCGCAACATATCAATTACAAAGAACTCCTCGTAATTTGGAAATTGTTCAACCATCTTCACTTCCAACCACATCAGCATATTCAACTGTGCATGGACAACACCTCAGCCATATCGTACATCAACAAGTTTGGTGGAACACGCTCCTCTTCGCTGAACAAACTCGCCATGCGCATATGGACCTACTGCTTCGCCAACAACATCCATCTCTCAACACTTTACGTCCCATCACTTTGCAATCCAGCGGATGCACCTTCTCGCCAAATGACCATCCAGAACGATTGGGCTCTCTCACCCCAAGCATATCAACTTCTAGACCACCTATGGGGCCCCACCACATCGACCTCTTTGCATCGCCAACGAACGCCAAGATTCCACACAACTTCGTCTCCTGGAATTATCACCCAACAGCAGCATGGATCAACGCCTTCTCTCGGGATTGGACGACAATACCAGGCCGTCTTTACCTGTGTCCACCTTGGAATCTCATTCAACGTATCCTGCTTCGCCTCGAACAACAACCACAACAGGCCACACTGATCACACCGAATTGGCCCTCAGCACCGTGGTGGCCAACCCTCCAGCAAATGACCCGCTCTCGCCCTCATCACCTACCACCATCAGCACTATCGACACAACATCTCGACGACGACGACGGTCACCCTCACCTGAAGTGGAATTTGATCGCATGGAACATTTGAACAAACGCTTTCGCGCCGCTCAATTATCACATTCAGCAATCAATACCATTCAAGCCACACAACACTCACGAACTCGAAACTATCAAACTTACCAACGGTTATTCGTCGCATGGTGTCGTCAACGCACCATCGATCCAAACATCCCACACGCCCCCACTATTATCTCCTTCCTGGCCGACACCCGGGAAGCCAAAAATTGGGCTGTCAGCACCACTTTGAATGCAAAATCAGCGATTTTAGACCTCTACTCGATCATTGAACAACAGAACATACGCAGCGACTCAACCTACGTTATCTATATTAAGGCACTCAAGGATTCCAAGATCCCCACGAGGCGTACCTTTGACTACGATTTAACACCAGTCTTCGATCATATCCGTTCTTTGGGCTCCAACGACACCATGTCTCGTCTCAGTTTATCTCGGAAAACGGCTTGGTTATTGGCTATGTGTGGTTTCCTACGTCCCTCGGACTTGCATCGTATGGATTTAGATCTCTCGGAAGTCAATCGCTCTGGTCACTTGGTTCTCCACATTGTCGCTCCTAAAGATAAACGCAAAGGTTCTCGCCGCATCAAGTCTGTCACCATTCACCCCCATCGTGATCCTGTTTTTTGCCCGGTTCAAGCTTTCATCTCTTATCGTCAACGCTTGGCAGTTGATCCACTTCGTGCCCCTCATCCTATTGCTCCCGCTACTACCATCAACTATTTTTTCCGCAATACCCATCAATTGGGATCTCAAGTTACTTCCACTACCATCAGTCGCTACATGTCTGACATTATGCAGCATATTGGCCGTGCCCCTGATGCTCCTATTCCTGACCCTCGACATCTCGGTTCTACGTTAGCTGCTACTGCTGGCCTCTCCGTCGATGACATTGTGGCACATGGTGGCTGGGCCTCTCAAGATACCTTTCTCCTCTTCTATCGTCAATCATCGGAAACGCATACGGATTTTACAAATAGTACTCTGGATCAACAACCCAGATCCCAGTCTGGTCTATGTAATGTTATGTGATGGTCCACATGAAATGTAGGACATCATTCATTACATTAGTAACTGGGATCTGGGTTGGACCCTCCCTCCCTCCACTATAGTTATTTAGATATACAAAATTCTTAAGAAGATAAGGATATAAGATAGTAGTTTAATTTTAATTATATATATTGCATCGGAATTCGAACTTAATAAAAGAATTGATAACAACAACCCAGATCCCAGTTACTAATGTAATGAATGATGTCCTACATTTCATGTGGACCATCACATAACACAGCTTACATGATCCTCTTTTGGGTAGGGAAATGTTGGTGCTCACCAAATCATGTGAAACGTTACTCACCGCTCTTTTTTTTTTTTTTTTTTGTAGTCAGCAATGGTTCTATCCATTCCACCCATTGTCTCCGCGGTTGAAGTCTCTCTCGTTCTCATTGATTTGATTTGATCCAGGATTCCGTTTCATCCTATAAAACGACACAATGCACAACCTTTTATTTGCACCATGTATGACCTATGATGTAAAACGGGGAGGGGAGAGCGCGAACGGACCTTATCCGGTCACCAACCTTTTTTTTTTTCCATACCTTCATGCAAAAAAGAATCAAATCATTTTTGGATGATATTTTAGCACATCCTCATGATGGACAAATGGTGTGACTCGTTTTGTTGGGTCGCAAATACATTGTCATGGCGCCAGATGCGAGAAACAATGCGCCATCATGATGATAAAATGGGGTGGGCTGCGCTATAACGAGTCATCTCGTCTCAATTTTTCCGGATGGTGTGAGGGGTGGGATGGTCATGATAATGTAGTGGTATTTTTTTTTTTTCAATCTCGATTGAAGCGTGTGATCCAAGATGATGGATATCAATAGGTATATTTTATAAAATTCACGGAAATCTGTGTTCGAAAATTGTATGATAGATCAGTTTTACACTTTGTATTCCGATGTTTTTTGGAGGCATGGGAAGTAACAAGAAGGTTAATTGTTTATTCGGGACGTGAACGAGAAAAAAAAAAAAAAAAAAAAAAAAAAAAAAAAAAAAAAGGAACATGAGTAGCATTGATGAGCGTCAAAGATAGCTAACACTCCCCCCCTCCCATCCCTCACCTAGCATGGCCTATCTGTTCTCCCCTTCTCTTCTCTATTTTGTTTTAGCTGTATTTATTAGTTTACTTCATTTTTTATTTTATTTTATTTGATCACTCCTCCACCACCAGCTAGACCTTCTTTTCCACATGATCCCTTTCTTTTGATTCATCGATCGACCTTGGGATTTTTTTTTTGAACCCAGTTGGGCAAACAAAAAGCAGATTCCGTCCTTCCTTTCTTTTAACACGTCTCCTTTCATTATTCTATAATGGATTTTTGTCTTTTTACAGAAGGTCTATTACTGCTACTTCAATCCCTCCTCACACGCGATGAAAAAAAGGTATATAAATATATTTTAGTCCCCGCCCATGTGAAAGTTTATTTTCTCATCCCACTTTTTTTTTTTTCTCTTTCTTTCATTTTCTTCACCATTCAACTTTTATGATGTTATGATGATCTTTGATTAGTGTTAGGACTAGTTTAGAAGGGGTTTAGATCAGGGATTACAAGATGCATGGGGAAACCCTTTCAATTTGAATCTCGGATTCGAAGACACCATTAGTTAGCTTTTTGGAGCTTTCATTAGCTTAGCTTAGTGTTAGTTTGCCGATAGTTGTACCTACATATCAATAAAATATGTCTATTTTTTTCTTTTTTTTTTTACATGCTTCAATGAATGTCTCATCTTTTTCTATGTTTTGTGACATGCTACACATTTCATTTACTGTTGTCAATGGTACAAATAAGCATTGGATTAATTGGTACAGTTCATATATATTCATCAACATGCGGAGTTTTTTTTCATACATATACATATAAAAAAACGCATTGTTGAATAACAACGTATGTTAAACGTTATATACACCGATCCCAATGATATTGTTTACCATAGGATCAAGCCAACCCGTCCATTCAAAGGTGATTATTACAACAGACCATTTTGTTATGCTGTGGAATTTAATACACGTTAGGAATAAAGACACATATGGCATGATCAACGAACTAACTTATAAACAACAACCTCGTTTTTTTTTTTTTGTTTTTTTTTTTTTTTTTCAGAGTAGAAGAAAGGTCACCCATTAAAGACAAAATAAAAAATAGGTCAGGTAATATGCTCAAATCGTGTATCATATGATATTTTCATCTACAGAACTGAACGGACTTTGCTTGGTCGCGAATATCAAAACCGACCCTTGAGAAGATATTATCTCTTGGAACATTATGACGAATATATATATATATATACGTAGCTTACTTGGTGTGCATAATTTCATTAAAAACTTGATTGGGCAAGTTACTTCATGATCGGTGGATATGATAGTTTACAAAAACGTATCGGGTTGCCTATAACAAGAAACACTATCTACTCAAACCAAAAAAAAAAAAGTCTTCTCATAAAAGTATCATATGTCATACTCTGATAAATCGTTCTGTGCCATCGACAGTATTGTACGTACATTATCAGTACTGGATACCATCACCCTCCCCTTCGTCATTTTGCACGTTGGCGTGCTAGGTATTTTAGGTAATTGTGTGTGTGTGTGTGTAAAAAATAAAAGGAGTGGGGGTATTTGAAAATAACTGAAGTTAAATCTCTTGACAGAGAGGTTTTTGTTTTGATCAAAAGGGTATGTATCATGCTAAAAGACCATCGGAGTGTCCTGTGCCATATCAGGTATATATGTATCTATAGGCGTGTCTAATAAATGACTATGTACATTTATTGATGCCTTTTTTATTCAATTGTGCCGCAACCTTTCGTTACTTGGCTATATTTGATTCATATCTCTCATCCATTATTAGCGTTAAACTCAAATTCAAATTCAAAAAAATAAAAAATAAAACAATTGACAAAGTAGAACTAAAGGGCTCATTTTATATATAGAATTATTATTATCAATATATGTGTATACGCACACACACATACAGAGTACCAACACGGAGCTACCAGTCGCGTACAGTACACTCGATTCCTTCAGGTGTTTGTTGGGGCTTTAGAATAGCGGTGGGCACATTAGGTTTTAAATAGATAGGTGGATAATCAATCATCGTTTGGCATTGCTTGTCTTGATAGTAATAACAGTCTGCTCGGTCTTGACTCACGATATATCCGAGCTGGTGGCGGGATTGATGGAAAAAGGGCGCACATGTTTGAAAGGCGAAATCCGTTGGCTGGGAGGTCTCTGCGTAAAAGAACTGGAGGGGGGCTTGACCAAGGGCGGCGGTCGCCGCTGCCGTCATACATAATATAAACGTGAATAATTTCATGGTGGTTTAATAAAAAAAAAAAAAAGAGGTGCCTGTAGTAGTAATAATATCAGAAGTAGATAGAAAATGGAGTTGTATTAGAGAAAACAAAAAAAAAGAAAAACCGAAAGGCTTTACATTGTTATTTCTATCAAAATATATAGTTTTTTTTTTTTTTTTTTTTTCTGAGCAAGGAAAGATTAGCCAAAAGCTTTTTTCCGCCTTTTACCCCTGAACAGATAGGAGAGAATGACCGTAAACTGCACGTATCTCCGTCATTTCTCTGTCCCTCACTCTCTTTCTCTCTGATCGCCCTCACTCCCTATTATGATCATCCCCTTACATATTCATGGTAGATTCTTCTATTTTGATGAAAGGATCAAGTCCCTCCTTACCCCTATATATAACAAATTCATATATAACATATTCGATAGGCAAAAATTCATCTAGAAATACAGTACAGTGTGGTGTACAAAATATAATTCCCGAGCAACCTCCTCTAATCATTCTGCCTCCTTTCGGAAACTCGGAATATCAGTTTATTTGGTTGAGAAGCCGAAGAGGTGGCGTCGCAGGGTGATTTCTTTGAACAAACTTTTCAACTCATGATCAATCTTTATATTTGCATATTCTATATTTGTGGTTCAAGGGTGGGGGTTCCATAGAACTAACATCATTAGTATTTTGAGGTATACCTTTACTACATGGTCTAACATGTTATACGTATTACAATGTGGGGATGCCCATTGAATAACACAAGCTAAAGCTTATGAGAGACAATGTATAAGTTAAAAAGACAATATATATTTTATTCAGATGTAAATTTAAATCAAGGCAATTCGACTAAACTGGGCTAATGGGAATACTGTGATACATATGATATTCAAACGGCTATAAGGGTGTGTGGAGAGGGGAATCTTCTTGTACATAGAATAAACATAATGCAAGATGTCCTCTAGACCAACCAAAAAGACACGTTATTCTACAGCAAACAATTTCATTTTGGTTCTAGTATTTCCTTACTTCGTTTCTTTGGCAAATTAGAGGTAATGTCAGCGATGTTTTGGTTTGACTTTTAGATAAATATTCTGAACATTTTTCTCTTCATGATTTGTGTTGTAGGCAATGCATACGAAACTCAATTGTTTAAGGGAATATTTAATCCAGAATGACGGCTTGGTGGTTGGCCTTCAGGTAGTTTTTTTTTTTTTTTTTTTTTTTTTTTTGTCGTTTATTCAATGTGACTGATGGTTACAGGGGCGGGTCAAAGAATTGTTGTGGTGAAGGCAGATCAAACAACTACTATTCCAACAAGAGGGAAGCGTTGTTAGAATCTGAAACTCCTTCTGAAAGAACTGCCGAAGACTCGGTCGCTCTCAAGGATCATAAACTGTATTTTTCATAGTCCATGACAGCCAGTCGTCTTTAGGTGTGCATCGAAGTCATCATCTTTCAGCATCAACCATAATCAACACTTTTCAGCGACCATCGCAATCGACACTTTTTAGCAACCGCCAAAGTCAACACTTCGGCATGAGACGAAGTTAATCGGAGTTTTGCATATAAGGGAATTCAGGGGAAAAAAGTAGAAAATAAACTATCATCTCGCGGCTTTTGGTAATCCACAGTACAGTAGAGTAGTTTGCAGAATGGCTTAACACTGACACCTATTGTTTATAGCAAAATAAAAATAAAAGTCATTGACCCATGACATAAAACACTATACTAAGAGGAAGGGCGTGTAAAAAAGGGTAAATATTAGTCGACAAGGGCACTAATTTAGAGAAACGGTGTAAAAGAAAGGTTCTGAAGAAGGAAAGATGTAAAACTGAAATAGCTACAGGAATCTCATAGGACATCATGATCCAAGTTTATACCCATATTCTTCTAGATGTACATACAGACTACGGAAAAACTAATACTAAAGCGTGGCAAGAGACGCTTCAAATCATTCATACGGACCTTGAAAAGGAAGCTGGGAGCCTGACGATGTTGAAGGGAAGAAAAAAAGCACAACGCTAATAATACAGCGTAACTGTAAAATTTTGGTACCATTTTGTTTGTACCTGTCATTGCATCATGCCTTATTGTTGAACAATGAAGTTCAATACAAAGCGCCAAGAATGGATCCATTCCAATATAAATGGAATTGTAAAAGGGATCTCTGAAAGTGATCTGCAAAAACAGCCTCTTCTAAGTAAGCAGTCTTCACTTAAAAGTACAAACACATTTTTTTAACGCAATAAATGTTTAACTTGATCAAAAACAAGTTTTATTGAAGAAAAGAGACAAACTAAGCTAATGAGACACCCGCTAAGATCCTAGATCCAAAATGAAAGGGGTTCTGTTAAACCAAATAAAATTAAGATATACTAAAACCTGTTTATTGCATAATAAAAGATTAAATACAAAATAAGAATATAATAAAATAAAGAGAGGGGAGGAGACAAAAAGTACTTACCGTTATATTGAGAACGGTTTAGAGTATGAATAAAATAAGAATATAGGGTGAAGAAAAAAGGGAAAGAGAGATAAAATATAAAATGTCAAAATATAAATAAAGTCTAAAATCTAAAATAGGAGTCGGAGTAAGAAGAGAGAAATCAAAAGAGGACTGTTATCACAACAGGTTCCCCATGATGTTTGATTTGCATTTTAAAAATGCCCCTAATTCACATTCTAACACTAATACTAGATCACCAATACACCAATGAGCCTTGCCATCATATCATTCGGAGGTTCATGAAGGGAATAAAGAAAAAAAGGAAGAGCGGGAAAAAAATTGGAGACCAAAAAAAAAAAATAGAAATCATGTGTGCGGAGCCTGAAATGTTTTTTTTTTTTTTTTTGGTTTTTTTTTTTGTAATGTGTCGTTTATTGAATAAAGACTTGGACTCACGTCAAAAGAGCGGTGGCCAATAAATTAATAATCATATATATAATTGAGGGAGCGAATTTGACGTTTATACGGATAAAGGGCGATAGGAGGATAATGGTGTTGGGAAGTAAAAGAGGATGGAAAAAGGAAAGAGGGAAGAGACAACAGTAGACAGGCAACGGGAATCGTTGAATGTGAGGGGGAAGGGGGGTGAATAAACTAATTTTTATTTATTTATTTATTATGTAAGACTTACCATCAAAAGTATCATTGGCCAGCGGACGATGTGGGAGCGTGGAGGGTGGAGATGGTTTTGATGATGGAAGGGACAATGGTGGTTGGACGGAGAGGACGGTTCTCGAAGGTAAGGGCCCAGTGTGTATTCCAGAAGGCATGGAGTGTGGAACCATAAAATTGGAGTTAGAGAGTAGTAGTAGTATGGGATGGATGAGGTGAAGGACGGAGGAACAAAAGGGAATACCATATGGCGTCAGTGGAGAAAGGAAGGGAAGGAAATAGCTGTGACCAAGGTGCTTGCCATATAAGACACCGGATAGAACAATCCAAAGACATGTCGCGATTTGTTTGGTATTGGAAGGGGCATGTGGGACAGAAAGTTGACGTGAATTGCTGAGGCATGAAATAATGAAGACGAGTGAGAGCGGGCCATTTATTCAAAATAAAGGCGGTACCAAACATTCCGAGCAGTTGGAGAGATTCGAATTTCCCAAAGTTTTTTCCATTGCTGTGGGGGATTGTAGGGGGGCCATGGTGGATCGGGGAAAAGATTGCTAATGGAGAGAACAAATGGTGGGGCTAGTCCAGTGGAGTTTTCGGATGTGATCCCATGTTTGTGACGCTAGTGTTGGTGTGTTTGATTGATCAGAATCTTCCACGGAGGAAAAGGTGTCGGAAATGGATTGGTGAAATGGAAAAGTAGGTGTAGAAGTAAAAGTGGATTTGATTTGAAAATGTAGCGACCAACAAGAAGATCAGGGGAAATAGTGGGATTAACGATCAAGTTATTTGGATGGATGGGACAGTGCAAAAACGTCACAGTCTCGTAGAAACCGGTATTTATTTTTATGGAGCCAATGCGAAGAAGGGACCTGGTAGAGTAGCCAAAGTGGGGCATCCAAACACATCGCGGGGGACCAAGATAGTTTGATAGAGTCTATGGAGTCTATGGAAATAAAAGAGAGTAAATGAGCAATGAGTAGAAGAGGTGGGTGGAAAGGGAGCCGGTTGCTTATTTTAAAAGTGGGGAGGAGAAAAGAAAAAAAGGAGTTATGAGGAGGGGAGAGAGAAGTAAGGTACGCCTGCATCCAAAAGGATAGAGGTGAGGATTGGGTTGTGAGTGAACGGAGGAGTTGGAGAGGCCATCTTGATTGTAAAGAGATTTGTTGAGCTTGGGGGTCTATAAGTCCAAGGCCACTTAATTCAACAGGGAGACAGAGTTGTTTCCAGGATAATCGCAGTAGTATGTGCTTGCCATTGATAAATCGAGCCAGTGATGATGAGGCAAATTTATCGAACCATTTTGGGAGAGTAATTAAACGCATCCCATAGCTTTGAGGAGAAGAGTGAATTGCAGACAGTGATCTTATCCTTGTAGATCAGATGGCGGAAAGAGAGATGATAGTGTATTTGATTAATTTTGGCGGTGAGTGAACGCGCAAAACCTCTCTGTGACCTTTAGTGTATAGCAGAGGAAAGCCGAGGTAGGTGAGGTAGGGCGGAGTATGTTTGTCGAACCATTGTGTAATATTGTGAGATTGTAATCGAGATTGCCATTCAGGAAAAGAAATATTTAAAGATTGTGCTTTCTTTCTTTTTCTTATGACTTCACGGTCTCAGTGCCAAAAAACAGCAAAAAAAATAAAATGATCAAATTCGTCTTCTTTATTTTTTCTCATTTCCTTCTTCTCTTTTTTTCCCTACAATGATGCCCTCCGTGGATCTGGTAATCCTGGAGTGGGATTTTTTTTATTAGATTTAGAGGGCTTTGATAAAGGGCATGACAAAGGATATTGGCAAACTCTTTCATTTTGGATGTAGGATTTAGTACATCCCCTCAAATTGTTTGGTGGTGAATGGCCAAGATATGTTTAGTGGCCAGGATTTATTTAAAGGTAAAACAAACTGGTTGACTACATGCTTTAAGTATGGAATAATGATACGACGATGAGCTCAAGTTGCCATTCAGCGATGATGGATTTGCAATGGACAGCTGGCATTTTGCCACGTGATACAGTATATACCTCTTCTTTACACAACTTGTTGATATAACCTATATGACACTCCATAGAGATAGCATATACACAGTAGATTATATATATTAGTGATGGTTTTTTTATTAATATGTAGAATATCTATTGTATTGAAATAAAATTTTATTGTTTTGTTACTGTTTACCTTTTGTCTCCACAGAGCTTTGTCACATTTTATGCGCTGTATGCGGACCCTGTCACCTTTTTTTCTCAACTCCACAAGCCATCACAGTAAAACTGTGGAAACATTATTTTTTTCTTTTTCTTTTTTTTTTCAGAGTAGAAGAAAGGCAACCCGTTAAAAAACAAAACAAAACTAGGTCAGGTAAAATGCTCAAATCCTGTATCATATGATATTTTTATCTGCAGAACTGAACGGAATTTGCTTGGTCAGGAATATCAAAACCGACACTTGAGAAGATATTGTCTCTTGGAGCACCATGATATGTAGCTTACTTGGTGTGCATAATCTCATTAAAACCTGATTGAGCAAGTGACTTTATGATCGGTGGATATGATGGTTTACAAATATGTGTTGCCTATAACAAGAAACACTATTTACTAAAACCAAAAAAAAAAAAAAAAAAAAAAAAAGTCTTCTCATAAAAGTATCATATGTCATACTCTGATAAAACGTTCTGTGTCATTGACAGTATTGTACGTACATTATCAGTACCAGATATCCTCCCACCCCCTCCCCCCTCCGTCATTTTGTACTTTGGCGTGCTAGGTATTTTAGGCAATTTTTTGAGTGTGTGTAAAAAATAAAAGGAGGGGGGCTATTTGTAGATAACTGAAGTTGAATCTCTTGACAAAGAGGTTTTTGTTTTGATCAAAAAGGATATGTATCATCCTAAAAGTCCATCGGAGTGTTCTGTGCCTTATCAGGTATATATGTATGTATATGGGTGTCTAATAAATGACTATGTACATTTATTGATGCTTTTTTTTTTATCCAATTATGCTGCAACTTTTCATCCCTTGGCTATATTTGATTCATATCTCTCATCCATTATTAACTTTAAATTCAGATTCAAATTCAAATTAAAAAAAAATAAAAAATAAAAAAATTGACAAAGTAGGACTGAAGAACTCATTTTATATATAGAATTATTATTATCAATATACGTGTATACGCACACGCACATATAGAATACCATAACGAAGCTATCCGTCGAGTACCGTACACTTAATTCCTCCAGGTGATGGTTGGGACCTTCGAATAAACGTGCGTGCACCACGTGGCAGATAGGTAGGGGGCATTCTAATCATCATTTGGCATTGCTTGTCTTGATAGTAAAAACAGTTTGCTGGGTCTAGACTCCAGATAGATTGGAGCGGGCGATGGTATTGATCGAAAAAGGGCTCACATGTTTGAAAGGCGGAAACCATTGGCTGGGAGGCCCCTTCGTAAAAGAACTGGGCGCGGGATTGACCAAGGACGGCGGTCGCTGCTGCCGTCATACATAACATAAACGTGAATAATTTCATGGTGGTTAAATAAAAAAAAGAGATGCCTGAAGTAGTAGCAATATCAGAAGTAGATAAAAAATGGAGTTGTATTAGAGAAAACAAACAAAAAAAAGAAAAGAAAAACCGAAAAACTTTACATTGTTATTTCTATCAAAATATATAGTATTTTTTTTCTGAGCTTAGCTAAAAGCCAGTTTTCCTCCTTTTACCTGAACAAATGGGAGAGAATGACTGTAAACTGTACGTATCTCCGTCGTTTCTCACTCACTCACTCTCTTTCTCTCTGATCGCCCCCCCCCACCTCCTATTATGATCATCCCCTTACATATTCCAGGTAGATTCTTTTATTTTGATGGAAGAATCAAGTACCTCCCCCCTCCCCCATATATAACATATTCGATAGACAAAAATTCATCTAGAAATACAGTACTGTACTGTGCTGTACAAAATATAATTCCCGAGCAACCTCCTCTAATCGTTCTGCATCCCTTCGGAAACTCGGAATATCAGCTTATTTGGTTGAGAAGCCCAGGAGGTGACGCCCCAGGGCGATTTCCTTGAACAAACTTTTCAACCCCTGATCAACCTTTATATTTGCATATTCCATATTTGTGGTTCGGAGGGGGGGGGTTTCGCATAGAACTATCATCATTAGTATTTTGAGGTATACCTTTACGTCATTGGCTAACATGTTATAAGTATTATAGCCCATTGGATAACACAAGCCAAAGCGTATGAGAGACAATGTATAAGTTAAAAAGACAATATGTATTTATTCAGATGTAAATTTAAATCAAGGTAACTCGACTAAACTGGTCTAATGATAATACTGCGACACATATGATATTGAAATGGCTATAAGAGTGTGTGGAGAGGGGTATCTTGTTGTATAGTACGATACAATAAACATAATGCAAAATATCCTCTAGACCAATCAAAAAGGCAAGTTATTCCACAGCGAATGACAAACTATTCTATGGGGCCGTGGTTAACTAAACTAGGTTGAAATGCTCCACCTTGCCTGCAAAGGTCTCAGGAGAAGAGAACGACCATGTTTGCCAATGATGAATGGTAGTGACAAAAGAACAATATTGCGAAGATATTGTATGATGTTAATTGTTGTAAAAAAAAAAAAATAAAAAAAATAAAAAAAAAAAAACCTCTTTTTTCTCCTTCTTTTTTTTTTTTTTTCCTTCATCTTCTACTTCGTTATGGTAGTAGTGACCTTTGATTAATGTCAGAGATATTTTAGAAAGAGTTTTAGCTCAGGGATGACAACATGCACGGGGAAATCCTTTCATTTTGGATTCAGGGACCATCTATTAGATGACAGATGTTTTTATTAGCTTAGTTTAGTATCAAATTGCACACGGTTTACATCTATATCTGAATAAAAATATGTTGTTTTAATGAAAAAATGTCCTGTTAGTATCTCTCTCTCTCTCTCTTTCTCTCTCACACGTCATGAACACGGAATCTGTGCCATTAGTGGTGATAGCTTGAGGAGATATTGTCTCTTGGAGCACCATGATGAATATATATATATATATATATATATGTAGCTTACTTAGTGTGAATAATTTCATTAAAAACTTGGTTAGGCAAGTTACTCCATGATCGGTGGATATGATGGTTTACAAAAACGTGTCGTCTATAACAAGAAACACTATTTACTCAAACCAAAAAAAAAAAAAAAAAAAAAAAACGTTTTATCATAAAAGTATCATATGTCATACTCTGATAAAACGTTCTGTGTCATTGACAGTATTGTACATACATTATCAGTACTGGATATCTCCCCCTCCGTCATTTTTCACTTTGGCGTGCTAGGTACTGTAATTTTGTGTGTGTGTGTAAAAATAAAAGGACAGTGGGTATTTGTAGATAACTGAAGTTGAATCTCTTGACAAAGAAGTTTTTGTTTTGATCAAAAAAGGGTATGTATCGTGCTAAAAGTCTATCGGAGTGTTCTGTGCCATATCAGGTATATATATATGTACATGCGTGTCTAATAAATGACTATGTACATTTATTGATGCATTTTTTTATCCAATTATGCCGCAAGTTTTCGTTCCTTGGCTATATTTGATTCATATCTCTCATCCTTTATTAGCTTTAAATTCAAATTCAAATTCAAAAAAAATAAAAAATAAAAAAATTGACAAAGTAGAACTAAAGGGCTCATTTTATATATAGAATTATTATATCAATATACGTGTATACGCACACGCACATACAGAAGACCAAAACGGAGCTATCCCCTTCTTAAACACCTGATTCCTTCAGGTGATGGTTCGGATGGTGGAATAACGGTGGGTCTACCAGGTTGCAGAATGGTTTTCTTCCCTTCTATTATCGCTCGGCATTCATTGTCTAGATAATAATAACAGTCTGCGTTGGTATGACTATAGATAGATTGGAGCGGGCGGCGGTATTCATCGAAAAAGGGCTGACATGTTTGAAAGACGAAAGCGCTTGTCATATCCAGTCCGTAATCGAACTGTAAGATGTCTTGACCACTAGCGACGGTCGCCGCTGCCGTCATACATAGGATACATGTGAATGATTTCATGGTGGTTAAATAAAATAAAATAAAATAAGGGATGCCTGTCGTAGTAGTAATATCAGAAATAGATAGAAAATTGAGTTGTATTAGAGAAGACAAAAAAAAAAAAAAAACGAAAAACTTTACATTGTTATTTATATAAAAATATATAGTTTTTTTTTTTTTTTTTTTTTCTGAGCAAGGAAAGATTAGCTAGAGGGCGGAAAACAGCCTTTTTCCTGAACAGATAGGAGAGAATGACCGTAACCTGTACGTATCTCCGTCATTTCTCACTCACTCACTCTCTTTCTCTCTGATCGCCGCCACCCCCTATTATGATCATCCCCTTACATATTCCTGGTAGATTCTCCTATTTTGATGAAGGAATCAAGTCCCTCCCCGCTATATATAACATATTCATATATAACATATTCGATAGACAAAATTCATGTAGAAATACAGTACTGTGCTACATAAAATATAATTCCTGAGCAACCTCCTCCAATCATTCTGCCTCCCTTCGGAAGCGCGGAATAGCGTTTATTTGGTTGAGAAGCCCAGGAGGTGGCGTTCCGAGGCGATTTCCATGAACAGACTTTTCAACTCCTTATCAACTTTATATTTACATGTTCTGTATTTGTGGTTTGGGGCGGGGTTCTCATAGAGTTATCATCATTAGTATTTTGAGGTATACGTTTACATCATTGGCTAACATGTTTTAATTATTACAGTGTGGGAATGCCCATTGGATAACACAAGCTAAAGCGTATGAGAGGCATCTCTCTTCCATCCTCTCATTGGCTTCACAAAAAAAAATATCGTTTCCTCCGAGGTCAAGATATTTTTACAACCCAACCTTTCCACGCCCACCTTTTTTTCAAACCAACCCCTATCCCGTCTCTCCCATTTGGTAGCACTTATACCAACCAGCTCAAATCTACACTTTCACCCAACCCCCGATTCGCACCATTATCACGGATTTCCCACCTCTTCTTTACCGATACAACACCTACACCTACACCATCACCATCCCTGGGGCCGCAACTATGGGAGCATATCAAATCACTCCGCTACTCCAGTCGTGATATCCGCACCCTCCACCACCAATCCCAATACCCCACCTTTTTTGGCCCTCACCCTATTTCTCCAAAACAATGGTCACAATTTTGGAAAATCCGTCTCACCCCTCCTGCCCGGAACACTTGGTTTAGATTAATCCACAACAAATGGCCGTCTATGAATCGTCTAAACCATTTCATGCCCAGTACATATCCATCACCTCATTGTCAATACTGCTTCTACCCTTCCCAAGACACCCGCCATCTCGCCATCAATTGTTCATCTCGTTTGCAAGTCTGGCAAGCCATCTGGTCTCTCCTTCTACCAACTCACCCTTTTGATCCGGATATAATCTGGTATAGTCTCCTTTTCTTTCACAACTCCCCCGACATCACCACTATATCCCACCACCACTGGCATCAATTCCTGGGTATGACGCTCCATGCAATCTGGACGGCACACTGGGCAAATATTTTCGACAACGTTCCTTTCTCTCCTTCCTATATCATCAAAACCGTCTCCGCCTCTCTCTCTTCCCAAGCCCTTTTGCCCCCAGCACTTTGTAAACCACTATGCTGATCTGCTATTGTCTCCTACGTTACCCGACCCCTTAGTATAGTTCCCCCATCTTCCATTTCCGCCTGTCAGTGTTCACCATACTCTCCCCTCTCTTACATCTTCCTTATTTTTTCTACTTTTCATATCCTTTAACTGGACACCTCTCACCACGACGTGTTTCCAGGTCTTTATTTTAATAAATGACACTTTACAAAAAAAAAAAAAAAAAAAAAAAAAATCTTAAACTGAAGCCACTTGAGCTCCAAAGGCCCGCTTACTATGATGCAGAATACAGGTGTGTCTAATTTAATTAAAAAGCCAAAATCCTCGTCATATGGAGGAAATCGCATCATTTTATTAAACATATATAATATAAAAATCTAATCTATAAAACGCCATCCATCCAATTAATAGATATCAACCCCAGCAGCAAGGGTGTTTGTCACATCACAGGCATGGCGTTCCCAGTTTTGCAAGTTGGCCACGGGTGGCTGTTGAAAGTCGCATTCAAACTTGAGGATCCATTTATTTTTCGCCGAGCAGCCGATCAAATAAATGCTCTTGGTCAACACAGCCATAGTGTGGTTGTTCTGGATGAAATGGCCAGTGAAATTCGGAATACAAATCATGTCAGGCAAGTCGGTGGGGAAATCGAGTTGCAGGAGTCGACGTAACACGGCCTCGTCCTTTCGTTCACGACCCGACAAAAGTGACACTTGGTAGTGCTTATGCTGATAATATTCCTTTGGCTTGATGGTGAGTTTATATTGCTTCTTTTTGCTGGTGGTGGTGGTGGAGGTGTCGAGGGCTGTGAGTTGAATGGAATCATCCCTGGTCAAATCAAAATTACATTTGTATTGGCCATCTTCCAGGAGCGTGGGATACATTTCAGGACCAGGCCAAACGATGTTGGAGGTAGCAAACGTGGGTAAGGTCCCACTGACATGGTCGGTGAAGGTGGACAAGAATAAAAGCTGCCATTTATCCTTGGTGTTTGTCCAGTCGTAGAGTTGCAATTTGACGGAAATCAAATCAGAGATCTTCCAGTGGCCCACTTGTTCTTTGCTCACTAGCTTGTGCTTATACTCGGACGTTGGCAAAATGGCGTGCATGCGATCTTCGTTCCGGCTGGCCTTGGACTTGAGCATTTTTTCCAAGAAGCTTTGATGATTGAGTTGATTTTGGACGGTATCATGGAAGGATTCAAACACCGTACAGGATGCCCGTTTGCGTTTACTACCGACGGTTGGAGTAATAGAGTGTAGCGAAGGCGAACGATGCAAATTGATGGAGGAGCCTGAGGAAATGACAGAAGCATCACACGAAAAGTCGAATTCAAAAAACTTGTCATGGCGATGACCAACATGCGATCTGGAACTGGCTTGACTCAGTTGTATAAACCAATACTTCATTTTCCCACTTTTCTTCGTTTGCGCAATGCCATATTCACTGATCACCCATACACGTGTCGACCAATCTTGAATCAAGTCCGATAAGAAGTCCATGGATTGCCGGATACTGGCACTGCGTTCGGGAATCACTAGCCTCCATTTGGTAGCTTCCAAGTCCTTTTGTCGCCTTTCTTCATACTTGTCGTGTTCATGGTCCGTTCCATTCTTTTCCGCCACCACCTCCTCGTAGGATTCCGGATCACTGCCAAAGAGCGATAAAGGACACGCATGCACCTTATCACATTTATGTAATTCGCTGACATCGCGGTTGTCGAGAGGATCTTCTTTTTTTCCCCTGTCAATCCCAATCTTCTTGAGGATTTTCTTGTACAGCTTTCGGCTATGATGATTCTTGACCCTTTTTTGGGAGGCCAAATTAGTTTCATAGATATGATCCAGAGTGACATCAGCATCATAATGTTCATCATGTTCCTTGGAAGTTGTAAAGCCAGCAGAAAAATGCTCCGTGTATTTTTTCAATAAATATCGCAAGTGGCGGTCGTCGGGGACATGGTGTTCATCGAGAAACGCAGAATCACACTCATCCAGTAGATCGGTATTGCCATGAATCAAGTGATAAATGTATGTGCTGTATTTCTTGGATCCTTGAATGATTTCGGCATGTTTCTTGTTCACTTTTTCCAAATGGCGTAAATGGAAATCCGGCACGGCAACAATGTAATTGGCTCGATGATAGATATTGGTCATTTGATAAATGGTGGCCTTGCGTTTTTCATAATTGTTTTGGTCCACACAGATCGCATCCACCCATACATAGTCCATATCCTTCAAGTCGACTTCCTGCGACATGGTGCGACACAATTGGAAAAATGAATCCAAGCCAAATGAGGTGATCGATGCCAAATACCCCAGATGCGTATCCACGGTGGTTTCGTGTAATTCACCCCAACGGTATGAAATCGCCACATATTTTAAATCACCAGATTCCATCAACGGCTTTTCAACGCAATGGATGATGTTTTCATGGGCGGCCTTTTTGATATCGATAAGTACGACCTGGAACGGTTTTTCTTCGACCGGTTGACCTATTTATTCAAAAGTATCCAGGGAAATCTTGTTAGTTAAAGAGCTCTACATATTTTATATAATTAGTTTGAGCAATAGTGACATACTTTTAGCGATAGGAACAACACCATCATCATTCGTCGTAGTGGTCTGAGACAGGGTTTCTTCAGTGGGCTGAACTATTTTTTAAGACAAAGGTGTCGAGGGAATGTCTTGTTAGTAAAGGGTCGCTCTGTTTTTTTTTATAATAAATACTTTGAGTAAGTGTACATACCTTTTGCTATGGATTTAGTACCATCTTCTTTCGCCATAGGGACTTGAGACAGATTTTCTCCGGTGGGTTGAACTATATTTTTCAAAATAAAAAAAATAAAATGTCGAGAGAATGACTTGTTAGTAAAGAACAGCTCTGTTTTTTTTTTATATAATAAATATGGATATACCTTTCGCAATAGGGACAGTACCGTTTTCGTTTGCCATGATGGGTCAATAAAATAATGAAAGGAAAAGAAAAGAAGTAAATAGAATAAAGCTAAAAATATATACTCAGGGGAGTAAAAAGAAAATAAGCTTTAGGTGCGTGCTCTGTGGCGTTTGCCTATTTTGAACTTGGCTCGCATGGACTATCAAAAAACATTGGAATGAATGATGACCATGTGGGCTGATGACAACTGGGGTATTTGATTGATACTAATTCGTGACACATAGAAATATAGTTGAAAAAACAAATACCTCCCTTTTTTTCCAACAATCATTTATTCTTCTATTCTTTATTCTTTCATCACGGCAGTATCCTACTTCCATCCAATAATATCTGAGTACAGTGGAAATGCTGAAATTATTCCAACACCGCTTACACATTTTATTTCAAAAATGTCTTCGTCATTTCACTCGACATCACTTTGTCTCACTTATTCTCTGATTCAACCCCAAACTTTATACTGTAACACACAAATCCTTTTTGTTCATTAGACAGTTGGAAGATATGCATGTTGGCTAATTTTTTTGTTTCATTTTTCGTCCCTGAAAATGTTTCTACCAATGAACATACATTTCAAATCCCGCGACTTTTTTTTTATACGAATCCCATCACACATTTTTCCTTAATCCATCCATATGCCGTTGCCTCTACCCCTTCCTTCGCTCGCTTTCGCTCCGTGAATGCCAAAACAGTATACTTCCCTATTCAGATAATTACATGGGCATCGATGTTATTGTTTTTTTACCTCATACACAAATCGCCTATCCTTCTCGTGTCATGTCCTCCATTGAGAAAAAGAAAAATCCCACCAGAGGAAGCAGTATATTTAATCAAATCAATCCTATAAATATGTACACAGTGTCATGAACGGTATATTTGCCAAAATATCTTTAGTAATAGGCAAGCTGCAGATGTTGAATCATAAAACCAAGTTTCAATATCATCTTTTTTTTTCAAGGAGAGGAAGGAAAAGCAAAGTGACTGAGAGAGAGAGTAAATGTTATTTTTCAACAAAAGTCAAAACGACATATTCATATCCAACATCAAATTTCGGACCGTTAGCCACCCCTCCTACCTTTCCACTTGGAATCATCATCGACCATAACGTAATGTTTGCAAGCTAAGGAAAAAGGGGGTAAGATATTAGAATAACTTTCAATAGAATAAACGAGATAAAAGAGTTCAGTATCCATTTTTTTTTATGTTTTACGATAAAATGATGATCAGATTCTCTTCCGATGACCTTTGGAAACGTTTGTAGGTAAGATGGACGATAAACTGAATTAAATTTCCTAACCTATTTATTCATCATTCAACAACACGTTCATCCCCCCCCCCTTTTCCTTTCTTTATTACATACCTCTTATCTCGTTCTCCTCCCCAATATATTTTATCGCTGCCTTTTGATCATATAGTTTATTCTCAACATACATCGTCAATATGTTATACTTATTCTTATAAAGACTGGGACGGGGCGGGGAGTTTGATAGGACTGGATTAGACGCCTCCAAACATGTGACATTTTGGTCGGCGACCCCTTAGAGCATAAACACAGTCCAAAGATGGGTGGCATCAATTTTCAGGCACCGTTCACGTGGTTTTATAGTTTGGTGTTTTTCTTCTGCATTGACGAGATGGTGCAACTGGAAGAGTGGCTAGAACCTTGATTCACACCCATTTGAAAAAGATGCAATACACCCATGCGTGGGGAAACCCCCTTTCATTTTAAAATTGTGATTCCTTGACTCCATAGACGATAGCCTTCATCTTAAGAAACAGTTGTTATGAAACCCCGTCTTAACTGGCTTTACTTAGTGTTGCTGTAGTTGTCGTCGTTTTATCTCTACATATGAATAAAATATGTCTTGTATTTTTTTTTTTTTTTTTTTTTTTTTACCATTAGTATCTCAAAAATTTATTTTTGACCAAAATTGCCAATGAGTTGAATCCAAAAGGTGGTGGGCGCAGGATGTTTTTGAGAAGAATCACTACCACGGAATGCAATATGAGGAATATGATAGCAGTGACATCAAGTCGATCATCATCGTTCAGCATACGCCTGCAGAGTGTTATCTTTTCCAAAAGAAAATCCTGACAAGCGTCTTTATGATGATGCTGATCGGTATGTACATAGTATTCAAATGGTTTCCGGTGAGGATAATACAAGCCATCTATGTGATGGAGCGTAATAGTGGTCTCATCGGTCAAGTCAAAATTGAAAGCCAGGATACCATCCTCGTTACTCGTACTAAAACAGCCAGCGGAAGAGGGCCAATAAATAGTAGGGGTTGCAAACGTCGGTAAGATCAGCGTCAAGTCACGTTCTTTTCGATAGCATGATAAAAGCGCAAACGTCAATTCATCCTTTGTATCCATCCATTCATACAGTTTTAATTTGACCGAAAGTATGGTATGTATGATATGATAGAGAGAGAGCTCAACTGAAAGAAAAGACTTCAGCACAACACAAACGAAACATCACACTTGCCAATAACACAGATAAAAAAAGTGACGTTCACTCTCATTTTCCTGTATACAAGACAATACAGTACTACATTATGCGAGCAGTTGTTGTAGGAAAAAATACTAATTGATATTTATTCGATCATTGACATCAGGATCCATTGAATGTCAATAGATATTAAAAATGGTATGTTTATCGTTATTGTAGTGATGATCCCATCCTTTATGTTCATGAAATTCGTTAGACAACAACCATTTGTTTTCGTAAAAACTTCCAATCAAATGAATTCTAAAATCACTGTTTATGTCTCCATTGAAAAAAGGCAAGAGCATTTCTCCTCTGGTAATAGGAGAGATAGATACGATGGCCATTTTGGAGCTACTATGGTTATGATCATTATCATCATCATCATCATCTTTGAATTGATGACAATCGTTGAATAATTTTGTTTTTCTAGCATGGACCACTTCGGAAAAATAATTGTTTTTGTCTGTTTTTTCGTCCATCCATCCCACGTAATATTCCGGGGTATCACTCGAAGGTAATACAGGTTGGCATCATGATTATAATGGAGTGTAATAGTGGATTTGTCATTAAAGTCAAAATTGCATGGATTGTCTGTAAAGCGCCTCGTAGCAGGGGTTTTCCAACTGATATTCGATGTTGCAAATGTGGGTAATGTATCGACCTTAGGTTTCGAATCGTAGACGCCAGACAGAAATAAGAGATTTACCTTGTCTTCAATATCCATAATCTCGAATAGCCTCAATTTGACCTGTACTAGCGAATGGACTTCCCAATGGCTCACTTGGTAGATATTGGTTTTATATTTCGATTGCGGCAGAATGGCATAAAATCGATCCTCTAACCACATTATCATAGATCAGATAGATATAAATTATTTTTTAATATTAAATGCCAATTTCCAAAAAAAAAAAAAAAAAAAAAAAAAATCGGTACAGTAATCTTACCATGTTTGCTTGCCTTGGATTTCAGTATCATTTCAAGAAACGTTTGTTGATTGAGTTGCTTGATCAAAGTATCATGAAAGTATAAGTGGAGGGGTACATCCATGTCGATGGCATCATCTGATTTGCTATAGTTTTGAATGGCAGAAGAGTGGAGGGGCACGTCCATGTCGATGGCATCATTTGATTTGCTATATATTTTTGGATGGCAGAAGAGAAGGCAGGTTCATTAAAGTCAAATCTGAAAAGCGTAAAATTCTGTGATGATAACCAGAAATCCTGTACACTCAGTGCAATAAACCAATACTTGAGGTTATTCTTCTCTTTTGCAATGTGGAATTCGCTAATCACCCAAACACGTGAGGACCAATCACGGATGAGATCGCACAAAAATTTCACCCCTCGACGGATGCTAATGTTTCTTTCGTATATCTGTTGTTTCCATGATACCTTCATGCGAGCATTCAACGTGAGCAATGAAGGGTGGTCAAAATAATGCGGTGGGTCAGGCCACCTTATGTTCATAATAAAGTCAGATAACGAAATTTGAGACGGGTGCCAAATTTGAGACCAGGGATTAGCATCACCTACTGTTGATGCTGTTGTTGTTGTTGTTTTTGTACTTATTTTCTTTTTCATACGAGTGAACCATTTTCTAAGACCACGGGTTGTACCATCGGATTCTTGACTGGTATGGTAGACTTGATCGAGGATCTCCATGGAATTATGTGGCCAATCATCTTCTCTTAAGGTTGTAAATCCAGCCGCAAAGTAATCGGTATATTTGGTCATCTGGTATCTTAATTCAGAGTCTGTTGGTGCGCCGATTTTGTTGAGAAATTCATCGTCTAATTCATTGAGTTCGGCTGTATTTTCTTGAAGGAGATGATAAATATAATCACTGTGCATTTGAATATCGCATAAAATTTCAAAACTTGCTTCCGAGATGCTTTGCAGGTATTGCTTGTGAAGGTCGGGAACAGCCAAAATGTACGTGGCCTTCTTGTAAATGTCGGCCATGCGGTGAACCGTCGCTTTCCGTTTGATCGGGTTGCTTTGATCGACACAAATCGCATCCACCCACAGATAATTGATGTTTTCTAGGTCGGGTTGGTTCCTTATCACAAGGCATAGATGAATCAAATCATCCAAATCAAATGATGTAACAGATGCTAGATAACCAAGATACGTATCAATGGTTGTTTCGTGTAATTCATCCCAACGATAGGAGAGTGCTACAAAGCTTAATTCTTTTTCCGTATTTCCTTCCAGTGGTTTTTTAACACATTGTATTTTTCCTTCTTTGATGGTCTTTTCCATGTCGATAAGGACAATTTGAAATGACTGTTCCTTCTGCTTAGTGTCGTCTATAATATATAACAAGAAGAGCGGTGGAGCCATGGCAATGTATTATTTTTGTTATTTACTGTATTTTTTTTTTTTGAAAGGAGCATTGATGTACCTTTAAAGACTTGTTCTATGTAGTCTTCTTTTGCCATAGTTGTGTTAAAAAGAAATGAAAAGAAAATAATTTGAGAGATAAAAAGAATTGAATATTTGGTGCGTACAGTACAACGTAATACGAATTCTTTAGTACCCGCCCTCGCTTTGAACAAAAAGCACAAGCCTTGAACCTTTTCTATTTTTAGTTTTAGTTTTTTTACTTTCCCCAATGACTATTAGTTTTAATACGGAAGCAAAGAATTTGATGAACATCAACTATGCGGTAGTAATGTTCCTACTTTTAAGCGATATCTGTCACCTTCTCGATCCGGTTGAAGAATAAAGTTCTGCTGATTGATTCACACTGCGCCTCCAAGGTACAACCAGCTATCCAGGAGATTGTGAAGTAGTCTGGTATAGTATAGTATAGCGTAGTATCGTATTGGATATTATTTTCTACTACATTCATTAAAAAACAAAAACATTTGAACTGGAGCATAATTTTTACAAAGTGAAAGTATGAAACGCGTAAAGGGGAAAGAGCAGGAGAAAAAGAGCTGGTTGGCATGCTATACTGTACAGTACTACAGTATACAATCTCAAAATAAAGAGGTTCGATTTACTACTCAACATGGACATCGGTCAATGGTTAAAAATAAAAAGATATATTTTATTGAAGTATTGTATAAACAGGCAGAAACAGATGGATTGTCACTGTTAATATAAATGGGCGAGATGATTAATGTAAAAAAAAAAAAGGTCTACTGTTGAAGACAACTTCTGTAATAATTTGAGAGATGATGATGGAGTTAATGGTAAAAAAAAAAAAAAAAAAAAAAAAAGAGCGGTGGATTTTTCTTGAGGTGGGAGTGAGATTTTTTTTTATAGATCATTTTATCAGCACTCATACATTTACTTTTGCCTTTGTTTGATTTTGGATTTTCTTCTTTTGGAGAATGAAGAATGGCATTCAAGAATGCTCTTGATGTTGGTCAGCCAGCCAGGATTTTTTCTCTGCCAAAAAAAAAAAAAAAAAAAAAAAAAAATACAAACGCCGACGTTGATTTGCATAATAATTTCTCCGGAAAAGGACGGTGGTTTTTCCGTGGCCGTTTATAGAGGCTAATGACTTGGTTGTTCGTGTGTTGATGATGCTATTTTTTTTGTTTTTTGTTTTTTTGAATGATTAGTAAACGAGCATAAAGTCACACATTAGTAATCGACATTATTTCGATTTCTTCCAAAGAAATAAAAAGAAGTACACAATCATAAAATATATGAATATATTACGTACATATTGGAATAGAAGTCAACTATATGCTACGATACAATGTCACAGGAATGAATAATATTTTCGAGTGAAGCACAATAGACTATACATTGTTTCATGTCATTAATACATTGGATGCAACTATATAATCACCAAGCTCTATTAGGCACGTGTTTACATTTGAACGATATATAAAACGTGAGCTTTTTCCCCCTGTTATTTTTTTCCATTTTCTTCATTATTTTTTTTTTTTCATAACAAAAATTATCATGGTTGTCAACACTCAGATTATTTTCTCCAAGGTTCCTACTGGAGATCCCGTTATTGGTCAAGACATCACTGTCAAGGAATCTGAATTTGATCTCGATACTCCGCTTAATGATGGTGATTTCATCGTCAAGAATTTGGTTCTCAGGTACGGCCTTCAACCAAGACAACAACGATTTCGCCTGGTGTCTCTTTTTTGACGCCTAATATATTACAGTTATTCATGGTTTATATGTGTTATTCTTTCAATATAGTGTGGACCCTTATATTCGTGTTCGTATGTTCGATGCCTCTATAAAGAGCGATACTCCTCCCCATACTTTGAATGAGCCTATTACTGGCGAGACGATAAAATTAATCATCAAATCCAAAAGCTCTCTTTACCCAGAACAAAGTTATGTTTATGGATTAGGATCATATGAAGAATACACGAAGCTCAATGATCAAGTAGCCAAAGCGAGTGGCGTCGTTGTACGAAACGACCCCAAAACTACTGGTATTCCTCTCTCCAACTATGTTGGCATTCTCGGATTGCCCGGGCTGACTGCGTAAGCAACAAAAAATAAAATATTTTAATTGATTGATAAAGGGGGCTCTCATCATGCCTGATTTTATTTTATTTTTTCAATATAGATATGTCGGTTTGTACAAAATCGGTGAAATCAAGAAGGGTGAAACCATTTACGTCTCCTCTGGTAAGGAGAAATAAAAATCAACAGAGAAAATATAAGAAAAAGTGGGAGAGATGGTTGATGCATCTTTAAATTTTGTTAAACTATAGCCTCTGGTGCTGTTGGTCAAGTTGCTGGACAAATTGCAAAGGCTCAAGGACTAAGAGTGATTGGGTCTGCTGGCTCTGATAAAAAGGTTGCTTATCTGAAGGAAATTGGTTTCGACGGTGCATTCAACTACAAGACCGAAGACACTGATGCCAAACTTCGTGAATTGTGCCCTAATGGTATTGATGTTTACTATGAAGTAAGCTTTGAAGCATTCTACAAACGCTTACCCGTTTCATTAAACTCACTTGTCCCGTTCTTTTTACATTTTTTTACTCAGAATGTTGGAAATTGTTCTTACGCACCTCAATAAATTTGGAAGGTAAAAAAAAAAAAAAAAAAAAAAAAAAAAAAAGTTACAGAACTAGATTCATTTGAACATTTGTATACGATTAGAATCATCTGCTGCGGTATGGTCAGCCAATATAATTTGACCACACCCGAAAAGGTTGGCAATTTGATGAACATTGTCACCAAGCGCATCAAATTCCAAGGTTTTGTCGTATTTGATCATACTGACCTGGAACCCCAATTTCTGGCCGACGTCACGCAAATGATTTTGGACAAGAAGATCAAGTATCAAGAAACCCATGCTAATGGTATTGAAAAGACCCCGCAAGCTCTATTGGATATATTACATGGCAGGAACTTTGGAAAGCAAGTTGTGGACGTGGCCTCCTTGTAAGTTGGTTTGATTAGTTTAGAAACAATTAGTTTATAGTTATTTTATCTGAAATAAAAAGTAGACGAAACTTCTAAACCACGTGAACTTCCATTTCCATGATAACCGGTATTTTTCAGAGTCCATGACAACCTACCACCTTTAGGTGTCCATCAAAGTCATCATCGTAGGGCATCAACCATAATCAACGCTTTTCATCGATTATCGCAGCCGACACTTTTTAGCAACCGCCAAAGTCAACACTTCAGCATGAGACGAAGTTAATCGGAGTTTTGCATATAAGGAAAATCAGGGGGAAAAAAGTATAAAATAAACTATCATCTTGTGGTCTTTGTTAACCCACAGTACAGTAGAGGAATTTGTACAATAGTTCAATACTGTCACCCATTGTTTATTGCAAAATAAAAATAAAATTCATTGACCCATGACATAAAACACTATACTAAGAGGAAGGGCATGTAAAAAAGGGTAAATATTAGTCGACAAGGGCACTAATTTAGAGAAACGGTGTAAAAGAAAGGTTCTGAAGAAGGAACGATGTAAAACTGAAATAGCTACAGGTATCTCATAGAACATCATGATCAAATTTCATACCCATCTTCTAGATGTACAGACAGACTACGGAAAAACTAATACTAAAGCATGGTAAGAGAGGCTTCAAATCATCCATACTGACCTGGAAAAGGAAGCTAGGGGCCTGAAGATGTTGAAGGGAAAAGAAAAAAGCACAACGCTAATAATACACCGTAATTGTAAAGCTTTGACACCATTTTTTTTTTTGTGCCTGTCATTGAATCAAGCTTTATTTTGAACCATGAACTCCAATACTAATCGCTAAGAATAGATCCATTCCAATATAAATGGAATTGTAAAAGGGATCTCTGAAAGGGAACTGCAAAGGCAACATCTTCTAATTAAGCGGTCTTCACTTAAAGTACAAACACATTTTTTTAACACAATACATGTTTAACTTGATCAAAAACAAGTTTTATTGAAGAAAAGAGACAAACTAAGCTAATGAGACACCCGCTAAGATCCTAGATCCAAAATGAAAGAGTTTCCCCATGATGTTTGATTTGCATTTTTGAAAATGCCTCTAATTCACATTCTAGCACTAATCCTAGATCACCAGCACCCTAAAGAGCCTTGCCATCATATCATTCGGACGTTCATGAAGGGAAGAAAGAAAGAAAGGAAGAGCGGGAAAAAAAAATTAGAGACCAATAAGAAAAAATAGAAATCATGTGTGCGGAGCCTGAATTGACTTTTTTCACACTTAAACCCTATCCTATATTTCTTTTTCAACCCACAAAAAAGTATCCATTGACGACGCGCTGAGCATGACGGTTGCGATCCCAAGGGGCTGCCTACCATAGTACGGAATGGCGGAGGCTCTAATTCCTTCACTATTTCTTTTTTTTTTCAGCACCTCCCCCTCCCCCACAAAAAGGGGATTGATCCATTTCAGAGGATTTACAGAGGGATTTCAGAGGGATTTCAGACGATAGAAATTGAATGACTGTCCGTACCACCGTCATTGCATCGCCGATAACCAGCAATTGAAACACGCTACCGGACATTAGCAATAAAAAAAATTGTTTTGACATTTACTTCTTTATTCCTTTTTACGATACTATTTGATTGAATATCTACTGTTTTTATTTATTATGATCAGTCCACTTCTTATTGGAAGCCTACCTTATTGAAAGAGTATGATCGACGGCGTAAAGTGTTGACCCTTTCGTTAAGGATTTATTTACCGAATATGATACACTTAGTTCAACGAAACGCTACCTCTGACTGTCTCCGTTAATGCCAACAGCAACGACAAAAATTATCAATACGATTGCCCTCTTAAAGTTATGATCAAGGGCAGTCTCCTTGGCAAATGCTATATGATTCGCGGCCGGATCACGACTATGGACACTATCGGTGGGCATTTTTACACGATTATGCAACAATTGGCGACAAAAATTTACAAAGTAGACAATAAAAAAATTTCAGATTGGATGGGAAATGGAGTTCATGGAAAGAACTGTCTAAAAAAATCATTATAGCCACTACCATCTACACTGGAATCACCACCAAAAGCATCACCTTTGCCATCAGTTCCACCTCCTCCTTCAGCATCAAATTAATATCCCCATCCAGACGCAAACCTGCACCGCGCGCTACTACCAAAAAAGACCATCATAAGGAAAATATACAGCAGATGAGTTCCATTCCAAAACAAAAGGCATAAAAGAAATTGATAATCTTTATTTATTGTTTAAAGCATTATTTTATTGAATGCACAAAGCCATTTTCTTATATTGCCCAATGTTTAGGTTGCATACTTAAATCGCTAATTATCGGCGATGCAATAAAGGTGGTGCGGATGGTCATTCAATTTCTATCCTCTGAAATCGCTCTGAAAATCCTCTGAAATGGAGCAATGCCCCTAATAAATGAGTATGTGCATTTATTGATGCTTTTTTTTTTTTTTTTTTGTCCAATTATGCCGCAGCTTTTCGTTCCTTGGCTATATTGATTCATATCTCTCATCCTTTATTAGCTTTAAATTGAAATTCAAATTCAAAAAAAATAAAACAATAAAAAAATTGACAAAGTAGAGGTAAATGGCTCATTTTATATATAGAATTATTATTATCAATATACGTGTATATCCACACGCACATACAGAAGACCAAAACGGGGCTATCCGTTGGCTGCAATACACTTGATTCCTTCAAATGGTGGTGGGTATATTGGAATAGTGGTGATTTTACCATTTGGCACATGGGTAGACAGTCCTTCTATCTTCGTTCGGCATTGCTTGTCTTGATAGTAAATACAGTTTGCGTCGTTTGAACTCCAAATATGTTGGACCTGGTGGCGGTCCTGATCGAAAAGGGGCACACATGATTGAAAGGCGGAAACCGTTGGCAGGGAGCGCCCTTCGTAATAGAACTGGGTGAGGACTTGACCACGAGCGACGGTCGCCGCTGCCGTCATACATAATATAAACGTGAATGATTTCATGGCGGTTAAATGAAATAAAGAAAAAAAAAAAGAGGTGCCTGTAGACGTAGTAATCTCAGAAATAGATAGAAAATGGAGTTGTATTAGAGAAAAAAAAGAAAACCCGAAAAACTTTTGCTATTTCTATCGAAGTACATATATAAATATTTTTTTTTTTTCAGAGCAAGGAAAGGTTAGCTAAGAGTCTGTTTTCCGCCTTTTACCTGAACAGATAGGAGAGAATGACCGTAACCTGTACGTATATCCGTCATCATTTCTCACTCACTCACTCTCTTTCTCTCTGATCGGCGCCACCCCCTATTACGATCATCCCCTTACATATCCCTAGTAGATTCCTCTATTTTGATGAAAGAACCAAGTCCCACACTCACCTAAATATAACATATTCATATATAACATATTCGATAGACAAAATTTCATCTAGAAATACAGTACTCTGCTGTACAAAATATAATTCCAGAGCAACCTCTTCCGATGATTCTGCCTCCTTTCGGGAACTCGGAATATCAGTTTATTTGGTTGAGAAGCGCAGGGGGTGGCATCCCAGGGCGATTTCCATGAACAAATTTTTCAACTCCTTATCAACCTTGATATTTGCATATATTTGTGATTCAATTAGGGCTTTTTCATAGAATTATCATCGTTAGTGTTTTGAAGTATACCTTTGCGTCATTGGCTAAAATGGTATAAGTGTTACAGTGTGGGTATGCCCATTGGATAACACAAGCTAAAATGTATGAGAGACAATGTATAAGCTAAAAAGACAATATATATTACATTCAGATGTAAACTTAAATCAAGGCAACTCGACTAAACTGCTCTAATGATAATACTGTGACACATATGATATTGAAATGGCTATAAGGGTGTGTGGAGAGGGGTATCTTGTTGTATAGTACATACAATAAACATAATGCAATATATCCTCTAGACCAAGCAGAAAGGCACGTCATTCTACAGCGAATGACAAACTATTCTACGGGGACGTGGTTAACTAAACTAGGTTGAAATACCCCGTCTTGTTTGCAAAGGTGTCAGGAGAAGATAACGCCCATGTTTGCCAATGATGAATGGTAGTGACAAAAGAACAATATTGCGAAGATATTGTATGATGTTAATTGTTGTAAAAAAAAAAAAAAAAAAAAAAAAAAAAAAAAAAAAAAAAAAAAAAAAAAAAAGTAGTTATTGAATATAGTAGGTTTAACCTTGTCCATCACATCGTTTGATTTACATAAATTTTATCAACTTCGCCGAATGATGACCCGTGAATCTGACCTAAAAGGAATCCCTTCTGTGTGTGTGGATACGATTTGTGTGGATCAAACCAACTATGAACGTCGGAAAACCACCATTGGTCAAATGAGCAACATCTACGAAAGCGCGATCTATATTTTGGCTGTCCCTGATCTTCACCTACAGCACTTGATCAATGGCTCGGCAATGATGAAAACAGTGATCGATTATATTAATCAGCATAGTGACTATATTTATTCCCTTCTTCAAGGCGATATGGATCAATTGGTTCAAATGGACTGCGATTTTCTTGACGCCATCCAGATGCCGCAAGACCCAGCATTAAGACAATTGCTTGCAGATTATTGCAGCAGTTTTGCGAATGCATTCACAAGAAAACAAAAGCCGTTATAATAGCGTCATGCCTGCGGTGCAAGTGGAACATCTATATGCAACCACAGAAGCGTCGCCTCTGACAAATCGTTCCTGTCTAGTCACTCCAGACCATAGGTATACTGAAACTCAGATGCGTTACATCGACGGTTATTTTTCATGGTTTGCATTATTGCCACCCAACGCTTTGTCCTCTGGCATTATGTGGTAGTCCATTGGACTCCGACTTGGGATACATAGAAGAACCAATTGCCTTTGGAAGAACCGGATCATTGATAGAACCAGCGAGATAGAACAAGCCATAAAATGTTTTTGCAGAATCTGATCGTGGATTGGTCTACTCGTGTGTGGGTGATCAGTGAATTCCACATTGCAAAAAAAAAAAAAAAAAAAAAAAAAAAACCTAAAATATTGGTTTCTTGGATTATCATCCCTTTGCACACAGAACTTTACATGTTTTACATATGACTTTGATGACCCTGCATTCAAGTTGACTTTCGACTTGGCATGGTATCCCAGCCGGCTCCAATTCCACAATACAATGATCAAGCAACTCAATGAACAAATCTTTTTTCAGATGATACTGCTATCCAAGGCCAGTATAAATGATAAATGGACGTTTCGATTTTTTTTTGTTTTTTTTTTTAGAAAACTGGCAGTAACATAGATTTTTTCAATGTGTTGGGGTGATATGTATAGGATCGACTTTACGCAATTTTTGCCGCAATCCAAGTAATAAGACCAAATCAACCAAGTAGCGCATTGGAAAATCAATACTCTATTATCGGTCAAATTATAAAACTGTTCGAGATCATGGATATCAATGACAAGTTGATTCTTTTATTTTTGTTAGCGAAGCATGGAGTGGCATCATCGGCAGGTCAGGTATCACCTACATTTGCCACACCGACGCAATGGAATCGCATTACGGTCAAAGGGTTGACCAAAAAAAAAACCAATACAATTTTGACTTGAGCGACAAATCCACCATCACAATCCATTATCATCATCGTGATGCTAATGGCTCGTCCCCACGTTATTATCTTCAGTTGACATGCAAGGAATATTACGTAAAACCGAAACCCTATCCAAGCGATGACGTTGGGATGATAACACATCAAACAAAACTACTATGCAGTCATTTTGGACTCAATGGAGACAGTTCGATTATCCAAGTGATAGGTATCCCTCACTATGACGAACACGCCATAGAGGAAGATCTGACTAGAAATCGTTGGAATAAATTTAGACTTTATCTGATTGGCAGTTTTCTAGAAAACAAGTGGATATTCGGTCATCAAGATTATTTGTTTGACATGGACCTCTATCACAATTGGTATTATTATAACAGCAATATTAATAATGATAATATAGGTTTTAATATCTATTGAAAAAACAACTATGGGTGGTCCAATGATGGTGATCATAATTATAATAAATAAAATTGGGGGGGGGTTTTTTAATTCATGCGGAGATGGCAGAGATTATACAGTATAATTGCATACTGGAACTAAAAGACCAGGGAGCTCGTTGTAACAAAGGCAATTCCATGGAAGGATTTATTGGATAAAGCATGAAGGAGACACTAGTGTGAGATTTGAGAAATGGATAACTCTAGTCTGAAGCAACACTTGTAAAAATGACAAGCTAATATACTGCCAAGGTATGAGAAAGAATAGAAGGAGATCTATTATTGAACTACAACAACGGTCAACATTAAATCAAAAGAGACTAATGGGACGGTTTTCATTGAAGCATGTAAAAAGGGCCATATTTTATTCATGTATAGATCCAAGCTATGGACAAAACCAACACTAAACTAAGCTGAAGTGACCAAATAATTGTGGCTATAGAACTTAGATCCAAAATGAAAGGGTTTCCCCATGCATGTTGTCATCTCTGAGCTGCAAACCCTTCTAAACTGGTCCTGATACTAATCTAAGTTCCGTTATAGCTGTAAAAAAGTTGAATGAGGAAAAAAAAAAAAAAAAAAAAAAGGAGAAAAATAAATGCTACTAAAAACGTGGGAGTAAACAAATAATATTCACGTGGGCGGGATGTGAAATCGTCCTTGGTTCGACCAGCCTCATTATGGAAAAAAAGGGGATTGCTCCATTTCAGAGAAATTTTCTGAGTTTTTTCAGAGATTTCAGAGATGACAGAGGTTTCTCAAATTGTTTGGTGGTGAATGGTCAAGATGTGTTTAGTCGCCTGGATTTATTTAAAGATAAAACGGACTGGTTGGCTACACGCTTTAAGTATAGAATAATGGTACGACGATGAGCTCAAGTTACCATTCAGCGATGATGGATTTGCAATGGATCGCTTGTCTTTTGCCACGTGGTAGAGTATATACCTCTTCTTTACACAACTTGCTGGTATGGCTTTTATGGCACCCCATAGAAATAGAATATACACAGTAGATTATATATATTAGCGATGGTTTTTTTTTTTTTAATATGTAGAATAGCTATTGTATTGAAATAAAGTTTTACTATTTTGCTACGTTTTACCTTTTTGTCTCCACAGAGCTTTATCACATTTTATGCGCCGTATGCGAACCTTGTCATCTTTTTTTTTCAACTCCACAAGCCATCACAGTAAAACTGTGAAAACGTTTTTAATTTTATTTTTTTATTTTTTTTATTTTTTTTCTGAGTAGAAGGTAACCCGTTAAAAGACAAAACAAAAATGGGTCAGGTAAAATGCTCAAATCGTGTATCATATGATATTTTCATCTGCAGAATTGAACGGAATTTGCTTGGTCGCGAATATCAAACCCGACCCTTGAGAAGATATTGTCTCTTAGAGCACCATGTGAATATATATATATATATATATATATATATATATATAGCTTACTTGGTGTGCATAATTTCATTAAAAACTTGGTTGGGCATGTTATTTTATGATCGGTGAATATGATGGTTTACAAAAACGTGTCGTCTATATGAAGAAACACTATTTACTCAAACCAAAAAAAAAAAAAAAAAAGGTCTTCTCATAGGAGTATCATATGTCATATCCTGATAAAACGTTCTTTGTCATTGACGGTATTGTACGTACATTATCAGTAGTGGATATCCTCCTCCCCCGTCCGTCATTTTGCACTTCGGCGTGCTAGGTATTTTAGGTAATTTTGTGTGTTTGTGTAAAAAATAAAAGCAGGGCGGTATTTGTAGATACCTGAACTTGAATCTCTTGACAAAGAGGTTTTTGTTTTGATCAAAAAGGGTATGTATCATGCTAAAAGACCATCGGAGTGTCCTGTGCCATATCAGGTATATATGTATGTATATGCGTCTCTAATAAATGACTATGTACATTTATTGATGCTTTTTTTAATCCAATTGTGCCGCAACCTTTCGTTTCTTGGCTATTTTTGATTCATATCTCTCATCCTTTATTAGCTTTAAATTCAAATTCAAATTCAAAAAAATAAAAAATAAAAAAATTGACAAAGTAGAACTAAAGGGTTCGTTTTATATATATAGAATTATTATTATCTATATACGTATATACGCACACGCACATAAAGAATACCAGAACGGAGCTATCCGTTGCCTGCAATACACTTGATTCCTTCAGGTGGTGGTTCGAGCGTTACAACATTAATGAGTGCACCAGGTCGCAGATAGGTGCGCGGATATCTAGTCATCGTTTGGCATTGGTTGTCTTGATAGTAATAACAGGATGCTTGGCTTTGACTCCGGATTAATTTGAGCGGCTGGTGGTATGGACCGTAATAGGGCTCACATGTTTGAAAGGTGGCAGCCATTGGCGGGGAGCCATCTCCGTAATAGAACTCGAGGGGAACTTGACCAAGGGCGATGGTCGCCGCTGCCGTCATACGTAATATAAACGTGAATACCGCTGCCGTCATACATAATATAAACGTGAATAAGTTCATCGTGGCTAAATAAATGAAAAGAGGTGCCTATAGCAGTAGTAATATCAGAAGTAGATAGAAAATGGAGTTGTATTAGAGAAACAAAGAAAGAAAAGAAAAACCGAAAAACGTTACGTTGTTATTTCTATCAAAATATATAGTTTTTTTTTTTTTTTTTTTTTTTTTTTGAGCTTAGCTAAAAGCCAGTTTTCCGCCTTTTACCTGAACAGATAGGAGAGAATGAACGTAAACTGCAGTATCTCCGTCATTTCTCTGATTGCCCTCACCCCCTATTATGATCATCCCCTTTCATATTCCTGGTAGATTCTTCTAGTTTCATGAAAGAATCAAGTCCCTCACCCCCCCCTATACATAACATATTCCATAGACAAAATTTCATCTAGAAATACAGTACTGTACTGTACTGTGGTGTACAAAATATAATTTCCGATCAACCTGCTCCAATCATTCTGCCTCCTTTCGGAAACTCGGAATATCAGTTTATTTGGTTGAGAAGCCCAGGGGGGTGGCGTCCCAAGGCAATTTCCGTGAACAAACTTTTCAACTCCTTATCAACCTTTATATTTGCATATTCTGTATTTGCGGTTTAGGGGTGGGTCTCATAGAATTATCATCATTAGTATTTTGAAGTATACCTTTACGTCATTGGCTAACATGTTATAAGTATTACAGTGAAGATATGCCCATTGGATAACACAAGCTAAAATGTATGAGAGACAATGTATATGTTAAAAACACAATATATATTTTATTCAGATGTAATTTTAAATCAAGGCAACTCGACTACACTGGTCTAATGATAATACTGTGACACATATGATATTGAAATGGCTATAAGGGTGTGTGGAGAGGAGTATCTTGTTGTATAGTACATACAATAAACATAATGCAATATATCCTCTAGACCAAGCAGAAAGGCACGTCATTCTACAGCGAATGACAAACTATTCTACGGGGACGTGGTTAACTAAACTAGGTTGAAATACCCCGTCTTGTTTGCAAAGGTGTCAGGAGAAGAGAACGACCATCTTTTTCAATGATGAATGGTAGTGACAAAAGAACAATATTGTTGGAGATGTTGTATGGTGTTGATTTTTGTAAAAAAAAAAAAAAAAAAAAAAAAAAAAAAAAAAAAAAAAAAAAAAAAAAAAAAAGAGAGGGGCGGGTTATTTTTCTATCCATCAAAGAAACAAAAAGAATAAACGAATTCTATGTGGACTGCAAAACCGATTTCACATCCCGTCCACGTGGAGTATTTATTATTTATGCCTCTTTTACCTTCTTCTTTTTTATGGCTCTTCCCATTTCAAACCCCACCCCTACGTTTGGAGATCCCACTCCAACTACATCACCTCAATCCATCACCTCATCCAACTCCAACCTTCGTCCAAATGGTAAAACCTGGGCACAGATCGCTTCACGTCAACGACATTCGCTGATGCATTCCAACCCTCAGCTTCCCAGTGGTGATACCTCTGGCATGCAGTACGTCGTCAGTCATGTGTGGAAACCAGGACGCTCCCCTGGCAGTATGTTCTTAGATCTAAGCGCATGCCAAATTACCCCCCAAGATCTCATGGTGCTCATTAAGGACCAGTACCCCTCACGCATCGCTGTTGTACCCTTCCGACAAGGTTCCAAACGACTTGTCGAGCTGAACATCTCTCCCTCCGACGCTGCCTACACGAAGGCTCTTGAGAAAGGCATATCCATCTCCAGCTGCAACATGACTGTTTTTCCTTGCCCTGCTTTGGAGGCCAACACTTCCGAATCCGGCATCGTCCGTTTGTCCCTCCGTCGTCTCCCTCTTCTACCAGAAACCGATCTGATCAATGGCCTCAAGACAAGTCTTGTCTCGTATGGAAAAGTCCTGGACGCTGGAATTTTCAAGGACCCCAAAACCGATACCTATATGGGCACTGGTTATGCAATCCTCCATTGTGATGATTCAAAGTCCCTTGAACCTCTCACCCACACGCTCCCTTGGTTCGACTCAGAAACCGGTTTTCTAGCCACTTGGACCGACATGCCACCATGGTGCCGTTACTGTCATCAAGAAGGTCATGTAGTATCTGATTGTTCCCAAAGTCGCCGTCGTCAGGTTTGTTGGAATTGTAGTGAAATCGGACACAAAGCGGCTATGTGCCCACGAGGAAATTATGGGAAACGTATTCGGAAAACCAGCACTCTCCCCACCTCTACAAATGACCATCAGATCTCCAACAATACCTCTACAGCCCTCAACGTAGCTCAAAAGGAACCCCAAGCATCAGTCCCCCAACCTCAAACGACACCAGCTCCCCAACAGCAAACGCCACCTGTCTCCCAAGGACCATCGACATCAGGGCCCCAACAGCAGACTACAACGTCAATTGACCACTCTCCACGATCCAATTCCACCCATTATGATTTGAACGAATATATTGAATCCACCCTAGCCGACGCAGGCATCGACCTCGATGACAATTCCTCTATTGGATCACAAGAAAATCACCAGGACAATATGGACGAAGACCAACAGGAGGATACCAGACCCATGACGACAAACAACGTGGTAGATCTCACCAATGACGTCGAAGACGAAACGAATCATCAATTTGACACCTCCGCCATGCCAACAAAATATCTTGATGACAATCGACAACAACAGGCATCCACCACAGCCGCGGACACAGTGCACTACCAAAATAGTACACAACAGCAAGATATGACCGTGGACAACGAGGAACGTACTGAAGCCACCCATCAATCAACTTCTGATCCACAGCCAAAAACATCAACTGAACACACTGTTGAACGGAGACAACAGCCGGCACGAGCCGTTGGTCGACCCACTCACTACTATCAATGATTATGACTGATACAACCATATCACTACAAATGTCATCTCTCAATTGCAACAGCATTGTGAAGACGGCATCAACTTCAACTCAACAATCATTTATTCGTTTTCTCCGCACCGTCCAATCCAATATACTTGCTCTTCAAGAAACCCACACTCTTGATTCTCACACTCAACTCATGATTCAACAACAATTCCAAGCTCAACAATCGCTCTGGACACAACAATGCGCCCTCCTATCCTTCTCACCTATTTTTACCCTATCTGATAATATTATTCCCTCCGATACTCCTGACCGGGACCGAATGATATTATCCAAAATTCAACACCCTCACAACCTCTACGCCCCATTCTTCATCCTAGTGCTATATGCTCCGGCACAACATCAACCCACTCGACGTCATTTCTTCCAATCTGTCATCTCTCTCCTCCGAAACCCTCAATTATGCATCGATATCCAACGACTAGTCATCATGGGGGATTTCAATTACTCCTATCAACGCCCTCGATTGGACGCGAATGCATCAACTGAATGGGTATCCTTCCTAGACACGCACTTTTACAACTGCCTAACTCACAATGATCTGAACACCATTCCCACCTTCACTCGGAAATCCAAAACGAACACCATTTCCTCCACCATTGATTACATCTTTGTTAGTCGACACACTCTGGCTCACAACCTCATGGGATCCATGGTGGAAAAATTGCGCCCTACATGGACAGATCATAGTCTGCTCACCGTCAACTTAGCTTTCAAAAACATCCCTATCGGTCCTGGACTATGGAAAGCCAATCCCATCTTACTCAAACACCGCCCCTTCCGAGACAAATTGGATCAGCATCTGGAACACATCGTCTTCGCCTCCTCCAATCAGCCTACACCACAGAAACAATGGGATTGGATCAAAAAGAAGCTCAAACAATTTATTCGAAATCAAGCTAGACGGGCAGCAACGAACCGACCCACAATGCTAAAGCAACTCCAACGGGATCGGAATCGTTTTCTTCGCACCAACCCACCAACCGACCTCCGGACTGAACAACTCAATGTGATTGATGGAAAAATTCACCAACTCCAACAGGACACGGCCGATATATCAGCAATGCAGGCAGGAATTCATTGGCGAGAACACGGGGAAACATCAGCCGGGTATTTGAAGCGCATACACCAACGACGAAATCTGGAACAGCACATTTCTAGTTTAGCAAATACCCAAGTGCAAGCCAATTCTGATGGGATCATTCCGTCCACCACAGCCCAAATAGCACATTCCTTTTACCAACAGCTTTACACCCCCGATCCCGTCGACCCTGATACAATTACTCAATACCTCGACATTATTCCGACTTCCCGGATGCTATCTACACATGAACAACGGTACCTTGAAGAAGATATCACACTCGACGAAATCACCCTCAACACCAATCGGTCGGCGAAAACCAGTTCTCCCGGATCCGATGGTCTTGGCTATTCCTTTCTGTCGATCCTGGCAAGACATCCAGCTACACGACCCATCATGCTCGCAGTTTACAACGATGCCTTACACCACGGCTGCTTTCCTTCATCATGGCAGGACCTCCGGATACGACTTCTCCCCAAGAAAGGAATGCTTAGTGATCTAAAAAATTGGCGACCTATCTCACTGATCAATTGCGATGCCAAGGTATTCACAAGAATCATGACTGGACGGATCAAATCCGTGATGAACAAATGCATCAACCAATATCAAAATGGTTTTCTACCTGGACGCTTCATTGCTGAAAATGGGTTGGCTCTCAAACTAGTGATGGAACAAGCACAGGCGAATGGCAATGAGGGGATTGGAATGCTCTTGGACCAAGAAAAGGCGTATGATCGTGTACATCGTCAATATATGGAACAAACCCTCCTCCGCTTTGGTTTTCCTGCCAAGTTGACTAGATCTATCTGTTCTTTATTTTTTGGAAATCTGATCAAAGTCAATATCAATGGACATTTTACAGAGGTGATACACCAACAAAGGGGACTACGTCAAGGTGATCCCTTGTCCCCTCTTCTTTTCAATTTGGCTATGGAACCTCTACTCCTCTCGATCCTTTCTGACCAGTCCTTTACGGGTTATATTCCACCTCCACACCCGGACACATCAACCGCTGCTACCCATGACCCTTCTGCCCTCAAGCTCCTCGCATATGCCGATGATATATGTCTTCTTCTTAGTACTCCTTCCGATTTTTACCAAGCTCGTATTCACCTCGACAACTATAGCAAGATATCCAATGCGAAGTTGAATATAGACAAAACGGAATCCTTTTCCCTCTCAGGCCGTCCGCTTCCCCTTTGGCAGTCGCTTATGGTCGAACATGGAATGCGAAAATGGCATGACCGCACATCCCTCGCACCTCTTCGCTATCTCGGTTTCATGCTCGCTCAGTCACCGGCACAACGCCATATCATATCCACCCAGCTGATTCAGAAAGTCACCGTATCCTGTCACCTTTTCTCTCAACGTCACCTCTCACTTCGGGGTAGGGTCACCATCGCCAACTCTCTGATCCTGTCCCGCATATGGTATCAACTCCGACTTGTCTCCCTTCCGATGTCCTTTTATTCTGAATTACGATCAATTGTTTCCAAATTCATCAATAAAGGATACTCACCCGTTCTCCATTACTCCACTCTCTGCAAACCATGGAAAGAGGGTGGTTTAGGATTATTAGATGGATGGACTCAAACCCGGATCCTTTATCACCGTTGGCTGAAGATGGTATTCGAACCTGACTCGCACCCCTCATTCTGCTCTCGATTACTCCATCACCACTTGAAACTACTTCCCGCCAATCATCGTGGTCATCGCCTCCCTTTCTTCTTTCCCCCTTTGCGAAAAGGACCTCTATGTTCTCCCCAATCATTCCTTAACCGTTTATTTAGCTCATTCGATAGTTATCCAACCATCCCTTCCGATCTCCCGCTCACCCCTCAAACATGGCTTCGTCTCCCTCTATCCTCTATTATCGAAACGGCACCCGCCCAACATTGGATCACAACCCATCACTCTCAAGACCCCATCTCCTGGTACTTTTGCTACGACTCTGATCCTGGCTGTATCCGACCATTCATCCCGTCCACCTTTGCCGTCACCTCCGACCCCATAGTTAACAGGAACCTCACCAACAAACTCCTCCATGACCTTTTCAATAGAATTATCACACTGAAACCGTCCTTCCTCACTCACCTCACCACTTGGGCTCGAACAGCTGGTGACCTTGACGACGACACGCTAGTCCACGATTTCGTTAGCCAGGAACACTGGTCCAAATTCCAATCACGCCAACACCGCCGACTTCTTTTGTCCCCAATGCCCATCCCCAAATACTCTCCCTCCTTTCCCTCCACCACATGGCAACATTTTTGGCATCAACCAATGGATCTGGCCGCTCGCTCTCTTTGGTATCGTCTTCTACACACAAAGCTATACTGTCAAAAGCTGTGGTCTCGATTTCACCCTTCCTCATCTTCCACCTGTTGTTTTTGTTCCCATACAAACGAAGATCTCCATCACCTCTTCCTTTCATGCCCCATGAAATGGAACATCTGGTCAGAAGTTTTCCGCGCCCTTCTGCCCCAAATTCGTCTCACTCCCCCTCTCCTACAATCATACATCCGACACCTTCGGCTGCCCACTGACCCTAACCTCCACACCACCACTTGGCTCCTGTGCTCATGTACCCTTCAAGCCATCTGGCGTTTCCACTGGCAAAAGGTCATCCACAATGTCCCTTTCCACACCCCTCGCATCATCGCCTTAATATCGCATCTGTTTGCACGTCTCCGACCTCCCCCTCGCACCTTCAATATCCCGCCCCCCGAACCTTTCCTTTAGTTTGACCTGCCATTATCATCCCGTCATTCTTCTATAGCCTATTTTTTCTTCTGTCCTCTATGATTTTTCTCTCTTTTATTCCCTTGGATTCGCCTCTCTACGATGCGTTTCTCACCCCGCAATCATAAAAATAAAAAATTTATGTTTGCCCTAAAAAAAAAAAAAAAAAAATACCTTCTTCTTTTTTTTTTTTTTTTTTTTTTTCACCATTACAAAGCTTTTTAAGGTTCTGTTGGACTTAGATTAGGGCCAGAACTAGTTTAGATGGGTTTCCAGATCAGTGATCACAAGATGCATGAGGAATCCCTTTCATTTTGGATTCAGGATTTGGGTCCACCTATTAGATGACAGATGCCTTTATTAGCATTATTTATTATCAAATTGCGCACAGTTTACATCCTTACCTGAATAAAAATATGTCTTTTTAATGAAAAAATGTCCCGTTAGTATCTCTCTCTTTCTCTCTCACACGTCATGAACAAGGGATCCGCCCTTTTAGATTAGTGGTGAATAGCTAGTATCCCTTTGGTATTATTTTTCATGACCTATGCAGTGTATTAGATCCTGTTTTGGAACCGTTCGTCTTATATTAGTGTTGCCCATTATTTAAAATCTTATTCCCTAGCCTCTCCGTCATTTTTCCTCTCCATCGTTCCTTCCACCTAATCCCTGTTCCAATGAACCCATTCGGGAAGGGGGGGTTAGTTTTAGTATCTTCCAAAATGATTCAATAAAATAAATCCTTTTTGGTTCACCATGACAAGATACCAGTTCCTGTTGATAATAAACAACATATCTCTGATGGCTGTTTTTTGTGTGATTTAGCCTTATCAAATATATACTTGGTTTGTTTGTTTTTGTCATATTTGGATTCAGAAATACGCGCTCTCCCCTCCAATTCCCGGATCTTGGAAGCAAAAAAAAATAGAGATTCAGGTACCCAAAATATGATGAAAAGAGATCTGTTAGAAATGATAGGGGACCGATTTTACTGCTGTAGCAAAAAAAAAAAAAAAAAAAAAAAAAAAGGAAAAAAAAAAGATCATCATCATCATCATCATATATACATATAACAGTTGATCATCAGTCAGTTTTTAAGGGTGGAATAAATAAAATAACTAGAATTTTTATTTGATTGTAATAAAACGGGTGATGGGAGGGGAGAGAGGAGGGTAAAAATAAACGAATGCTATGTAACGGGTGAATAAGAGACAGAAAGACAACTAAATATACAAAAATACGTAATTAAATAAAAATAAATAAAGTGGCGGTAGGGGGGAGATCTAAAAAAAAAGCAAAAAAAAAAAACTAGAACTTCTTTTTCAAGCCTTTCCAAAAGGAGCCAGAGCCAGTGGTTGTTGCGGTTGTAGGAGGTGTCGTATTGGTCTGGGCGACCACTAAAGGATCCATGTGATGTTTTGCTTGAGCTGGAGGACCTGTAAGAATGGAAAGAGGATGTTGCGATTGATGATGCTCGTCAGAGAAGGACCACGAGGCGGAGGAAGAGGTGGATGAGCTTGGGCTTGTGGGTGTCATGCCCATATTGACACTCGCCGACGACGATGATGATGTCATCATGGGTGGCAATGGGGGTAAGGGGGTTCTAGGTGGAGCAAAAGGAGGCGGGGTACTTCGACCAGTATCTCTTGCTTGATGATAATATTTGTTCAAAGAGCGAATGGAACCTGGTGACTTTGGCAACGGCGTGGTGGGATTGGTGTTGTCCTTTGCCATGTCTGCTAAAAGGTCAATGGAGGATCGAAACGAAGGCTTACTGTTGTTGCGTTCATTCAAGAGTTGCGTCAATAAGTCCCGTTTGCTTTCCAATTCAATCTGTTGTAATTCCACTTGTTGATGTAAAAGCGCATTTTCATCCTCATTATCGCGGACTGGTTGCTGCTGCTGCTGTTGTTGTTGTCCTTCAAGCTCGTGGATTAGTTCTTCTTGTTTCTGGACCATGGTTTGTAATGTCTTGTTTTCCAAACGTTGGCGAGCTAAATCGGCGACATACGATTCCATGGCCATCTTCATTCCTTGGTCGTATTCCGCTTGCATTTTGGCCATTTGTTCTTCAAGGTGTTCTTGGTGGTGATCGTCGGTTTCTTCATAAGCATCCAACAGATCGTCAAAATAAGTTTCGTCTTGTTGCTGTTGTTGTTCCTGGACGGAGGCGGGTTCATTTTGTGGCGCAGGCAATGGTGATGGTGTATCATTTTTATCAACGACGTCGTTATCCTGAGCGGGGAAACAAGCAGAAACAGGCGTATCCAAACTGTTGCCAGGGCGATTTTTGTAAGACATCAATTCTTGTTCAAATGAATCACGTTCGTCCGACACTTGCTCGAGTTTCTGCGCCAAATATTCCACGCGAATTTCATAGTCACGGACCTTGGTGGAATCACACGCATAGATTTCCACATCAGATTCAAGCTTGACAATAGTTTCGTTGGCGGTGGCGAGTTTGTCCAAAACGTCCTGGTATAATGCTGTCAATTCCTCAGCATGCATGTCGACTATGGATCGCGATGTTGGACGACGCTGACGACTAGTGGTTGTATTGTTGGTGTTGGTGTTGTTGTGATGGCTCCATTGAAGTGGTGATGGTGGTTTTGAGAAAGACGAAGTTGTTGTTGTTGTGGAAGGTATTTTGGACAAGGGTAGTATGGGTCTGTGCATTGTGGTATCAGGGTCATTATTGCCGCCGTTAAGGAATGCAACGGCTGCCTGTACACTCATTTCGAGTTGTCGTGTTGTTGATAATCAACAAAAAAAAAAAAAAGAAAATGAAAAAAGAGGCAAAAATTAAAAAAATGAAAAAAAGTAACCCTACTTTAAAAAAAGGGGAACACAAAATATAAAATTTGCGCGTGCTGGTCTTCCAAAATGAGTGAAGAGCAAAAGCGGGATATCAAAAATAAAGATTATATTGTATCATCATTTTTTTTTAAAAAAAAAAGAAAAGGAGGGAAAAAGGTCAATCCTTGACAATCATCCCAAACATTCTATTTTTCTTTTAACTACAAGTAGTAAACAAAGAAGGAATACGCCGGTTTGACCAACAAACTTTGTTTTTTGGGTATATGCAAGCAAACCCAAGAAAGAAATGAATGAACGGGGTTTAAAATCGTTTGACAGCTTACTGCACTGTCCTGAATTGGTCCACATTTTCTTTCTGGAGCATTGATTTTATTGAAAAAGTGGTGGTGAATGATCACCTTGATTGTTAGCATAATTTTTTTTTTTTGTTCCGAGCTATTTTTAAATGAAAAAAAAAGATGCTATTAATGTCGATCAGTCCCAAAAATAAGATGGGTTTCTCTCTGGCTCTTATTTTGAGCCTTTGCTCGATAATCACGATATCCTGTTTTTTTTTTTTTGTGATTTTCTTTTTTTGATGCTAAACCAGCCACAAGGTTCATTAAGATGGAAGATGCTGATCCTATCCTTTGGCTCAAGTGAACCATTATGGCTCAAGAGATAATTATTGATATGTAATTCACGTGCACAGCAGTTCTGCAAGTATCCAGAATAAGATATTCCATTATTAACGGAGAAACCACACATCATCATCATCATCACACCTCTTTCGTCTTGCATATGTTGACTGTTGTCAATTTGCATACAGTATAATGCAGTAGGCTATACAGAGTACAGTATTTTTTCGGGTGAAGCAACCAATGAGCTATTGTGTTGTTCGCCCCTATGCGCTAATTACTTGATTATTTTTTGTTTTATGGTGTGAGGATTTAAGGGGGAGTAAGTTGGTGGCCAATCAAAGTTTATTCCCCGCTTTGGGCATGACACGTTTTTCATTTACAACTATGAGTTTTTTTTTATTTTTACCATTTACCTTTTCTTTCCAATATTTTTTCTCAATTTTTTTTTCCAAGAAGGAGGGTCACTTGCTCTTGACTCTTATAATAACAACAACTACCATACATACACTCCTTACACACTTCTTCTCCTCCATTCGTTATTTATGATCCTCTGAACAATACCTCTTTTTTATTATTTAAACTTTTTTTTTCTTTACCCCTTCTCTCCAATCTTTAATACCATTCTTCTTTATATATTCCAATGCAACAAGGTAAATACACACACTGACACCGTCATCTCTGGCTCTCTACTCACACTACCTGTCTCTTTATAGAATGCCGATATATCTGCCAACGCGCCGCCAACGCCATCATCTCGGAAGTAGGGTCGTATCGGGTGTCTACCGATGCGCTTCATGGCATCAATCAGTTCTTGGATGAATTCCTGGTACGGCTATTGACACATGGACAGTCATTAGATTTATCACGGATCAAGGCCTCGGTGTTCCATCTTTTACCATCAACCTTGGGGAAAAACGCTATTGTGGAAGCTGAACTGGAAGTCAAGACATTTACGGAAACAGAGGTCATCGATTATGATGTGTATGAAAAAATGCGGTCTCTGGGTCCTCCTTTCCCGCTCAGCCAATGTTTACCTCTTTTACGAGACAGGTGTTTTGAATTCTGTACCTTGGCCGATAAGGATGATCAACAAGCGTGGATCCCTCAACCTTCAACCACTCAGGATATCCTGATTTCTCCTATTGTGGCCATTTATGTCACAACAGTTTTGGAACATATGGCGGAATATATCTTGACAGCGGTGGCCATGACGGCGGAAACCGAAGAAACGGATTATGTGCGTATCAAGGAATTGTTTTTAGCCCTGGTGGATGATATGCAGGTTGGCTTGGTATTTCAAACCATGGATCTACGGGATAAAATGGAGGTAAATCAGGATGGTATTTTATAAGACTTGTAGAAACTGAACTGACACGTGGCTTTAATTACTAGAAACGCTCCTTTCCACATGGCTATATATCAAGATCAAGTATGCTTCCTCCTCCGACGAACGCTTCTTTTCCCCGCAACTCTTCCAGTAAGTAGACTCCTACTTTCCCTAATTTACCTTCCCATTCACGATCTCCTTGATTAATAGATTCGATGAATCCTGGCAACAATTTTTTGGGTGACATTGTGTTTGATGATTTGGAATTACACTATGATGACGACGACGATACTTCTGTGCAACACCAACAACAACATCGACAAACCTCGTTATCCAACTACTCCATGGCCTCCAATAACCGACAACGACCTTTATCGATGATGACTAATAGTACCAGCCAAACCTCATTCAGCGCCTCTTCCTCCAATAAAAAAGCCTACAAGGTATTCAAGAACGACCATCATCACTCAACAAGTCCTTTGGCGTCGAATTTAGATCAACCTGCTGTCTACGATCCCGATTCACCTACCATGAATTTTGAAGATTTGATCCGATCCGGCAACACCATGCGTGTATCACTAACTCCGCACAGGCTGAAATCAATCGAGGTCAAAGATCAAATGGCCGAGGATCCTGCACCAGCAAAACCGGCTTGGAAACGTCGTTCATCGTCTGTCCCACGTATGTCCACGAGCTCGTCTGGATCATCATCTCGACCTCAAACTCCCACACCTACTGCTCAACGTCATCATCGTGCACCTTCGCCTCTTGTGGCCGCGCCTACAAATGAACAACAACAGAAACCAAAGGTGAACACCCAACGTAGTATGTCACCTACTCCTTCTGCTGCACCAGTGAAAACCAAAACGACACCTAAACCAGATCATCGATTTGAGCAACCCCGCGACGCACCCAAACCACCCAGCACTTCGTCCTCCTCCTCGGATACCACCGGCAGTAATAAAAGTATTGAAAAATCACTGCCCACACCCACATCCTCGACCTCTTCTCGTCAATCGAAACACCGTGCCCCTATTCCTGTGCCTGTACCGGTGCCCGTCGTGGAGCCGAGACCAGCAGCAGTCAAATCGACATTATCCGAATCCCCCATTACCACTACTTCTGAACATACCACCGCTTGCAGCACGAGCAGCACCAGGACCAGTACCAGCGATGCCAAGGAGACTGCATTACCAACACCTTCGGCTACGACAACGGCGCCCAACAAAACACCAACACCATCAACGGTACGTCCTCCTACGTTGCGTCGCGGTAGTCTTAGTAACAGGAAAAGCAGGGAAAATTTACGCCGACAACGGGAAAAGGAAGCAAAGGCTGGATCGGACACAGCGACAAGTACGACCAGTGCAAACGATGCTACCGCCACCACCACCACCACTAAGCAACAAAAACCTGCACGATCCTCTAAATCTAGTCCCAGCCTGACGGAACAGCAGCAATCATCATCCGACTCACTTGACTCGCTTGACGCCAATGCTACCACCACTTTACCACCACCCACCACCACCACCAATGCACCGCAACGTCCCTCCAGCTATGTAGCCAAACGTGCGTCCATGGCCGGTGCATCACGACGTCAATCACTCCATGAAAGCTATGCGATCGATGTCACTGTTGAAAATAGCGACACCACTAGCACTAGCACTAGCACCAGCACCAACAACAACAACAATAACAACAACGACACCACCTCCCCTTCTACTCCTCCTTCTTCTACTGTGGTTGCTCGATCTCCATCTCCTGCAGCTGGCACTGTGGGCAATACCATCAAGCAACTGGACAAAGTGGTCCAACAGAAATCATCCAGCTCCTCCATCCAATCCATCGCGACACCAACAACGGCATCACGAAAGGCATCCTTGGCCAGTATCAGCAGCACTTCGGAAACCAGTCTGTCGCTGCCGACGCAGCCGCCAGCATTGCAACAAAAATCAGCCTCAAGAAAAAGCGCTGTGTTGGATCGTGTGCTTCAATTCGAACGGGCGTACTCACTGGACGACACTAACACTTCACAGCAACGTCGTGCATCGTCGTATATTCCTCGTCGTGAACGATTCATGTATTTGCAACGGGACCCACATGCACTCGAAAAGAAACCCACGACCCCAAATACTAGCAACAGCAACATCAATAGCACGGCAGTGGTACGTCCGGGAACATCTGCCACCATTGCAGCTGCCGCCGCACGGTTTGCAGCCGGGGTCAGTATGGCCATCCAAACGGAACCCGAGGTCGCCCGTCAAGCAGCAGCAGCAGCAGCGCCTCCGGCATTGATGATCACTGATGACGACGGCAAACATCATCATCAACATTCCCCTACGATTATGACACCTACTGTGGATCATTCGGATGCGGTCAGTGAACATGGTGTGGTGGATGGGGACGAGGAATGGTTCTTGCCTGACGACGAATGGGAAGATGTGCAGGAACAGGAAAATGCCGTGGCGGAATGGTTACTGGGCGAAGCCTAGTGTGTTGCCTCTTAGATTAGAATAGATCCCCTAATTATTATTATTATTATTATTTTAAAATAGCCTCCTTATTTTTTGATTCGTTTAGTTTTAGTTCGTCTTATATCCTTCTATTTTAATAAAATAAAGAAGAACAAATTCGCCCCATCTTTTATAGATATAGACAATGGTGTTTCTTTGTTGGTATTGTTAGATGATGATGGTTTTTTTTTTTATTGGGTAATGATTACCCCAAGTTTTTTTTTATTCTTCTTATTTTAATAAAGTGCACCATTTTAGTTAAAGGAATGGATGGAGGATTTGGCTGCGGAACAGTGTGTGGAACTGGTTATCTGGTTGCTTCTTTTTTGTTTAATCTTATCATATCCCCTTGTCATATAAAGAAAAACCCCATTTTGATGAAGAGAGTGTCTGTTTTGTTTTTTTTTTTATTTGACAATAACATCTTATCTCCTTCCCTTCTTCTTTTTCGAAAACCAGCCAATCCATTTTAGACTAATTATGATGGAGGTGGCTTTGTTTTTTACATTCACGTCGAACAGGTTAGATGATATGTATCTCGATGGGTTATCAAGGGGGGAGGGGAACAAGATGTTAATAAAGAGGTCGGGTCGGGTCAGTGGGTGTTGAGTTGTGTGTGGGGGGTCGTGCACTTTATTAACTTGTACCACCTCCTCCTCCTGGTGAAGTACTCCCTACTTTTTGTTCATTTTAAACTTTCTAAAACTAGTTATAAAGTATCCGTTTATGCTGACACCCCCTTCACCCCCCGGAAAAAAGAAGGAGGGAATAGGGTCGAACCATCCATTCACTCTATGAAGATGACATGGGGTTTCTGAAAACACTATTGCCCTCAAAAAAGGAGGGAACCGTCCATGATGTAGGCCTATCGATACTTCTATAGCTTGTTTTTTTATGTTCTTATAACAATAGAGTTTGAGGAAATGAAGGGAGAAGAGCCAACCACATTGGAACCCGAGAGTTTTACGATGGTTGTACCAATGACCCATAAGCGATTGCCTAGTTATGTGTGTGTGTTGTGTCTCCTTAATTTTTAAAAAAACCCATATATATATATATATATAAATATATATACTCCACTTTTTTTTTATTATTTATTCTTTCAATATATATACATACTAAGAAAAAAAAAAGAAATGGAACATCCTTATAATAATTCAACGACAGATTTCACAGGCATGGAGCAAGCTTCAGGACTAGTGAGTCCCGATCATCTTGAGGTCGTCTCGGAATTTGTTTCGTGCATATGCATTACAGCTTTGGCGGCCTGTTTTGGCGATAAAACCTATGGTGAATCCATCAAACATATCAGTTACGGTCGTGTGCTTGTGCTTTTACTTTATGGCTTTTCATGGGCATTTTGCTTCACCTCAGCCATTCTTGTCTCCACCAACAATAGTAAAAGTCCAAAAAAATGAAAAAGGTCATGCAAAAAAACGCATCCCACTCATACCCCTCTCTCTTCTTCTCTTGTAGATAACATCATTTCATGTACGTTGGGCATGATGTCCTGTGATGTGTTTTACGCAGGCAGTAAAGTCATTGGGTACGCATGGTTGATGGAACGTGTGCATCTAGTGACCAATACAAAACTGAAACGACTGGAAAGTAAAGTGTATCGGTTCCATTTTGCGCTGCTGTGTCCCTATGCCCTCATTCTTGGTCTTATGCTGTCGTTTAAAAATATTTACTTAACTGATGATGGACGGTGTATTATTGGATTACAATACGTCGCCAGTATTCCTTTGATGGTAAAAAAAAAGAAAAAAAAAATCTCACCAAATAATTTTTTTTTTTTTTTCATCACTCATCCGTTACTGTCTTTTTTATTTTTTTGCGGTGCGGTTAGATTTATGATTTCGTAAGTATTTCTTTTTTTAATTTGGCAAAAAAAAAAAAAAAATTCAGGGAAAGGGGGGGGGGAGAAAACTGGCTACCTGTTTTTTAATCACCGATTCTCATAGATCCTGAATTTGTACCTGACATTTTTATTCATGCGGCCCTTGATGAATGTGGGGATGACCAATTCACGTATGGATTGGAAAAAATCACGCCTTTACCGCTTAGCACGACGTACCTTGGTAGCTTCGGTAGTGTGTTTACTTGTTTCGTTTGTTAATGTATTAACGGTGGTCATTACTCATGGCCACGAACGTGGTTTGGTATGTTTAACCATGTGTACCGTCGATGTCACCGTAAGTTTTCACTTCTTTTTTTTTTGTTTTTCTTTTTTTTTTAAAAAAAAGGGGGAGGGAATGTGTTCTCTAATTTATCTTTTTTCTTTCTTTCTGTAGGTCAATGTTATGACAGTCCATTGGGTAACGAATAATTCTAAATCTAAAAACAAGGACCCACAAGGAGGTACCACTCGGATGATGAAGACCGGTCATGCCACGGCGGATGTTCAAACAGCCGAAATGACATTCGAAGAACAGGATAACAAGTTGAATTTGCCTCATCTTCATCACCATGATGATACCAAACGATAACCGCGTCCTTTTTACGTTTTGATTTCACTAAATACACACATATTCACACACACACGCAAAATCACACCCACAAGCTTCATTCTACATACTCAATCTAATAAAAGTGAAGATATTTGTTTTTTTTGTTAATTTTTACTCATTGAATATCGTTCATAATAAAAACAAAAGAGAGGAGGGGGGGGAGTTATAATAAACAAATGCGATTCAGAAGGGCAAAGGAGGCAGTGGTATATTATGGATGTCTTATAATAAGGAGGTTGGAATAAAACTATAAAAATAAACTGGGGAATAAGAAAGAAGGCATAATGAACAATTTTATATAAGCTGTGAAAGGGAACCAAGGGACTATCTGCTTGTCTACTAATATCATGGCCACTAATAAGACCAAAAGGTAATCGCCACCGATCCTTAGGAGACCAAAAAAAAAAAAAAAAAAAAACATTCAGATCCCGCCCACGTGAAGGCATCATTCCATTTTTATTTTTTTCCGCTGTCTTTCTTTTTCATTTTCTTTTTTTCTTCGCCATTCAACTTCTTTGAGGTAATGTTGATCTTATATTAGTGTCAGGGCTAGCTTAGAAGGGTTTTCAGAACAGGGATTACAACATCCATGGGGAATCCCTTTCATTTTGGATTCAGGATTTGAGAACACCATTAGTTAGGTTTTTTTCGTGGAATCTTCGTTAACTTTGCTTAGTTTTAGTTTATCCATCCTTTCATCTTTATCTGAATAAAATTCTTTATCTTTTAGTTTGCTTCAATAAAAAATGACCCATTTCTCTCTCATGTCTTGGTTTTCAGATTAGGGATGAAAAAAGGGAATGGGAACCCCTTTCGTTTTGGAATGAGGTACACCATTAGTTGGTTTTTTTTTGTAGAATCTTCATCAAAATTAGTTTCGCATTAGTTTACCCATCCTTTGCAGCTCTCTCTGAATAAAATATATATATATATATATATATATATATATATATATATATATACCTATTTTATTTACTTCAATGAGAAGTGACACATTCGTCTCTCTCCCTCATATGTTTTGTACAGCACAAGAAATCCCTATTTTTGTTGTTTTCTTTTTTATTGTTCAATGTCACGTAGTGTGCCTAAATTGATAGTTATCGGCGTTGCAATGAAGGTGGTACGAAACGGTCATTCAATTTCTCTCTCTGAAATGGGAGTAATCCCTCAAAAAGAAAGGGATCGTCACTGATTGCTTTTCCTCTTCCTTTCATGTTGATAAATCAGCATGAAGAAAGCAGGTGTAGCACCACTAACATATCAAAACATATTCTCCCTTCTTTTGGAACGGATTGGGCCAAAAAAAAAAAAAAAAGGTGAATAGTGCAGGCTGATAATCAATATGCCCAGGCGTTCCTTTTTTAGTATTACAGAAAATCGTGGACCCCGCTCATGTCAAAGTTTATCTAAATGGAACTGAGTTTTCATTCACTCCATTTACAGTTTCATTTAACTGAATGTCAGTTGTACGTGATTAGAGCAAAATACACTCTTCTTCATTTGATGAACAGGAGAAAGAAGGGGCGAGGGATAGAAGATGCTCCTTGTGAAAAAATTTATGCAAACTTCATGTCGCTCTGAAAATCTCATTTGTACAGTACTGTACTGCGCAGTATACAGCATTATTTATAAATAAATGTGCTGTACAATGTAGTGGATCACAGTTTGTACATGATGGGAGCAGTATGCCCTGGCCATCGTAAGGAATAGGAGAATGAGCTACTACTACGCTAACTAAATACAACTTCTTTGACTTTGAGCTCACTTTCTCTTGTGACCATCTATCACAATCATTCTTACCGGCAGGCAGGGGGATGTGGCGGGTTAAAATCATGATAGAGATCAGAGAAATAGTCTTTTTTTTTTTTTCTGCGCCACACAATCACTTTACATTAAATGATATTCATGATCTTGTACTATAGTTTACATTGATGAGATTCTTTTATTGGTCATAATCATGCCACAAAACCATGAAAATAAAAATCCAGGAGGAACCAAAATTTTTTCCTGCATCATTTACCCCAGCCAGCCCTGCGTTTTTATCTTCATCTCCGTTTTAAAAAATGCTAGAGAAACAATTTGATTTTTTTAAAGATGATCATCATACATCACCCACCTCTTTGTTTTCCTGCCTCATCCACAGCTTCCATTTTCGTCGCACATCTCTTTGTTGTTGTCATGTGAGTAATAAAAAAAAGTAAGGCCTGAATCGTTTGTGATAAAGGCCAATAGCGACATGGAGATTTCTCAGAAAAACATCCATAATATATTTTAAAATAGGTGGTGCTACTCATCATTAAGCCACCTCTGTAGCATTATACATCTGTTAATACCAACGATAGAAAACCAACAGTGACAGACAAGTCATGCAAGGTTCGAAAACTCCTTTTTCTTGGAAGGGTGGGGGAGGAGAGGGGGGGGAGTATAAAAAGAAAGACAAAATGAGTACCAGTTTTAACTTTTTTTTTTTTATTATTTATCGCACTTTTATTATTACTAAAATTAATTAATTAACAAATCCAACAAATGAAACCCATTGCTCCATTTTCCATCACTTTGTATCTTCTCGTGTCGGTGCTCATCATGCTACCAACCGCCACGGCTCAAAATAAAAAACCTCCGGCGAAAATATGTGGCGTCAATGAAATGCTTGTCAATGGCAAATGCCAGGTAATCAGTTGCAAAGGGAACGCAAAGATTTGTTCGCAGCATAACAAGTACTGTATTACAAACAACATGGCTACTGGCGTGTGCGGATCGAAAGATAACATTTGTCATTGCATGGGCTACTATTCACGTGGCAGAAACACCAAACTGGTGTATTGTGAAAAAAATGCCGATTGCCTTGAGGCGGGACTGAAGTGTAACGCTCAACATTATTGTGCTGGCAAGCCCACGTATCAATGTGTCACCTTGGGTCGGTCTTGTAAACCCAATGATCCAAAGTATAAGTGTTGTGGGCATGAGAATTCCTATTGCCACACACGTTATGGCCCTCAAAGTTATAAATGTTTTAAAGAAGCATTTGTAGGTGAAAAGTGTGGCACGTCCAACGGTGGCATGCCATGTGAAGGTGGATCCACTTGTGTCAAAGGCACATGCGCCCTTCGTGAAAATGACAGCTGTGATAAATCTGGTTCAATCTGCTCACCAGGTCTCTCTTGCAAGCATGTGCCTTACTGGCAAGGTGCAAATAAACTTTGTCTTCCATAGTGTTCTCTCTCTCTCTCTCTTTTATATGATTAAATAAATAAAGAAGTTTTTTTTTTTTTTTTTTTTTTTTTTTTTTTTTTTTTTTTTTGGTTATTGTTATTCTTTAGACTTTCCCAAATCTGGAAAACCCGCGAAAATGGACGGGCGTGCCAAGGTTGATAAATATCCTGATTTTATGTGCAAAGAAGGCAAGCTATCGTACATGTCAAAGAAGGTGCTTGGGAAAATGTTTAGGCGGATCAACGAGATGGACTATGATGATTATGAATCAACGCTAGTAGACGATCCTATGTATGATAGCCGACTCATAGTGCATGGAATGGACCAGTATTTTGACGAGGCGAGGCACTTATTAAAGAAATACAATCGGGAGCTTATTGGACTGATGGGCAAACATGGGGTATAAACTAAAGCCGAAATCATCTCTGGGTGTGTTATGACGTGGACGAAAGGACTTAACAAAAGGACCGATCACGAATCTCAAATTCAAACAGCATCGGAGGTGTCAGCAATGAGAGGTCGTTGGAAAGAGGAATTTTATCAGGAATTCGAGGATACAATCAACAACAACGAAGCCAACAAATACGCAAAAGCAGCTGCATGGTACTATGTCACATATGATCCTACGGAGCGACAACGTCGTCAAGACACTAATGAAGACGGCTACTTTAGTTTTCCATGGGTGGTAGATAAGATTTTGGTTAAGCTGGCACGACGACATACTCGCTTGTGAATTTTAACCGCTCTCTTTTTGAAATAAATGCCGGAGTTGTGGAAAATCTTCGGATATCAAATCCCGTCCACGCGATTTTCTATATTTATAAAATAACCTTTTTTTTTTTTTGCCTTCATCGTTGGAACCTGATCAGGGTTGTGGTGATCTTAGATTAGTTTTAGGACTAGTTTAGAAGGGTTTTCAGATCAGGGATGACAACATGCATGGGGAAATCCTTTCATTTTGGGTCCAGGATTTAGGACAATCATTAGTTGGTTTCATTAGCTTAGTTTAGTGTTAGTTCATCCGAAGTTTGTATCTATGTCTCAATAAAATATGTCTCTTTGTTTGCTTTAATGAAAAAATAACCCATTTGTCACATTTTCATGTCCTTTGCAACAGATCCCTTTACATTACCATTGACTTCTTTAGATTAATCTTGACTGTTGTTGTGCTTCAATAATCGACAAAGCGCATTTAGTCTCGCTATAATGACTTGTACAGTATATTACGACCATTTTTATAATCATACATTAATGCCGATAATTCTTCCTCCAACGGATCCTTACAGAATCACGCCGTACAATGGACCCCTCGCGTTTAGTTTTAGTATCTACCAAAATCCTCCAAATAAAACATGCCCTTTCTTTGACCCAGTTTGCTGGTGTACTATATACTATTTATCCTGAGAGAGACCGCACTGTGAATATAGCTGTCACCATCCAGTACTCTACTGTAGAGTACTCCCCCTACTTTCTGACTAGCATACTGACATTATATAAGGAAAAAGGTTGCTACATTATGCATACTAATACCCCATCCAGTCTTTCTGGTTGCTATAAGCCATTCCTTACCCTGAGCAACTTATTGTCAGTTCCAGGTCACCTTACATGAAACGCGTCGCTATTCCTATTTTATCATTCACATCATTCAACTTAGTCGTGTCGCTAGAGCGACCTTCACTAGACTAGACTGGACATACTGTATATATAAGCTTTTCATTTCATTTTATTATTTTTGCATGTGGCGTAATAATAACAGTAGTGGTAACAATATAGACAATGTAGAAGACAGTCTGATACAAGAAAAAACAAAGTTTATTGGGCATATTTTCAAATCGTATCATCTATACCAAAGGAAAACTAAACAACTATTATGCTAAAATAAAAGGTATGGAAGGGGAGGATAAATACAATGGTATTACGCACATTCACATTAAAAAAAAAATCCATTAGCGTTGCCCAGATGCCACCATGAGGAGGTTGAACTTGACAATGGGCACCAAAAAGTCAGCCTAGGAAGGATGAACACGAGAGGGTTTCCGCCATATGACAGCGAGTCTTAGTATCCCGCAACCCAAGCAGAAACCATCACATAAAAGACGGATAAAATTAAAACAAACAACCAAGCGTCCGCGTGGCATTACATTATCAACATATTAGGCACCAAAAAAAAAAAAAAAAAAAAAAAAAAAAAACTTGATAAAATAAAATAAAGTAGAAATATTGATCTTAGTTGATTCAATAAAATAAAAGGAGTATAATTGACTCTGTAAAATAAAATAAAAATAAATTTCTATAGCAAAATAGAAATAAAAGATAACTTGATGGTTATAAAAAAAACTTTTGTACTAAACTTTTTATTGGGAATTGAGTAAAGTGGGAAAACTAAAGAAAAACTAATTTCTTCTAAAAAAACCTGACTATTTATACTAAAATGAAAGGAGCGGAGTAACGTTATCGTCGATGAGATTTTAGTGTAGCGGCGTATAATGGTAGTTGATGAGAGCGGAGGAAGTTGAAGTCGACGATGATGGCGGAGACTGCGGCATATTCACGCACTGGTGGCCCAAACCATCAATTCACCCAGACCAAACAAATGAGCCAAGTCCAGACCGGCGTTGACATTCCAAATGCTTTTGATATGCTTGCTTCTTGACAACTTTTGCTGTTCTTAACAAAAATGCCTTTTTTTTTAAAAAAAAAAAAAAAAAGAATGTGAGTGAGAAATGAGACAGAGGAAGTAGTTGTAAAAAAAAAAAAAAAAAAAAAAAAAAAAAAAAAAAAAAAAAAAAAAAAGCTTACCTTGTAAAAAAAGGGAGATTCCAAAGTTTTCTTGAATACATGCAAGTTTTCTATTTTCTTGGGGATAGCCAATCGACTGAAGGGCGTGGCAATAAAAAAATCATCGGTTGTTTTGGTTAATGCATACATGTAACCAGTGGTGCCTATAAAATCCATGGCAATGATTTGATTGAGATGGTCGTGCAGGGGTGACAGGACATGGTTCAGTATCTGAGCATTCACACGAAGGTTTTTGGATTGTTGCTTGAGGATCTGTGGCGAATTCTCCACCTTCCATTCATTCGAGCATATCTCAAGAGTAATATCGTCATCACACGCCAACAAGAGATCCAATCTTGCGCCCATAAGTAGAAGTAGTTTCGTTAATGTCCACAAATATGGCTTTATTCAGGATGGCGTTGGTTTTTGTGGCATGGGAGGCATGTTCTCCACTATGATACAAAAAAAAAAAAAAAAAAAAAACGGAAAGGTAAGTGTAAAATCAAGCACACGTCGACTATACTCTGACCTACCTTTGAGGAGATAATGCTTCTTATGGTGTGCCATGCTTTTGGCTAACCTCCTCTTCCAAAGTCCATGCAATTCTACTCCATCCAAGTCTGAATGAGCCATAGACCAGGAAGATATATCGCCACGGCGTTCTGAGACAAAAATCTTCCAAGGTCGGTTTTGTAAGTTGGGTAACGGCGAAGTTTGAAAAAGGATAATCACCGTCATCATCTGTGCAGGAGTCGAATTCTGGGAATGGCTATGTACTGAACTATCGTCGTGATATCGTTTCACCGAGATCGAGCGCGGATGCAGTGATACGATATATATACATATACACCTTTGTGCCATTGCATAGACCATTTTCGGAGTCAAATATTCCTCAAAAATGATAAGTGGCATACCAAATTTGAGGTGCATGACGTGAGGTGGCATACCTGAGGGACGAAGAAGTGATCGAAGGAATTCGACTGGGGATGTTGACATGGCGGTTTCGGGATCGACAGCATCAATGATTGTGTCAGTAGACGTATATCAAGCGGAACGAGTAACCCTTGAATGGGAAGTAGATCCACAATGACATGAAGCGGCTACTGTAAAAAGTAAAACAGAGGTCAGCAAAAGAGATTGTTCCCTTGTTTCAAAGTATTTTACCTTGTCGAGCTGCTATAGGAATGGTGTCAATGCTTTGTTGTCGAGATGGGCGAGGAATGCGAGGGCAAGCGGAATGAGTAACCCTTGGATGGGAAATATATCCACACTGACCTGATGGAGACATAATTGAACAACAAAAAAAAGAAGGAGGGGGGGGGGGATTGTAATATATCAGAGGATTTTCAGAGGCTTCAGAGCAATTTTAGAGGATTTTTAGAGGATTTTTCAGATACCGTCCGTACCACCTTCATTGTATCGCCGATAACTACCGGTTTAAAACAAGCTATGTGACATTAGAAGTAAAAAAAAAATTGACATTTACTTCTTTACCTCTTTATACCATACTATTTGAAGCGCTATTGTTTCTATTTGTTAGTATTAGTCAACTTCCAATTGGAGAAACCTATCCTTATCAAGAAGTATGGTCGAGGATGTAAAGCATTGACGCTCCCGTTGAAGATTTATTTACCGAATACACCTATTGCAATGAAATACTGCTTCTGACTGTATCCGATAATAGGAACAGCAACAACAACAATGATCAACGCAATTATTTTCTAAAAATTATAATTAAGGACAGTTTCATAGAACAAGGTTACATGATTCATGGTCAGACCATGGCTATGGAACATACTCGTTGACATTTTTACACGAACATGTAAATTGACAACAAAATTTACAAAGTAGGTAATACCCACAAAAGGATGGTCGACTTGTAATTTTTCAGTATGGACGGGGAAATGACAAACTCCATATATGAATTTTTAATCAACAGATTGACTCACCTGAACAATATCAATTATCAGAACCCTGAAAACGTCTATTGAAAGATTTGTCTAAAAAACCATTAGAGCCACCACCGTCTATACTGGAATCACCAATAGAAACATAAACTTCGCCATCAGTTCCACCGCCTTCTCCTTCAGTATCAAATTTAGCACCATCTCCATCTACACCTCTACTATTAACTCACTTTTTTCAAAAGGCAACACCACCACTAACAACCACTATGACAAAAACGATCATCAAGCACTATTGCCGAAAAGTCCATCATGAGGAAAATATATGGCAAACAGATTTCATTCCAAAACGAAAATGATAATCATGATTTTTATTTTATTTTTTTTAAACTATTACTCCATTGAATAAAACAATGCTCTTTTTTTTTTTTTTTTTTTTTTTTTTGCTAACGTCACATAGCGTGTTTGAATTGGCGGCGATATAAATTATTTTGTTTTATGCGAATTTTTAGTCCTTGAACATGTATGCAAAATTGATATCTGATCAAAATGAAAAAAAGGGCGTCTCCTTTTTATAGAAGACTTGATATCAATACAATAGTGAATGCTTTTTCTATTGGCACAATATGGCATGTGACATAGCTATGCAAAAAAGATCGAACAGTCTTGTGCTAATAGCATGAATGATCTTCCAAAATAGGGAAGTACGCGATGCGAAGTGATCATTGGCTGTGTTTGCGTGAATTTAAGCGAATTTGCGCTCGTAAAAAATGATTTTACATGTATTCTAAAGTTACAAAGTAATACAGTAAACAAAAGAAGAGGAAATAACGACGTATTTCTCCAGACAAATTATGTTGTTCTTTTGGATATGATAGAGAATTGATTTTAGTTGTGAGGAGGGAGAAAAATTATAGGCGCTTGCAGTTGCCAAAATTCAAAAGCCAAATTCTAAAACTAGACACCACTCTTTATGCACCAGATTTAATTCTACCTGTCGACAAAACAATAATGCTTACATAGCTTTCCAGTGTCTACCACGTACGCGTTTTTTTTATCCAGTCATGTTTTTGTTTAATCTTATTACCATTTTAAGCCTAGCAACCAGAATTGCTTACTCCCTCTATGTTTTTGGTGACTTGTATTTTAGGAAGTTTCAGAGTAGTGGGATGCTTTCGTTTTTACTATTTGAGAAGAAGAAGAAAAATAGGCCAATGAATAATAAGTTTCGTAGTTTCAGTCAGTCAACATACAGTCGAGAAAGTTAGGTTGGTCAGGTTAGTTGAAAATGGGTCACTGTTCTTAATATGGGTCAAACTCCGCGAAAGTGGGTCAACTCCGCAAAAGTGGGTCAGGTTGGTGAAAGTGGGTCAGCGAGGGTGAAAACAGGTCAACCAATTTCAAGATAGCTGTTAACATTATTTGGTTTTGACTATGACATAGCATTATAAATAAATAAAAATAATATACATGACAAATAAGACAAATGTGATAAAAATCGTTATTTTATTTTATAAAAAAATGAGACAAACTACAAACTACAAACTACAAACTACAAACTACAAACTACAAACTGCAAACTATGATTCTAAAGCTACAATCCTATAACTAAAAAAAAATAAAATAAAAATAAACTATAACAGCTACAATCCTTCTTCAGAATTTAAACATCTATCCCAAAATGTCAACGAATGTCTAATCCAAGCCTGACAGTCCTCCTTTGATATATGTTCGGATGCCTTACAAATACGATCACTAAGAAGCGTGTTCTTTTTCACCGATGCTGGATCCTTGTTGAAAACATTCTTCAGCTTTGCCCAAAATTCTTCGATCGGATTCAAAAATGGTGAATATGGTGGCAAAAAGATTATTTCGTATCCACGCGTGCGAATCCAGTCTTGCACCGTCAGTGTCTTGTGAATAGCCGCATTATCCAGTACTAGATATTTGTATTTGAAATCCGCAACGTCGATTGCCGTGAGAGTTTGTTCGACGAATTCCAAAAAATCAACGCTGGATGTCCCTTTGCTCGGAGTAGGTGTAGTTGTAGGTGTTGGTGTCTTCACCTTTCGCTTTTTTGAGGTCGCCGCACAAATTTCGCGTTTCGACAACGTAAGAAGCCCGTCCTTTGATATGGCGCCCAGAATGCTGAGATTTGGACCTTTAGTTTCGACCTTGACTTTACATGGCTTGCCAGCTTCGCTCCATCCATACGATCGGTGCATGTTGCGATTAAAGCCAGATTCGTCGATAAAAACACAGTCGTTGAAGAAATCGATTCCAGCTTCCAGCCATGACTCTACCGATTGACGCCGTTTCAAAATCGTTTCTTTGTTGTCACGAGCAAAATAATGGGGTATAACACGCTTGAAGGTGAGATGACATTGTGTGCGCATGTGATTGTCGATTGCTTGAGGAGTGATATTTATGTCAGGATACATTTCATATAGGCGATCTTTCACTTCCTGGGTCGTCAATGATGGTTCTTGTTTCAGTTGTTCAAAAATGTATATCGTATGTTCTTCGAGAAGCTTGGATTGGCGGCCTTTACATTTCTTCCCCATTGCTGGTCAATTCGTTCCATTGTTTGATTCTTCGGATAGCAGATAGCTGTTGATTTAGGTAGCCCAACCCTTTTTGCACCGTCCCTGATGGAAAGATGCTCAAATTCGGTAAGAAGATTGATTAGTTTTGCAACCTTTTCATCGTTTTGTGTTTGGTACTTGCCGCGTTGTGAAGTCGTTGCTGAATCCTTTGTTATGTCTTGAAGAACATCACCGGTTCCTTTACTTGGTTTGCTGTTTTTTTGTTTTGCGTTTGCAGCTGCGGGACCTTCCCAATCCATGTGAGCTTGAATGAGTATTGTTCGTTGAGGGGCATCGTCAATCATGATTTAAACAGTGGAATTGATATAGAAATGATGGTTTTAGTAGTTATTAAAAAAAAAAAAGGTAGAGAAAAAATGAAATTCAGTTGACCCGCTTTCGGCGCCCTGACCCACATTCACCAACCTGGCCCACTTTCGCCGCCCTGACCCACATTCACCAACCTGACCCACTTTCGCGGAGTTTGACCCATATTGAGAACAGTGACCCATTTTCAACTAACCTGACCCAACCTAACTTTCTCGACTGTAACAAGATAATTATTTGGTGCCTGCATCAGAAAGAGGACAGAGAAAGCGGCGCTAGAATCCCGCTTCTCCCCGAGAATTGCGTCTGTGCGCTTACAACCAAAAATTTCGGTTTTCGAAACTCTGCACCACATAAAACCGATTTTAGTGTTAGTGTTGGCTTAGAAATACACTGGAACAGTCATCATAACTTTGTAGCATTATTAATAAAGCAAGCCAAGGCGTACTGACGATTAAGTTTGCATCCCCCGGCATAATTTACCCGCCTGAATGATTTTCGTCCTGTATATATATAACTTTGCATTTTTTTTTTCTACTTTCGATATTTTTCATACATACAACTCAAATCAAATCAAATCAACTCAATTCAATTCAAATCAAATCAAATGGCTTCTACTACTAATGAACGTGTTTTCGTCCTCGGTGCTACTGGTAACATTGGATCCAAGGTGGTGACAGAACTTTTGGCCAAAAACATAGCAGTTACCATTTATGTGCGTGATCAAGACAAGGCAGCCAAGGTATTTGCTAATCAAATTGGTTCCTTAACGATCGTGGAAGGTGGTTACGATGATCTGTCTGCCATGGAAAAGGCACTCCCTGGTCACACACGCATGTTCTTGATGGTTTATGGTCACACACGCATGGTTGCCACGAAAACAGAAATTGCCACGTTAACTTTTGCCGCTGGTGTCAAGCAAATTGTCGACCTTTCCTGCACTACATTTAATGCTTCCTGGCGCAACAACGCCATTAGTCAAGTCCACTTGGATGCTGAAGAGGCCATGTTGAAGATCCCTAATCGTGGTTATGTTGTCTCCCTTCGCCCTAGTCGCTTCATGTCCAACATGGTTTACTTAACTCCCTCTGGTTTTACGCAATTTGAAGACTTCCTTGAACCTGATTCCCCCCAGTCATGGATTAGCCCCAATGACATTGCCGATGTAGCTGCTGTTGTTCTCGCTGGTAATATTGAAGATCATGAAGACAGTGCCTATGAACTCACAAGTCAAGTCGCCACACCCACCGAACTGGCTGAAGCCCTTACCCATGCTGCTGGTCGTACGATTACCTACAAACAAGTGACCCCCCTCGAACGCTTCAATACTCTCAAGGTCACCATGGCTAATTTATTCCCCGTCAGTGCTATCTATGCGTTTGCCTCCATGATTGAAATCAATCCCCATGTGTCACTGGGCATCTCTATTTTATTGGGACGTGAACCAGAATCTTTGGATGCCTACTTTGCTCGCAACAAACATGCTTTGACTGTATAAATTTATCATCATGCCGCTTTCCTATCCCCCCACTTCGTACCCTAAATTATATTCCCCTCTCTTTTTTTTATATATCAATAAATAAAATCAATTTGAATACAACAAAAAAATACATTCAACATAAAGACTATGTATCGAACCAATTTGTTTCATCAATTATTTGCAATCACTTTTTTTTTTATTGTTGGACATTATAAAAATAAAAAATAAAACTAAACTATGTGGAATATAATGACTACTGCCTAAAACCATCTACGCATGATCTTCCAGGTAGATCTAACGTGCTGAAATAACTACGACTAGTAAGGGATATCGAAAATAAAATTCAGGTTATGATAAATATATTTCAATAATTCAGGAGAGCCATACTATCATGATCGACCTATATCACTGGCAGAAAGGGTCGTCTTGTTGAGGTTTAAACAGCTGGTGGAGGGAAGAGGAGAAATGCCAACAACAACAAAAGTTCCTTGGTCGGACCAAAACCGTTATGCCGCTGATGTTGGCTGGTGATGTTTACTGCCATGAGATGAGAAAACCATGATGATGGTGATGTTGAATAGAAGGGGCGATTGTTTGAAAAAAAAAAAAAAAAAAAAAGAGCGAGAAAAAGAAGTCGGTTCCTTTTGGTGTTGGACAAAAAAAAAAAAAAATCCTCGGAGCGATTTTTAAAACCCGTCCACGTGTGTTTTTATTTTTGGTGCCCTTAAAAAAAAAAAAATTCCACTCCATGATTACCACCACCGGGTGGTCTTTTTCCAGCCAAAAAAAAAAAAAAAAAATCCATGATTACCAGATCTTCGGAGGACATCAATGACAGGATCTGGCCAAGCAAGTATTAGTTTAGTATTCGCTTTCGTCTCTAAAACGACATCCTCCTTTTGGACATGATTCAATTTTATTGGCTAAAAATCAAAAGGGGAATTGGGATGAGCGCGTGTGGCGAAGACCAATCCCCGTGATTTTTCGTCCAATCAAAATTGAAGACATAAAAAGGCGCCCGCATCATTTTTTTTTTTTTTTTTTTTTATCTTTTTTTTTTATCGAGTTCTTGCAAAGCAGGGAACCCATCGGCAGCATTGCGTGTCGAATGGGAATACCTTAGTTTCTCTGTGCGTGTCCCGAGTGAGATAGTATATTGGTGTCAGGCTATTACCCTTTCACGGTTACTATCGGTAGCGTTATGCTTTGCTTAGTGCCATTCACTATGTGTCTCTATTGGTAAGTCTATATTTGTTTTATATTACCATACGCAACTAAATTCTCACCTTTTTCTTTTTTTTTTCTTTTTTTTATCGTGTATAATACCTCTTCTCCATATTGGCTACTCTGGCGAGCCATGGGTATACTATGACAAGGGAACCCATGGACAGCATTGCGTGTCGAATGGGAATACCTCAGTTTCTCTGTGCGTGTCCCGAGTGAGATAGTATATTGGTGTCAGGCTATTACCCTTTCACGGTTGCTATCGGTAGCGATGTCATGGTATACCAAAAGCAAAAAAAAGGTGCAAGGCAGGGAACCCATCGGCAGCATTGCGTGTCGAATGGGAATACCTCAGTTTCTCTGTGCGTGTCCCGAGTGAGATAGTATATTGGTGTCAGGCTATTACCCTTGCACGGTTGCTATCGGTAGCGTTATGCTTTGCTTAGTGCCATTCACTATGTGTCTCTATTGGCAAGTTTATCTTTGTTTTATATTACCATACTCAACTAAATTCTCACTTTTTTCTTTTTCTTTTTTTTATCGTGTATAACACCTCTTCTCCATATTGGCTACTCTGACGAGCTATGGGTATACTATGACGAGGGAACCCATGGACAGCATTGCGTGTACAATGGGAATACCTCAGTTTCTCTGTATGTGTCCCAAGTGAGATAGTATATTGGTGTCAGGCTATTATCCTTTCACGGTTGCTATCGGTAGCGATGTCATAGTATGCCAAATAATGTAGCACGCAAACCAAGTGTTGAAACAATGGCACTGGTCACGATTTAGGTAAAATAAGTTTGCTGGTTTTTTTTTTTTTTTTTTTTTTTTTTTTTTTTTTTTTTTTTTTTTTTTTTTTGTGCCTTAGTACTCATTTTTTTTTGTGCTATGTTTTTCGAGGGATCATAGGTCACTGTCATCAAGCGCGTATCAAGCAAAGAAACTGAAGCGTAACGGACCCTGCAGTACGATGGAAATCTTGGAACAAATGCTCCCCCTGAATTCAAACCCTTGCTACGTATCTTATTCTATGGACACAATGCGCCAATACATTGAAACTATCTCGTAGTGAACAAACTTGGATACCGCTGCATCCCCCTGGAACCAATTCTCTTATCTAACAATTATGTTGCAAGGTAAAAAAAAAGAAGCATGACTTTGATTGTTGATACTCTATCAGAAATGATATCGGAAGCTTGCAATAGGATGACTCGCAATGGATTTATATTCCGTCTTTGAGGTTTGATAATCTGTCTCTGTGGTTCGCCCCCCCCTCCTTCCCTCGTTTTTGGTGTAGTTTAGTTTAGTTGATTTTCATTTGAACTGCTTTATATATTACACACTATTTAATAATAAAACCGTTTTATCTTTATTTTTATTCGTTGTATTTTAGTCTTTTACAGTACAGTTAGAGTAGTGTCGTTAGCTCAGCTTAGAGTTAATTGTCATAGTTTATATCGCTTCTATATCAAAATTAAACATGTCTTGTCTATTTACTATTATTCTCTTTTATGCCTTTCATTGTCTCGCTGAATGGGCATGGCATATGTGCGTGGAAAAACAGAACGGGTGTGTGTGTGTGGGGGGGGTGTTTATGCGTAGAAAAAAAAAAAAAAAACCGCATATGAATGTGTGAAAAAAAATAAGGTAATGGATCAAAATAAGAGGACATCAAGACGATATGTTGTAGGGATACCGATTTTATTGACGACAAACTAAATCTAAAGACACTACAAACTACAAACTAATATACTACAACAGCTCAGAAAAAGGCGCATATTCGTTTTGAGGTACAAAAGGGTAACGTGAGACCAAAAGGATGTTGACTTGATACATGCAGCAATATTGTCATCAGGTAAACCACGGAGGCCACCACAGTGGAGAATCTGGCGAAAATCACCCACTAAAAAGATTAACCACTTTTTCCGCCAAAGGGGGCAGTTCTTCTAACCTGGTGTCTATAGCACCACCCATGATATCCCGCAGCCATCAATCCACAACTTCAAAGGGCATACATGCTTGTGGCACATTACAGCTTCGTCCCATAGAATCATCGAGGCCTTTGCTAGTATGTAGGCATGTGGGTTCCGCCAAGTCGGATATTGGATGTCGTGTCAGCATCAGTATGGGGTTTTGAACCGACTCTGGGCAGTGCGGCCACCAGGAAGAAGTATTGCGACAATACCGGCTGTCAAAATACGGTCGTAAGCTTGCTTCTGTTCAGAATTCAGTAGAGGAAGGTTGCGGTCGGTGAATGCTGTCTGACCATCGATGGGGGTATTCGCGTTATTTCTGCCATTGCAAGACTTTCAATATATGGGAGCGAATCGAGCCTGGTAATAAACTTCTTGGGGCAAGGTAGGATCGTTACAAAAGTTCGATGTCCAATAGTCTGCAGTTGCTGTTCGATGTCACCTAAAGCGCGCTTGTAAATTTGATCCTGTTGATTTTTCGTCAAGTGCGTCGTTGTTGGTGATGTCAAAATGCCCGTCGTAAAATTCGAAAAAGTAATCGTCAGTCATTCGTTCACGGTGTTTTCAACCAAAGAAGCTAGCGGATCGGTAGAAGAGCAGTTGACCAAAATGTAACAAAAAAGCCGGCGTATCATCCTGGGGTAAGGCGCCGTTAGTCCAGGTTCTTCCAAACATTTATCCCCCATTCGTTGTCTGATTCTAAAAAGTCCTCGAGCATTAGCAGCAGACTGGAAAGATTCATGCACGATTCCATCATAGGTTCGAATGTCTTCAAAGCTTGTTGGTCCAGACACAGAAAGAAGCACTTAGTCGAAGTGAATATAATTCCATGTTGGTGAGGCTTGCTGTGTAAATACGGCTAACAACATTTCATATAGGAGGGTTGCTACGGGCTTTCCAACGGCGGCTATTTGCATTCCACGTGTATCGAGTAGGGATTTCAGGATATTTGTAGCTTCTTGCTTCCAAATCGTGATTGCACAAATCAAAAAAAGCCAAACGTTTTGTCATGCGTTCCTTCAACTGATTCAATTCTTCATGAGACATGCCGGCATTAAAAGTCACCATTTGTTCATTGGTCAGATGTATGTCAAGACGAGTGACCATTGGGTGGTGCATATGTATTTCAAATCCCAACGTCCGTCAAACAGCTTCGCATGGCCCAATATAGCGAGAGTTTTGGTACCAAGTAATTTCGTCGTCTGTAATTCCATCATCTGAAGATTGATCGTTGTTGTGTGTTGCCATTCCCAGCTGCGCAGGGTCGCTGCCTTTGGTGACGTACTTGCAAAGGTACTTGACTGCCCGTGAAGATGTTGATATTTCCACACGTTGATATGTGAGTCGTATCGTTGGCTAAGATAAGGATTGTATGGAACGACATGTCGAATATCTGGCTGGAAACGTGTCGAAGTAAAAAAATGAGAGCGGCCATTTTGTCGACGTTCTGTAAATAGGATATCCGTCAGAGTTCAGCTTGGTTTCGGAATTGAAGGCTCTTGGGTACCCGTCTTTGCATTTTCCATCCCTCATACACGCTGCAATCTGGTTTGGCGTTGCCACATGGACCATGGATCATTCACCTGGTGACAGTGCGGTAGAGTCGCGGGCATTGCGACTGGTCAGGAATTTCACAAGATACAAACTGGTCGTATATTCGTCAGGTGTATTGGGCCGATCGAGGAAATCTAGGATGAGGATGATGTGAATATGTGGTAGACCCCGTTTTTGAAATTCGACAGTTCCAATATATCCAGAGACTTGGCTAAAGCATTTTTTTTTCCTCGATGACATTTGATGATGAGATCCTGCACCTTCATTCCAAAAACCCGAGAGGCAAAATGTCCGGTCGATCGTATACAGTTTGGCCCTCCGGAAGTTCGCGCATAATTTCTGGCCATTTCGGGTTCCACGTCATTGTGATGAATAGTGTTGGCTTTCCCCTTTGCCGAATCAAAGCCAAGCCATCCTGAAGCATCTGCCGCATCTATCGTGGGCCACCAGTGAATGACGACGGTAATACAATGGACCTTCCAATTTGTCGTGGATTTGAATCATCGCCAATGCCGTTGTACATTTCCACACGAAGCTGCTTTTTGGTTGTTGGAGAGATATTTCAGTCGGTGGCTTTCGATTCGAACATAATTGTCCACTAAATATTGCTGAAATAACCGTCCAAAATGTTGTATATAATAACCGTGACGTGTCGATCATCATGTACGCACAGTAAGCACCGAAGTGTCACATTCAATTCGTCCTCTGTATCTGAAGGTCATGTCAGTAAACCAACCATCATCACCAAAACGGGAACCATCAGCACACAGTGAAGCGGCATGTACGATGGATACAAGGAGTTGATCAATTGGAGTCCTGAGGTTCTATCACAATGTCGAATGGAGTGGCAATACCGTCAGTTCTATCTTCAACAACCATAGCCGCAATTTCAGGATAGGTTTGCTGATCGTATCGTCTTCCCCTGTTGATGAGCACCACGAATCACACAACATTCAAACATCCAAAAGGAGCGCAGCACCGTATTGTTCAAAGGCAGTCATAAGGTTCCGAGCAAAAGGGATTCGAATGATGGACCACCTGCTGTAACGTTTCTATTGTCGTGGGATTCAAATGCGAAACCAAAGGCGTCCGAGCCCAGAAGCTGATCTTCCACATCCGCAAAAGTATACCTGGGTGAATTTCCGTTCCGTCGTTGATGGGGATCGAAGAGTGCCGAATTTGTGATATATTGTCCCATTAATACAAAATGCTGGATTTGGGGAATGGCCATTGTTGTTGCGGATAGGAATAGGGTCATCGACTTTTGGTATTCACCATGGAGGCAAAGTGTTGTATGCTCTAATATACTTGTGGAAGTCGGCATTTGTTGAGCCAATATGCTCCAAAAGCGTTTCCAGAAGAGGTTGAGGGAGGGGGGGAGGAGGGTAAAGGCAAACTTGATCTTGCCACCTTTTGCAACATAAGCCGAATTTGGGGGATTCCTTTCAGATGATGTTGTTCACCGCTCGTTTGGCCAACATCAAAGCTTCCACAGAATGGGTATTGGACATGTTTTGTAGGCAAAGACATGTCGATGGTAAGGTGGACCTTCATCATAACATATATAGCGACCCCCCCCCCATGACATCCTCAGGTGCGAAAGGCTCTCGACGCGCACGATTGTATTGTGGACCCATAGTAGATCTATTCGATTTGTTGAATGGGCAAACCATATTTTTTGGCATTGTCGTGTCCAGGTGCACCACAGCTACGACAATGGACGTCTATAGTAAGAGGAGTTGTAAAAGTAAGTAAAATAGGTCGATCTCTATGGTCCTGTTTCATAAGTATTTTACCTTGTCGCGCTGGTATAGGAATGTGGTCAATGATTTGTTGTCGAGATCAGCGAGGATTGCGAGGGCAAGCGGAATGAGTAACCCTTGAGCGGGAAGTAGATCCGCATTGACATGAAGTGGCTACTGTAAAAAGTAAAACAGTGGTCAGTAAAAGAGACTGTTCTCCCCCCCCCTGTTTTAAAGTATTTTACCTTGTCGAGCTGCTATAGGAATGGGCTCAATGCTTTGTTGTCGAGATCAGCAAGGATTGTGAGGTCAACCGGAATGAGTAACCCTTGAGTGGGAAGTAGATCCACAATGACATGAAGCGGCTACTGTAAAAAGTAAAACAGAGTTTAGTAAAAGAGATTGTTCCCCCTGTTTTAAAGTATATTTTACCTTGCGAGCTGATATAGGAATGGGGTCAATGCTTTGTTGTCGAGATCAGCAAGGATTGCGAGGGCAAGCAGAATGAGTAACCCTTGGATGGGAAATATACCCACATTGACATGCTGGAGACATGATTGAACAAAACAGAAGGTGGGGGGATTGTAATATACCAGAGGATTTTCAGAGGCTTCAGAGGAATTTCAGAGGAATTCCAGAGGATTTTTCAGATACCGTCCGTACTACCTTCATTGTATCGCCGATAACTACCGGTTTAAAACAAGCTATGTGACATTAGAAGTAAAAAAGAAATTGACATTTACTTCTTTATCTCTTTTTACCATACTATTTGAAGCGCTATTGTTTCTATTTGTTATGATTAGTCAACTTCCAATTGGAGAAATCTATCCTTATCAAGGAGTATGGTCGAGGATGTAAAGCATTGACCCTCCTGCTGAAGATTTATTTACCGAATATACCTATTGTAATGAAACACTATTTCTGACTGTATCCGATAATATGAACAGCAACGACAACAATAATCAACGCAATTATTTTCTAATTATTATAGTTAAGGACACTTTTATGGAACAAGGTTACATGATTCATGGTCGGATCATGGCTATGGAACCTACTATTTGGCATTTTTACACGGACATGTAAATTGGCGACAAAATTTACAAAGTAGATAATAGCCACAAAAGGATGGTCGACTTGTAATTTTTTTGTTTGGATGGGAAAATGATAAACTCCATATATGTTTTTTTATCAGCAAATTGACTTACCTGAATAATACCAATAATCAGGACCCTTCAAAATATCTATCGAAAGATCTGTCTAAAAAATCATTATAGCCGCCGCCGTCTACACTGGAATCACCAATAGAAACATAAACCTCGCCATCAGTTCCACCTCCTCCTCCTTCAGTATCAAATTTAGCACCATCGCCACCTACACCTTTACTAGTAGCTCCCCTTTATTAAAAGGCAACACCACTACTATCAACCACCAAGACAAAAACGATCATCAAGCACTATTACCAAAAAGCCCACCATAAGGAAAATATATAGCAAAAATTTCACTCCAAAACAAAAATGATAATCGTGATTTTTTTTTAAAGCACTACTCTATTGAATAAACAATGGCATTTTTTTTTTGCTAATGTCACACAGCGTGTTTAATTGGTAGTTATCGACGATACAATGAAGGTGGTACGGACGTATCTGAAAAATCCTCTGAAAATCTTCTGAAATGGAGCAATTCCCATAAAAACACCTGTCTTTATTTAGTTAATTAATTGATGCAGCGAACATAGAAAGATTCGCATACGTCTTCTGTATTTCCCCTTTCCCCTTTGTCTAAAAAAAAAAAAAAAAAAAAAAAAAAAAAAAAAAAAAAAAAAAAAAAAAAAAAAAAAAAAAAACGTCGGACCACCTAATACAGTTAATACTATAATAGTATATGCACAGCTTTCATTTTTCGATCGAAATACGTTTACTTTAGCTCAACTTTATTTTAGAGAATGAAAATGTCGACTTCCTATCGGTAACTTTCATGCAAATATTAACCGTCACTAATCTTTTATTTATGTATGTTTATACATCTATGCCGACCCTGCATTTTGATACATCACCATCATCATCATCAAAATAGGAGAAAAGAAGCTCTTGAGTCTGTATGCATTTTTTTTTTTTTTGGCATACGCGAGACCAGTTGAGCGTTACCTTACATGAACTTGCAGATCCTTTTAGAATTCAAAAAAGATATATAAAAAAACTGTTTTTGAAGGTCTGTATACTTTTTTTATCTTTATTTATAAATCAAAACAAAAACAATACAACAACAACCATGGTCCAAGCTTCTTCTTTTTTGCTCTTGGTCGCTTTTTCTGCCGTCATGATTCAAGGTGCACCTTTGAATGCTCGTTCCAATGAACATCGTACCAAGGACAATACCCCGTTGATGAATCCAAATTACAGTCAGATATTAATGGAGGACAATTTGTTCCCGGTTCTCCTGTCCTAAGCTAATTTGAATTGTGGTCAACAAAGTCCTGGTGTACGTTCAGATAATCAACAAGCTCCCGACGGCACACAAGTTACTTATGGTTATGCTGGGGAGATCCTGTTTTTTACTGATATTGGTGGTGGTTTGGAAGGTTTGAGTGGTTTGGGTGCTCATGTATGAGCTCAAATCAGCAACAGGACGATAAAAGTAAGTTAAGTCATATGCCATGGACCTTCCCTCCCGCGACTAAGTCTCTCTTTCTCTCTCTATCTCCCTTACGGTCTATCTACTTTTTTTTTTATTTCTTTTATTTATTTATTTATTTAATTCTTGTGTGTGCTGTAGAGAAAAAATAAACATCTTTTCTTTTTCTTAATGGAAAATGTCAGAAATGTCTGAAGCTTCTGAAAAAAAAAGTCTCTACCCCTTTTCTGTGTTCCTTTTTTTTTTTATTTCTTCAGGGAAGCCTCAATAAAGTATTGAACATATTGGATTGTTGGGTTAGAATGTGAATCAGAGGCATTTTGAAAAATGCAAAACAAACATATATGGGAAACCCTTTCATTTTGGATTCGGGATTTGGGCCTGCCATTAGATTAGGACTTCATCTTAAGAGAGATGTATGTCATGGTACTATGATTAGTTTAGTTTAGCTTAGTTTATCGCCATATTTGAATAAAGAATGTCTAGCATTTTACCATTAGCACATTATAGTCTCTTTCACACTGTATGTTTGTCTTTAACACTTTTACATTCGTCACATCTCCCCTTTCGATTAGCTAGTTGAGCATTTCCTCAGTTTATGTTTGTGTATATTTCAATATAATATAACTTTTTATTTGTGACCATTGACTTATATCCATGTTGAGCACTACATCAAACCTAGTTTTTTTTTTTTTTTTTTTTTTGCACGGTATATATAGTATGCCAATCAGCTCTTTTGTCCCTCCCTTTACGTGTTTCATATCTTCGCTTTGAGATTTTAGTCATTTTCAAGTTCAAATGTTGCTGTTTTTTATTGAATAGAATAGAAAATAATAGAAAATCCTACACTATTCTGAATACCTAGTTACAGCTTAGGATATTTTCTGACATCTGATTTTTCTTCAGAAGTTTCTGACTTCGAGTAGTCCGGTTTTTCCTTGATGGCACCCAAAAAAGGAACTCTTCTCCCCCCCCCTTGAAACAACCATCTCTTGACATAACAGGAAAAGTCGCCATTGAACATAGGCAGCATGGAGGCTCTACCCTCTTCTTTTTTACAGTAAGACGCCTTTCTTTTTTTTGTGACTTGATTGAACAAAAAAACAACATATCATATCATATGTCGCATGATGCGAGCTTTAAAAAGTCGCCGGGGATTAAATGGTGAAATGCTGTTTGACTTGACTTCGCCGTTTTTCTCACCTTTGCATCAAGTCTTCCACAGTATAAAATAACGAATTTTTTTTGCGGGATTGCTCCATTTCAGAGGATTTTCAGAGGGTTTTTCAGATACCACCCGTACTACCTTCGTTGTATCGCCAATAACTACCAGTTTAAACAAGCTATGAAACATTAGAAGTAAAAAAAAAATCGACATTTACTTCTTTACCTCTTTTTACCATATTATTTGAAGCGCTATTGTTTCTATTTGTTATGATTAGTCAACTTACAATTGGAGAAATATATCCTTATCAAGGAGTATGGTCGAGGATGTAAAGCATTGACCCTCCCGATGAAGATTTATTTACCGAATACACCTATATGGCTCACTAGTGGTTGTTGTTGTGATTGTTTTTATTGTCTCTTGTTCATGCGATACTTTCAAATGAATCGATGCCCTTGGCTTCCAAAACGTAGGTTTGAATTTAAATTTTTTTGTTTTATGCGAATTTTTATTGTCCATTGAACATGTATGGAAATTGATATCTGATCAACATAAAAAAAAAGTGTCTCCTTTTTGTAGAAGACCTGATATCAATACAATAGTGAATGCTTTTTCTACCTCTCGTTCTCATTTTCTCATTTTTTTAATTGCAACTGAATGAATTATTAGTTGGTAAATGATAGTTTATCTCCATCAATAAGCCCAGATCATGCATGATTGGCCATAATAAGTCTTACCTTTCCCAAACTATTTTCCCAAACTATTAGCACAATATGACACGTGACATAGTTATGCGAAAAAGATATGGCCTTGTGTTAATAGCATGAATGATCTTCCGAAATAGGGATGTACGCGATGCGAAGTGATCATTGGCTGTGTTTGCGTGAATTTAAGCGAATTTGAGGTTTGCAAAAATAATTTTACATGTGTTCTAAAGTTAACAAAGTAATACAGTAAACAAAAGAAGAAGTAATAAACGACGTGTTTCTCCAGACAAATTATGTTGTTCTTTTAGATATGATAGACAATTGATTTTTATTTATGGGGAGGGAGAAAAATTATAGGCGATTGCAGTTGCCAAAATTCAAAAGCTAAATTCTAAAACTAGACACCACACTTTATGCACCAGATGTAATTCTATTGTCGACAAAACAATAATGCTTACATAGCTTTCCCAGTGTCCACTACGTACGCGTTTTTTTTTCTATTCAGTCGTGCTTTTGTTTTATTCTTATTACCATTTTAAGCCTAGCAACCTGCATTGCTTACTCCCCCTATGTTTTTGGTGACTTGTATTTTTGGGAAAGTTTGAGAGTAATATGTTTTCGTTTTTGCTATTTGAGAAGAAGAAAAAAAAAATAGGTCAAATGAATAATAAGTTTCGTAGTTTCAGTCAGTCAGCATTACAAGATAATTATTTGGTGCCTGCACAAGAAAGAGGACAGAGAAAGCGGTGCTAGAATTCCGCTTCTCCCCGAGAAATGCGTCTGTGCACCAAAAATTTCGGTCTTCGAAATTCTGCACCACGTAAAACCGATTTTAGTGCTAGCATTGGCTTAGAAATACACTGGAACAGTCATCATAACTTTGTTAGCATTATTAATAAAGCAAGTCAAGGCGTACTGACGATTAAGTTTGCATCCCCGGTATAATTTATCCGTCTGAATAATTTTCGTCCTGTATATATATAACTTTGCATTTTCTTTTTCTACTTTCGATATTTTTCATAAATACAACTCAAATCAATTCAATTCAATTCAATTCAAATGGCTTCTACTATTAATGAACGTGTTTTCGTCCTCGGTGCTACTGGTAACATTGGATCCAAGGTGGTGACAGAACTTTTGGCCAAAAACATAGCTGTGACCATTTATGTGCGTGATCAAGACAAGGCAGCCAAGGTATTTGCTAATCAAATTGGTTCCTTAACGATCGTGGAAGGTGGTTACGATGATCTGTCTGCCATGGAAAAGGCACTCCCTGGTCACACAAGAATGTTCTTGATGGTTTATGGTCACACACGCATGGTTGCCACGAAAACAGAAATTGCCACATTAGCTTTTGCCGCTGGTGTCAAGCAAATTGTCGACCTTTCCTGCACTACATTTAATGCTTCCTGGCGCAACAACGCCATTAGTCAAGTCCACTTGGATGCTGAAGAGGCCATGTTGAAGATCCCTAATCGTGGTTATGTTGTCTCCCTTCGCCCTAGTCGCTTCATGTCCAACATGGTTTACTTAACTCCCTCTGGTTTTACGCAATTTGAAGACTTCCTTGAACCTGATTCCCCCCAGTCATGGATTAGCCCCAATGACATTGCCGATGTAGCTGCTGTTGTTCTCGCTGGTAATATTGAAGATCATGAAGACAGTGCCTATGAACTCACAAGTCAAGTCGCCACACCCACCGAACTGGCTGAAGCCCTTACCCATGCTGCTGGTCGTACGATTACCTACAAACAAGTGACCCCCCTCGAACGCTTCAATACTCTCAAGGTCACCATGGCTAATTTATTCCCCGTCAGTGCTATCTATGCGTTTGCCTCCATGATTGAAATCAATCCCCATGTGTCACTGGGCATCTCTATTTTATTGGGTCGTGAACCAGAATCTTTGGATGCCTACTTTGCTCGTAACAAACATGCTTTGACTGTATAAATTTATCATCATGCCGCTTTCCTATCCCCCCACTTCGTACCCTAAATTATATTCCCCTCTCTTTTTTTATATATCAATAAATAAAATCAATTTGAATACAACAAAAAAATACATTCAACATAAAGACTATGTATCGAACCAGTTTGTTTCATCAATCATTTGCAATCACTTTTTTTTTTATTGTTGGACATTATAAAAATAAAACTAAAAAAATATACTATGTGGAAGATAATGACTACTGCCTAAAACCATCTACGCATGATCTTCCAGGTAGATCTAACGTGCTGCAATAACTACGACTAGTAAGGATACCGAAAATAAAATTCAGGTTATGATACGTATATTTCAATGATCAACCTATATCACTGGCAGAAAGGTCGTCTTGTTGAGATTTAAACAGGGAAGAGGAGAAATGCCAACAACAACAAAAGCTCCTTGGTGGACCCAAAACCATGCTGCTGCTGATGTTGGCTGGTGGTTGCTACTGCCCTGATATGAGAGAACCATGATGGTGGCGAAGTTGAATAGTAGGGGGGGTTGTTTGAAAAAAAGGGCAGCGCCACAATGATGTCGCTATTGGCTACTTGAAGAAAAGTGTCGTTAGGTCGTCATTGTTAAATGGTAGCGGTTTCTGTCATGGTAAGAGAACTACTATGTTGTTTGTTGTAAAAAAAAAAAAAAAAGAAGAGCCGTTTCCTTTTGGTGTTGGACAAAAAAAAAAATCCTCAGAGCGATTTTTAAAACCCGCCCACGTGTGTGTTTTTATTTTTGGACCCCTTCGTCATATTTTTTTTTTTTGCGCTCTTTCTTCCGTTTTTCTCCTTTTTTCTTTCTCTAATTCTTCACAATTGTGGCTCCTATGGGTTTCTGGTGGACTTAGATTAGTGTCAGGACTAGTTTAGAACGCTTTTAGAACAGAGATTACAAGATGCATGGGGAAACTCTTTCATTTTGGATCTAGGAAGAAAGATAACCATTCGTTGGCTGTTTGGAGTCTTCATTAGTTTAGTTGAGTGTTAGTTTATCTATCGTTTTGGTATCTATATCTGAATAAAATAGTCTCTTTTTACATACCTCAATGAAAAATGTCCCATTTGTCTCTCTAATCTCTTGCGCAATAAATCCCTGTTTTACTTCCATCCCCACTTTTGATTAGTGTTGATCTTTGATGTACCTCAATAACGGATACCTCTTTTAGTCTTCATAGCCTTCTCAAGTCTTATACTGTATAATGTATTAGATTCCCTTTCACAATTGTACATTTAGATTAGTGTTTGCCATCCTTTAGAACTTCTAATAGTCTCCCGCAAGCTTTCTCCAATAGATCCCTCTAACGGATCCCTTACTACAATGAATCCTACGTCATTAGTTTTAGTATCTACCAGTATACTTCAATAAAATATATGTTCTTTTTGTTATACATTCTCTGATACACTATATGATGAGAAAAGCTATTATTATAGCTGTACCGTGAGTATCCTATCAAGTCCCTGCTTTCTGGCTTAGTGGTGCTACTTTTCTCTTACAGCTCCAGCAACTGACAGACTACTATTGGTCATTTATATCAAGGATAACAATATTTTTCCCCGCACAGTATTGATAAATTAAGGTCGTATAGTCTGTGGAGCCGCCGTTAAAAGCTATTATCCCCGTTTTTCCTCGCTTGTCAAATGCTTCATTTCGTTGATATCTTGATCAACCAGGACAACCACTGTACACAGCTTCGATGAGCCAAGTCAGGTTGAGCGTGTGTGTGTGTGTGTGTGTGTGTGCGAGAGTATCAGTGAGGGTATTTGCACCAAAGGATGAGTGCATAATATAGCGAGAGTATTTTTGTCCTTGATGATGATCATTTTTGTAACAAATTGTAAATCATACAAACCAATACTTGGTTTTCTTATCATTCTCGTCTTTCCTAAGCAGACTTTTTGGCACCCCATCACCCTCATATTATATTGTAGATCAGACAACTAGCTGAATTGTCCCTCCCCCCCCCACTACTAGCTGTACCAGTTTTACGTAAACCTGTAATAAGATTTGATTTTCACAAGGTTTTCTTTTTCTAAAAAGTATTATGATTTGACTTGAAATTGTATATGTATGTTCTCGAATAGATAAATCATGCGAACGCTGACTGACACCCTATGTACGATAATTCGACTTTTTTTTTTTTTAAAACGGCGCCATTTTGTCTTTCTTCATAGATTGGGGAGGTGGGGTTTTGGGAACGTTTAGACGTCAATTTATTTCTTAGAGTACGAGGTCAAATTGACCAGACACACACCCAAGCCTAATATGACGGACAACCAAAAAAAAAAAAAGGTGTAATAGCCATTAATTAAAGAATGAAAAAATGCGGTTGATAATATAATCGTTTTTTATTTAGAAAGAAAGCAATATCACATGAAAAATCAATATATCATAATAAATGTATATATTTGCGGTGCTATGATACTAAAGTGAAGGAAGTGGGAGTTATCAAGATTCGGTGGTAGGCAATCTTTGATAATTTTCATACATGATGCCTTCTGTCAATTTAATAATAACGATTGTAAAAAACACCAAATAAGCCAACATCCACCATATGCCAAGGTTTTTGGAGATTAAGAGACACATCATCAAAGTAAAGAAGGTCACAATGAATAACTTATGATATTTCTTTTCAGGCTTTTGTCGGATCAAGAAGGTTGCGCATATAAGTAACAAGATCGATCCACCTTCGCCAGCAATACTGAAATTGACGCCAAACGTATAAAGTGATGGACTTTCGATACGATAATGCATCAATGTCATCAAAGACGAACAAATATAGGCAACTAAATACGTATACTCCACGTACCCCTTTTGAAAGAGATGCTTCATGAAGAGGATACCGCAAAGTGTCAGAGGGAAATTGAAGTAAAACGTGATTTCCATGGTTGATAAGATGTAGCGTTGATATAAATATTTAGGTTCAAAATAATCCACAGGGCGGTAAATGTTGTCCATGTAATGAAACGTATGAATCACCGTATGTAAAAGGTAGGTGATCAATACAAGGAGGGCGTTTTTAGGCGTTTGTTGTAAAAAGAATCGAAACTGGATGAGTTTGTTGGATCTCATAAAATAACGGGTGACCAACATGATATTCGTCAAGGCCAATACACATGTTAGGATAATAAAGGTGATACGGAGAGTCGAGACGTTTTCATCATCTTCCTGTATAAGAATCGGTTTGCCAAGGGTCGATGTACCGTACTTGATCATTTTTGATTTAAGGATGTGCAAGTCGTTCTTTTCATTGTTTATATATATATATATATATGTAGTTTATGCTTCATATCAAACTATTTGACTTAATCAGCATCATATGCATAGTACATTTAAAGAGGAGTAATAAATAGAGCACAAAAAATGGCGGGAATGTGGGGAAAAAACCTGAGTCAGTGTTTATTTTTCACCCGTTACAAAAGCGGCAAGTCATTTTACGTAATAAAGTCTGGATATAACAAGTAATCAAGTAAAATAAGCACATTTATGCGTTCATTCATTATTGCCTTTTTCACTCTGCTAACTTGATAAGTTTTCATTTGCCTAATGGTTTTCTATACAATATTTTGTATATTAAATTAATTATATATCCAATGTACTTAACTACACAAGTGAGTCACAAGGTTGTTCTATTCAGTCTCAGTGATCGCTAAATTTCACACATCAAAATTAACCATAATATTTTAGTATAGGATCAAAGTCCTATAGTTAAACTTTGGGAATTGATGTATAATACCTTTTTTTTGAAAAGATTGACATGTTGTCATGATGATGATAGGAACTTGGGAGTCAATCAGTCATTTGTACAATTTCTTTGTGTCACCTAAAGAATTGTTTTACCAGATCCGAAGCAATAAAAAACAGTGGGATCGGGAATTGCTCCATATCCGGGAAATCCGAGGACCATATATTAAACGGCTGAGAATTGTGTGAAGGGAAATTTGAAAAAGTATACGCCAAAGGCTTTATAATGCCTAGATCTCTCACAGGATCCATTCCAGTTTCTAGATACAATCGCGCATGTGAAAAAAAAAAAAAAAAAAAAAAAAAAAAAAAAAAAAAAAAAACGTTAAAAAAGGAGGAAGTACGGATGGATAATAGATACAGTGATGCCCACCCTAACCTGCCACTCTTTTCTTTTTTATTTTGCTGCCATGGACGTCCTTAGATACAGTGCCCTTTTCTTTTTGAGAAAGTCAATGTCATGGTGATACAATGGGTCTCACACAAGTGAAGTCTGTCACCATCTTCATAATGACAACAACGATAATTCGAAACGTTGATTATTTTTTTTAAAACCAAGACAAAAAAACCCCCCCCAGCAACCTTCAAGTCTTCATTGTGCGTTTCACTCAAATAAATAAAAAATAAAACAAAATACAGGGGACGAGGAACACAGTAATGGAATAAATAAAGCGAAAGAAAAAAGGGGACATTAAATCCTATAGTCAATCAGGACAGAAATAGATCTCTGAATTTGCATGAATTTCTTTCCAAATGATAGCTTTTCTCCCCGTTCTATCCAAGGGGATAGGGGTGAATACTACATTGAAATCATATATTGCACAACTGTGTGGTACATTAATTGGAAAAAAAAAATATAAATGATCAATTAGTGAATGATGGGAAGACTCAACTTTCGCGCTCAGGTGAGTTGATCTGAATATACTTTTTTATTTTTTATAAATGCGCACCGGTGGGTTAAAAGTAAACCGAAATTGGTGTTTTTTGTCTTTTTTTTCGTTTAATTTATTCCATCCTCATCGCATAAACTAAATAGAAAGAAGAGTCTTTATATTAGTGATGCGCCACCTTCCCTTTATCAGCATCAATGGAAGGTAAAGACGGACATATCATAGAGAAAGTTTTGGAGATCTTTTCTTTTTTTTTTTTTTTTTTTTTTTTTTTTCATTCAAATAAAAGTCATGATGCTGACTACTTCAATTTCCTGATTCCTTTACTATTATCGAGAACAACTTTACTCTAATGCACTCGATACATTTGGTTCATAACACCACGATGATGATGGCGATAATGGTAATCATGACCAATTCAATCCATCCAACCCAAAGAGAAACCATATCATAAAAAACGTTTGGAGACGAATTTGCCGGAATTTATTTTTTTTGCACTGAGGCTATGGTGGGGGTCATAATTTTTCCCCAGTCGCGTTCAAATAAAGAAGTCATGAAATAGGTTCCAAAGACGCCATTAGATTAGTGTTATGGAAATTCTCATTAGCTTTAGCTTAGCATTATTTGTTCACAGTTTATATATACACCTGAATAAAATACGTATTGTCTTGTTTTTTGTGCTTTTACCTTTAGTCTTTCTCCTATGTTTAGTTTGCCTTGTCGAATGGGTCTGTATGCGATTGTAAAAGGGAATGACTGTGATGAGTGTAACTAGTACGGGTGCGCTGTTTTAAAAATAAGATTGGCAGCAGCACAAAAATGACAGCTTCTCGAACCGTTCCACAAACCATTATTGGAAACCATGGTAGGATGGAGAGCTGCACTGGAAGAAACAAAAAATCTCAGGGGAAAGACAGCCAAAACATCGCACTTGCTATATAACAATGATAAAAAAGTGACATTTATTTCCCTTTCCTGTATATGGAACAGTTTTTAATAAATATTAAAAACAATACTATTGCTATCTATATTATAATGATGATCCTTCTTAATATGTTTATGAAATTCATTTGTCAACAACCATTTGTTTTCAGCAAAACTTCCCATCAATTGTATCCAAGATATACAGTCATCAGGCAGAGGAATGACAAAAGTGGTACGGGTCATGTCATATTTGACAAAAGGAGAGATATATACAATGTCCATCACGGACCCATCATCATCATCATTATTCTTGAATGATTGACAACCATCGTGGAATAGCTTTGTTTTTCTAGCACTGGCCACTTCAGAATAATAATGGTCTCTGTCGGTTTCATCGGTTATCCGTCCCACGTAATATTCCTTGGGTATCACTTGCAGAGAATACAGGCCGACATCATGCTTATAATGGAGTGAGATGGGCGCGAATGTGTCGTCGTTATAACTAAAATTGCATGTATTCTCTGTGAAAAATAAATCCTGTATTTCCGAATTGATATTCGATGTGGCAAAGGTTGGTAACGTATCCATACGAATGGATGAAAGGTAGTCTCCAGAAGTAAATAACAGATTTATCTTGTCTTTTGTATCCATGATCTCGAAGAGTTTCAATTTTACTGCCACCATCGATTTTAATTCCCAGTTGGTCACTTGGTTCATGTGTCTTTTATATTTTGATTGTGGTAAAATGGCATAAAATCGATCCTCTATCATATATACCGACAATTAGATAGAAATATATTAATTAATATCAAATTATTACTGACCAATCTCCACCCCTCCCCCCCAAAAAAAATGCGGTACTTGTACACGTACCATTTTTGCTTGCTTTGGATTTCAGTATCATTTCCATAAATGTTCGTGTAGTGAGTTGCTTGATCAAAGTACTATGGAAGTGTACGTGAAGGGCCATGCCGCTGTAGATAAGGATTGATTCTTCATGGTTTTGGACGTCAGCCGAAAAGATAGGTTCATCAAAATCAAAGTTAAAAAACGCCACGTTATTAGGTAACTTGTCGATATTTTTGTCACTCAGGGCAATAAACCAATACTTGAGATTGTTTTTCTTTTTTGCAATGTGGTATTCGCTAATAACCCAAACACGAGAGGACCAATCCCGAATGAGATCAGTCAAAAATTTCACACATTGACGGATAGCAATGTTTCTTTCGTATATCTGGTGCCTCCATGATTTTTTCGAGCGAGCATTTGACGTGGGCAATTTATTGTCAACAAAAACATATGGTGGTGGTGGTGGTGATAAAGAATACACCTCGTGATCAGACGCATCATAGTACCCACTTTGAGAACATGCGTTATCGCCTGTTGTTATTGTTGCCATGTTTGCAATCCGTGTGTAATGATTTTGTCTGGAACCCTCACGATGCATACTACTATTCACATTATCTTGGTGAGGGACGGGGTTCCGTAGCGCCTGACTGGTTTCGTAGATATGATCGAGGATTTCCATGGAGTCATCTTCCCAACTCATTCCACACGGTGTTGTGAACCCTTTCGCAAAGTAGTCGGTATCTTTAGTTAGTCGGTCCCTTAATGCAGGATCTTGTGGCGCTCTAATTTTGTCGAGGAATGCATTGTCTAGTTTTTCGAGTTCGACTGTGTTTCCTTTAAGGAGATGATACACGTAGTCACTATGCATTTGAATATTCAGTAAGATGTCAGAGTTTGCTTCCGAAATGCTTCGCAAGTATCCCATGTGAAGATCGGGAACAGCCAAAATATACGTTGCTTTTTCATAAATGTTGCTCATTTGATGAATGGTTGCTTTTCGTCGCTCATAGTTGGTTTGATCCACACAAACCGCATCCACCCACACATAATCGATGTCATTTAGGTCTGGTTCGTCCGTCATCATAAGGCATAGGTAATACAAATGATCCAAATCAAATGACGTGATAGATGCCAAATAGCCAAGATGTGTATCAATGGTGGTTTCATCTAATTCACCCCAACGATAAGACAACGCTACAAAGCTTGATCCGTCAGAGATTCCATCCAGTGGTTTTTCAACACATCGTATGTTCCCGTCTTGCAAGGTCTCCTTTATGTCAACAAGAACAATTTGAAATGGCTGTTCCTGCTGCTGATTGTCATCTATAATATTAAAATGGATTTGGGGTGGAGTCATGCCCGTGAATCGTCTTTCTTTGTCATATAATTAAAAATACAAGGGTCACTGACATACCTTCTATGTGGTCTTTTTTCGTCATGAGGAAGAGCCGTTTGGAGAAAAAGGGGAAGAAGCCGAATTTAAGAATTTATTTGCTTTGCGTTTTATAACACCAAGACGGTGAGAGTTGAAAAGAGGCATTAGAATATTTGGGAGTACAACGTATCGTAACACGAACTTAATAACATCATCTTTTAAATGAAAAATATAAGCCGAAATTTTTCTGTACGTTTCATCTGCCTGTTATTTTTTCCCAATAATTTTTTTTTTTTTTATAAAACAGTAGCCAAGGAATAAATGAATATTATTTTATATATTATTAGCATTTCTTAGTTTAAGCAGTGTCTCGAAATGAATTTGGTCCCCTGAATTTTTTTCAGGGGGAGAGCTGTGTGGCAAAAAAGATCGATCAGGATATTCTCACTCCGCCGCGCAGGATTTTTTATGAGAATTGCGACTTCAGAGGCTGTGTGCTTTTTCTTTTTTTCCTCCCATTTCCTTTTTCCCTCTCTTTCTTTTTTCTATTTTTCTTTTTTCTTGTATTTTTATTCATCATTGTATACTCCTTGAAGTTATGTGATCTTAGATTAGTGCCAGGACTAGTCTAGAAGCGTTTTCAGATTAGGGATGACAACATGAAAGTGAAAACCCTTTCATTTGAATTCAGGATCTGAGAACCGCCATTGGTTGGTTTTTTGAACATCATTAGCTTAGTTTAGTATTAGTTTGTACCTATATCTGAATAAAATATGTCTCTTCTTTTCGCTTCAAGGTAAAAATGACTCATTAGTCTCTCTCATGTCCTCTTTACAAGAGATCTTTTGTTTTAACCACCATCTGATCCTTGAGATTAATGTTGAACATTGTTACTTTTCAATAACATACATGCTCCTCCTTTCGTCTTTCTCATGTCTTGTACAATGTATTACTTCCATTTCTACAATTATCCCTTTACATTAGTATCGACCAAACTTCAGAACTCACATTAGTCTCTCTCTCATGCTTCTTTCAATAAATCCTTCCATTGAATCACTCTACATTTAGTTTCTTAGTAACTATCGATATACTTCAATAGATGTGACTTTTTTATTAGCGATCTTCTGACCCATTTTATAGTGAACCAAAATCGCTGATACAGTGGTTTTGTGATGAGTTTCCATACTAAATATTTTTTGTTTTCTAGTTCGTCCACCATGACTACTTTTACTCTTAAGAACCCAGAAACGGGTTATCAGTATGATTAGTATTGAGGTCGTTCAATATCTACAATATTCTCACGCAATCAATCATGCAAGTGGATCTAAGTTTTTTCTGTGTATGTGTGTCTGCTATCACTGTTATAGAATATCTTTATGCCGTTTTCTAGTTTATTTATGACTACTTACGCTATCATCAGAGACCCGGTTGAACAGTTTTAGGTATTCCAGCTCTATTAATTTGTATGAATTCAACCCTCGTCTTCACCATACCGTATCACGTCTATTAGCGCTGATCGTACTGTATATGTCTAGCTCATTATTGTTTTTTTCTACAAAAAGAAACCTCACACTCTGTATCAGAGGAAAGGGGGCAGAGGGAGGGGACAGGCATCCAAGCTTCTCAAGCCCGGCTATAAAACTCAAGCTTATGTTGGGTTTGGGTTCAGTGTATGTGTAAAGTTATAATGACCGCATCTTCATCATTATTAATCACGATAATACCAAGCAATAATGACGGCTATGGTTTCACTGGGCCAAAAGAAAACACCAACACGCATAGATACACAAGCTTCTTCACATCTCACATGGGTTTCAGTAAAAATAAAAGACATTGCATTGAATACATACAGTATAACACACTAAACCCTAGACACAAAATATGATATCCAGTACAATTTTGAAAAAGGAGGGGAATGATTGTGCTATCAGTAATGTAATAATGACGAGCGCTATAAACCTTGATGGAAGAGGTAACTAATGAAATATATGTGTAAGCATAAAAGGGGGGTGGGCTAGAATGGTAGTACCTGCTATTTCAATTTAAAGTATGTACATTGTATTGTAAAAACATACGACAGATTACATATGATATGAGCATAATACTTACCTTTTTTTTTTTATTACTTGGAATTACCCTCATACTCGTGAAAAAAAAAAAAAAATCGTTATTTTATACTGTGGATGACTTGATGCAAAGTTGAGAAAAAGGGTGAATTAGTGTATTGTAGGATTTTCTATTATTTTCTATCCCATTCAATAAAAAACAACAACATTTGAACTTGAAAATGACTAATATCTCAAAGTGAAGATATGAAATATGGAAAGGGAGGGACAAAAGAGCTGGTTGGCATGCTATATACTGTACAATTAAAAAAAACAACAACAACTAGGTTTGATGTAGTGCTCAACATGGATATAAGTCAATGGTCACAAATAAAAAGTTATATTATATTGAAATATATAGACATAAACTGGGTAAATGTTCAACTAGCTAATCGAAAGGGGAGACGTGACGAATGTAAAAGCGTTAAAGACAAACATACCGTGTGAAAGAGGCTATGGTGTGCTAATGGTAAAAATGCTAGACATTCTTTATTCAAATATGGATATAAACTTAGCTAAGCTGAACTAATCAGAGTACCATGACATTCATCCTCTCTTAAGATGAAAGTCCTAATCTAATGGCAGGACCAATCCCGAATCCAAAATGAAAGGGTTTCCCATACATGTTTGTTTTGCATTTATCAAAATCCTCTGATTCACATTCTAACCCAATAATCCAATATGTTCAATCCTTTATTGAGGCTTCCCTGAAGAAATAAGAAAAAAAAAAAAAAAGGGGGTGACAGAAAAGCAGTAGAGACTTTTTTTCAGAAGTTTCAGACATTTCTGACATTTTTTATCAAGAAAAAGAAAAGACGCTTTATTTTTTTTCTCTACAACGCACACAAGAATTAAATAAATAAATAAATAAATAAAAGAAATAAAAAAAGTAGATAGACCGTAAGGGAGGTAGAGAGAGAAAGAGAGACTTAGTCAGGGAAGGGAAGAGCCATGGCATAGGACTTACTTAGTTTTATCGTCCTGTTGCTGATTTGTGCTCATATATGAGCACCCACAGCACCCAAACCATCCAAACCACCACCAATATCAGTAAAAACCAGCAGGGCTACCATTATCATTATAACCACCATAACCACCATAAGCAACAGAGAAATTAAGGGGATCTCGTTGACCATTTGAACGTACACCTGGGCAACGTACACCAGGACCTTGTTGATCATAATTCAAATTAGGATTCGAACCAGGAAGGTCAGGAGCAAATTGTCCTCCATTAATATTTGATTGTAATTTGGATTCATCAGCGGGAGCATTGTCCTTGGTACGATGTTCTTTGGAACGAGCAGTCAAAGGTGCACCTTCAATCATGACGGCAGAAAAAGCGAACAAGAGCGTAAAAGAAGAAGCTTTGACCATGGTTGTTGTTGTTGTATTGTTTTTGTTTTGATTTATAAATAAAGATAAAAAAAAAAGTACATAGAGCTTCAAAAACAATTTCTTTATATATCTTTTTTGAATTCTAAAAGGATCTGCAAGTTCATGTAAGGTAACGCCTCAACCGGTCCCGCGTATGGCAAAAAAAAAAAAAAAAATGCATACGGATTCAAGAACTTCTTTTCTCCTATTTTGATAAAGATGATGGTATAAAAATACAGGGTCGGCATAGATATATAAATAAACATAAATAAAGATTACTGACGATTAATGTTTGTATGATAGTCATCCATAGGAAATCGACATTTCTTTCATGCTCTGAATAAAAAGTTGAGCTAAAGTAAACGTATTTCGATCGAAAAATGGAAGCTGTGCATATACAATTATAGCATTAGCTGTATTAGACGGTCCGCCTCTTTGTTTTTTTTTTGTTTTTTAGACAAAGGGGAAAGGGGGAATACAGAACAAGTATGAGTTGGCCGATCTTTCTATGTTCGCTGTATCAATTAATTAATTAACTAAATAAAGAAAGGATTTTTTTTATATCATGCTTACAAAATATTAGTTTTTTATAAAAATTATCCATAGAATAAACAAGGCTTTTTTTTTTATCTTCTTTGTTTTCGTGGATGTCATGCTTGATACCCTAACAGTACATATCGTTCAGTTGATTACTGCAATACTCGGCAGTACAGTACAGTACAGTACAGCTTGGGTACCAAAAACAATGCAACAAATTAAAATTCCGTCAAAAAATTAGCAAAACTTAGCCACTGAAAAGTGACTCCCACACAGCCGCCGCCATAATAATTACCTGTTTACTTTTTACAACTATGGCCTTAAAACCTGAACAAAAAGCACAAGCGATCGCGTATCGAAAAACCGGAATGACGCTGCAGGAAATCGCTAATGAATTGCATGTCAATCGTTCGACGATCTGCCGCATAATCAAGGCTTATGAGAAAACTGGCTCGTTTGAAAGGAAAAAAGGCTCAGGGCGGAAAAAAATACTTTCTGCGCGTAACGTCCGTCAACTGAGGAAGCTCGTCTACCAACAACGCCGTGGAAGGCTTATTGACTTCCAACGTCAAATGGCGGTCAAAGTGTCAATTCAGACTCTGCGACGTACGTTGCACGCTAACGGCTTCTACTCCAGGGTTGCAAAGAGAAAGCCTTTTCTTATGCCTAGACATATTAAGGAAAGGAAGAATTTCGCCCTGCGACACAAAAATTGGACGAAAGAAGCCTGGAGGAAGGTTTTGTGGACGGATGAATCGAGCTTCGAAAGGGGCAAATACTCTCGACGTCATCTTTGTTGGAGAAGATCCTTCGAAAGGCACTATTTGAGTTGTCAGGCACCAACTTTCAAGAGTAATAGGATTTCGGTGATGGTTTGGGGTGGAATCATGTATGGCAAGAAAACTGAATTGGCCATATTCAGGAAGCAAGCGTGGAAAAGTCGGATCACCGCAGAAGATTATGTAGATCAAGTCTACGAAGGTCCCTGTCTCGTTTTTTGGAAAACAATGATGATATTGAAGAAGGCTGGGTACTGATGGAAGATGGGGCGCCAACCCATAGAAGCAATGCGCCAAAGCTCTGGAGAGAGGACAATGGGATCACTAAGATCGTATGGCCGGCGCAGTCGCCCGATCTCAATCCCATCGAGAATCTTTGGTATAAGCTAAAGGTTAAAGTCCAGAATGCAACCTATACTGGAATGCCGGCAGATAGGTTTGAAAGGGTAATCACTGATTGCTGGAATTCCATTACAGCTGATGATTTTAATCATCTTATTGATTCATGCCTGAAAGGAACAAGGCGGTGATCGAAGCAGGTGGTGAAAGCACACGATGGTGATTAGCATATATTTATTTTATTTTTTAATAAGAATATCCTTATATTACATCAATAAAAGGCTTACCAACATCACTTTTTGAAAATTAATATGGTCTTTGCTATATTTTGCTATGTTTAGAGAAATTACCATTTTTTTTAAAAAAAAAAGTCTTTTTTAAAAAAAAAAGGACGGAATTTTAATTTGTTGTACTGTACTGTACAGTACAGTACAGTAACCTTGCATGGAAAACGTACGCTTTTCAAATGCCGACTTGAACTATCCAAAACCAGTCCATTAAAAACCCACCTGTACGTCTCCTGGGCAACGCAAATTATTATTCTTTTTGCAAACTAGAACTTTAATACCTACCCAAACGGCGCAGGCAGCTGGTTTAAATAACACAGAAATTGCATTAAAGCTCCAAGTTAATCGCACCACGATTTCTCGGACAATAACGAGGTTCTAACAAACAGGAAGCTACGAACGAAAGAAGGTTTCTGGAGGCCAAAAAAAGCTTACACCACGCAACGCTCGGTACCTGAAGAAGCTTGTGCACGAAGAATGACGAGGAAACCTTAGCGACATTAAGAAGCTAATGGTGGTCAATGTCCATGAGGCAACATTACGTAGGTGTCTTGAGATCCATGGGGATATTCTGCAGAGTGGCAAGGAAAGAACCTTCCTAAACGACAAGCATATTGCAGCAAGGTTGAAGTTTGCCAAAGAGCACAAGGACTGGACCAAGGAACAATGGAGGAAGGTGCTATGGACAGATGAAGCAAGCTTCGAAAGTGGTAAAGCATACCGTCGTCCTCACGGCTATAGAACTGTCGCGGAAAAGTACAGTATTGCCTGCCTTTTTCCTACATTTAGAAGTAACAAGTGGTTTGGGGCGGCATCATGTATGGAAAGAAGACTCAATTGGGAGTTTTCAAGCGAAAGACGACAGATGGAAAAAAATGTCGGATTACTGCCAAGGCGTACGTAGATCAGATCTATGAGGGTCCCCTGGAACGTTTTGGACCGAAAACAACGACATGATTTTGATGGAAGATGGAGCACCAATTCATCGAAGTCTTGCTCCTAGACGTTGGCTCGAAAACAAGGGGATTGTGAAAATGGTTTGGCCGGCGATGTCTCCAGATTTGAATCCGATTGAAAATCTTTGGTAAAAGATGAAAATTAAAGCGCACAAGCAATCATCACCATACATGGGCATTGAACAATATGAAAATGCCATAATTAATTGTTGGAACTCAATTACGCCAGAAAAGTTCAATGGTCTCATCGATTCCATGTCTGAAAGGATTATGGCTGTCATTAATGCAAAGGGAATGAGTACCCGTTGGTAGATGTCTTTTTTTTATCTCAATATATATATATATATTTTACATCAATAAAAAGCTCATGAGCATACCTTTTTGTACATTAAAAGTTTTTATTCCTCTTTTTTATATCTCCAGTAATCAATGATTAAACCGACATAAATCAATAAAAAAAAATACAAAAATCATCGGCATTTTAAAAAGCGTGCGTTTTCCGTGCAAGGTTCTACGACAATTGTTCATTGAAATCAGACCAAAAAATGGAAGGATGAAAATATTCAAATGCCGCTGCCCATGATTTTCCCAATTTTTTCGCACATTTCTCCTTTTTCCGCTCTTTCTCTTTTTTCATTTTAAACCTTCATCTTCAGTAAAAAGTCTCAATTGAAATACTGATGACCTTGGATTAGTGGGTTAGAATGTGAATCAGGGACGTTTTGAAAAACGTAATACAAACACGCATGGGGAAACCCTTTCATTTTTGGATTCGTGATTTGGAACCTGCCATTGATGACCCTTCATCTAATGGATTAGTATTAGCAACCCTTCATTAGCTTATCTTAACAGTTAGTTTGTATCCTCATCTGAATAAAATGGTTGATTTGTCTTTTTGTTATTCGCCTCTCTCATACGTTTTTAGTTTTGTCATGTTGAACGGGTATACAATGGCGTGCAAGAAAAGAAGAAAACAACACGAGGTGGGGTTGATGTTGAGTAATATATTTTCATACTGTCATACTTATTTTAAATTTAGAATGATATAGTATGCATCTTTAAGAGCTCTGTTGGCGAGTGAAAAGTGATGCACTGGAATTCAAGGTTACAATAGCTGGACTCTTCATAGGGATCCCTATTCATTCTATTCACTCTTGTATAATACATATATATATATATATATATAATATTACAAATAAAGAAACTCCGAGTGTTATTCATCTTTCTATAATGTGTCTACTGTATTTGCTGGATGTTTGTTATTTTCACCCACCAAACTGATGATGTTTACTTTATTGGCTTTGCCCAGAAAAAAAAAGGTGAAATAAAGACATTCATCCTTTGTCATAGCATTTCGATGAAGACTGTTGCTGTCTTTCCAAAAAAAAAAAAAAAAAAAAAAAAAAAAAAGGACACGTGCGATTTATTGATTGAGTTGCACCATTATTGTAAAGAACACCCATTCATTTCAATAGATATTAAAAACGGACCTACAATCATCAGTGGTGTAGTAATCCCATTGCGGCGGGTTAAAAACCTAGACCAAATTGACACATTAGCCATTTATTTTCTACTACAAAACTCCCAAACAAATAAAGAGAAAAATAATATTTGATACGAACCAGAGACTCAGTCAGTTCTTAACGCTACTGTGCAGACCGTTTACATTGGAGAAAAGCATTTCATGGTATGCCTCTGCCGCGCCTAGATCAAAAAATTTTAGCCTGTATCTGACTAAATTTTGTGACCCCTGATGTTTTTTCACATTCCGCATTTTTTTTCGGGTGGGAGGGGTATGGTTGTCGAACTCGCACCCAGGATCTGGGATGATCAATTTAGGAATTAAAGTAGGGTCCTAAAAAAAAGTCTATATGCAAACGCCCTCCCTGCATCCACTGGGGGAACCTGATCAAAATCATAACATATGGCCCATTCATTCGTTTTCTTTGTATTTTTAATAATGTCGGCAAAATACGATATAGATGCTATTTTTTCTACTTGGAATCAACCCATTTGAATCATTGACTTGGCTGAACAAGGAAAAGGTAGTATAAATGGATGTTGAGGTGTCCTAGCAAGCATATCAGGCTAACCCTTTTTTCTTACTAGAATATTCAAACGCCGCACACATGGTTTTCTATTTTTCCTTCACCCCCCTTTTTTTCTTTTTCTTTCTCTTTCCTTTTCTTTTCTTTTTTTCAGTCCATCAACTTACTGGAAATCTTTAAGGTATCGATGAACTTGGATTAGTAATTAGAACATGAATTAGGGGCGCCTTAGAAAATGTAAAACGAACATCATGAGGAAACGCTTTCATTTTAAATTCAGGGGTCCATGACGATCAGATTAACCTTCTCTCCGAGATTGTTGTGATAGAACAGCTATTAGCTTAGCTTAGTTTTAGTTGTAATTGTTTTATATCTACACCCAAATAAAATGTATCTTGCCCTTTTTTATTACTAGTCTCTCTATCATATGTTTGGTTTGCTTTGTTGAATGTAGGTAGAGGTGTACATGTACATATATGTGTGAGTGTGTGAAAAAAAAAACCCCTAAACTTGTATAGTGTATTTGTTGTTACCTCAGAAAATTTGATATGTGTAAAAAAATAAAAAAAAAAAAGGATAAGGGTAACCATTTGTTTTCTACAAAATTCTCAATCAAATAAATTCTATCAAAGAGCGTAGCCCTCGAATCCACCCATCACACTAGTGTTTACACCACCAATACTAGACATAGAGGCAAGGTTCAAGGTTCAAAGTGTTCATGGTGACACTATGGTCACTGTCAAATTCAATATCATTGAATGATTTTGTATTTTGAAGCATGGGAAATAAATGCTGGCAGGAGTAAAGATAGAACAAAATAAAAAAATTTCGTATTTCTTCAATCATTGATATTATGATCCATTTACTGTCAAAAAATATTGAAGCTGATACTATTCTTTGTTATTTGTTGTGGCATTTCCCATTCAATATTGTCAAAAAATTCATTCGACAATAGCCATTTGGTTTTGGCAAAACTTCCAATCAATTGAATGGTAAAGCCATTGTGACTCATCCCGGCTCTCCCTCTCTCTTTAATAGCGGAGATAGGTACAATATCCATCATCGTGGATCGATCATGATGATCACGTTTGAATAATTTTTTTTTTTTTTTTTTTGCACTGGCTACTGTGGAATAATAAGGGCATTTGTTTGTTTCTTTTTCTTCTTCTTTTACGTGCAGCGGTAGTACAGGTGGACGTCATGTTTATAATAGAGTGTAATGGTGAATGTGTCGTTAAATTCATTGTTGTATGGACAATCTATGTAGGATCAAGATTGAAGTTTTTCCCAACAGATAGTGGAGCTTTTTAATATTCCATAAAATTTCAAAATTGGCTTCTGAGATGCGTCACAAGTGCTGTATGTGAAAGATCAGGGACAGCCAAAATAGAAATGACTTTTTTCGTAAATGTCGGACATGCGATGAATCTTGGGCTTTTCGTTTGTTCGTAGTTGGTTTGATCCACACAAATCGCATCCACCCACACATAATGGACGTCATTTAGATCTGGTTTGTTCGTCATCATAAGGCATAGGTAATACAAATCATCCAAATCAAAATGACGTGGTAGAATGCCCAAATAGCCAAGATGTGTGTCAAAGGTGGTTTCATTTAATTCACCCCAACGATAAGACAATGCTACAAAAGCTAAGTACTGTATTTCCTCCGAGTGGTATTTCAACGCATTGTACTTTTTTGTCTTTCAAGGCCTTAGTTATGTCGACAAGGACAATTTGAAATGGCTGTTCCTGCTGCTGCTGAGTGTCGTCTACCATATATAATTATATATATATATATATATAAATGACAAGGAGAGCAGAGCAGTGGAGTCATGTCCATAAATATTTTTTTTATGAAGAAATTAAAGACAGAGGAGAGTGACATACCTTTCGAGATTTGTTCTACGTGGCCTTCGTTCGTCATGGCAATGTTGGAAAAATAAACTTGAAGAATAAGAGTGTTTGAAAATATCAATAGGCATACAACGTAATACAAAGTCGTTTGCATATGCGACTTGGCTTTGAACAAAGGAACAAGCCTAAACAATGTTTTCTTTTTTTTTTTTTTTTTTTTTTTTTTTTTTTTTTTTTTTTTTTTTTTTTTTTTTTTTTACTTTTTATTAGTTTCCTACAGTGAAATTTTTTAATATAGTAAATGAATATCAATGACGGTCCTATCTCTGAAATGGGGTCTGTCATGCTTCTCGATTCTGCGGAAAAAAGATAAGTCGGTTGTATTATTCACACTCCGCCAGGCTTTGGTTTTCCTATTCATTTTTTTTTTTATTTCTTTCCCTTTCCTTTCCCCTTTTTTTTCAGTCCTATCATCTTTACTGGAAACCTTGAATGAGACATTGGAAAACTTGGATCAGTGGTTAGAAAGTGAATTAGGGGCATTTTGAAAAATGCAATACAAACATCCATGGGTAAACCCTTTCATTTTGAAATCAGGATTTGGGACCAACCTTAGTTTACTGTTTTGGAGTCTCCATTAGCTTAGTTTAGCGTTAGTTTGCTCATAGTTTGGCTCTATATTTCAATAAAACATATCTTCGTTTTACTTGTTTTAATGAAAAATATGTCTTTTTAGTCTGATGTTTTCCATTTTTGTCTTTCGCATTCCATGTACATTATTTTAGCTAGCCCGTTTACAATGGTTTCTTTATATTAGTAGCGACCATTCTTCAAATCTCACCACTGATCTTCTCCCTCATGCTTCATCCAATAGATCTCTTCATTCCATCCCTTACTATAATAAAGTTCTCGTTTTCAGTTTTAGTATGTACCAATATGCATCAGTAAATAAAGTCCCTTTTTTTTATGACCTATCATCTGATCCATTTGTCAGTAATCTACTATTCGTTATTGTAACTGTTTTGTGGAGTGTCCTAACAAATACTCGATCTCTCTAGTTCATCTACTATTCTCTATTTTCTCGTCCCGCCCTTTCTCCCCTTTCTCTTATTTTCCATGAACTAGTAGACGGTCTTAGGCCACTGACCATCAAAGATAACCACGTTTCTGCTCAACTGACCGTACAAATAACCTGAAGTTGTTCTGTGCTTGTAGTTGGCGCTGAAGTATATTTTTACACTGCTCTCTAACTTTATTTCTCAGAGCCTGCACACTTGTCCTTCTCCCCTGAGGCATCACATGTGCATGATTTGACAGTTTTGGCCCCACTGAACATGGTATTTGGACCTATTTACCTCCCACCCATTGTCTTGTATCATTCATGTGAATCCACGTTGGTTGTACTGGCAACCTGCCTTCTCTAGACTGGATAAACTGTGTTTTTTTTATTTTTGCATATGTAATAATTTGTATTGCCATGCAGGTAATTGCTGTACTAAAAAACTAAAAGAGGTTTGTTTTTTAAATATGCCATTGTTAAAAAGAATGACATTCTCCAATGGCCGTCCCTCACCCGCACATTATGGAGATACAATATCAGGTGATTCTTGTAAAAGAAAAGTCGTGGAGCCCTTGAGTCTCCGCTCCAAAGTACCTGCAGGGACGTTACGTTCATCGTCAAGATGGTCTCTCTCTTATCGGTGGATTTGACTATTTATTATTTATTTATTTTTTACAAATTCAACGAACTTTGCTTTTTTTCTCTCTCCACCTTTTTTTTTTTTTTATTGTGTTGATTTATTCACAACAAACGCTGTTTGTGTTGTCGTTATGGATAGACGGACCAGAGAGAGAAACACACGACCCCTTTACCTGGGGCTATTCATCCTCTTTTACTCATTCCACCTGACATGACCCAGACTATCTGACGATAATTCTATTGTCACGTAAAATCTTCATCTCCTCCCTGCGCTTTTTACATATTTTATTGCCAACCAACACTTTTATCTATCTATTCTAGTCATCACGCACAATCAACAGGAATATGGTTATAGACAACTCATTCAACATGATGGGACTTTTTACTCTCGACTCAAACAGGATGGGGGACGGGGGGCGGGTTGCCACACAATGGAACAAGGACAAAAGCTTGGTTACAGTGGATAATATGACATATTTTCTGATGTTCCTACTGCGGGACAGGGGCTTCTGAACAAACCACAGACATCCTCCGTCTCTAATACAACTACAGCAGAAAAAAAAACAAGCACTGTGACGGATGGATACGCTTTCAAAATTGTATCCTATGCATTGGTGTATGGTGTTTGGCTTTACAGATAAAGTAACGACCAAAAAAAAAAAGGTACACAAGGAGACATTGCATTCACACGGTTATTCATTTCATATAGGGTGTGTTCTGTAGTACACACACACAAAAACAGCCGTTCCTTGCCGCGTTTACTATTGGCTACGACTTTTTTTGAACTTGCGATAGATTTTGACTCTTTTTTGTGCAGTAAAATAGGGGAGAGGGAGAGGGGAAGGGAGGGGGAGTCGACGAATGGGAAAAAAAAGAAAAATACAATACGAAACTAGCATTTATCCTTTTGAATTATAGGAGTAGTCTCACGACGATGGAGTGCCCCCAAGGAGAGAATCGATTCAGAAAACAACCAAAGGGTGTGCACAGCAAACGTTTAATGGAAGCATGGCGATTGAATCAAAAGGAATAGACGAACCATTGTTGAAACAGTTTTGGCTTGTGGATTCGTCCTTTTTTTTTTTTTTGGCTGGGTAAATGTTGATATAAAATAAAAATAAAAATGTGGGGTGTGGGGAAAAAAAAAACAAAAAACCTGTGTGTGTGTGTGTGACTGAAACGCCAACCAACAAAAGAAACATACAGGTCGGACAAAGTGAACCCGCCTTTTGCAGTGACGAATGTTTATTTGTTTGTATTTTAGGAACTGGTGATTTGTTTATTACTCTATCCCGTTCTGTTCTCCTTCCCTTCCTCCTCCGGAACACAATTCACTTTACGGATCAAGTGGTAGATTAGGTAAATATGTAGCCAAACAAACCTGAAAGGTGATGTTGTAGAATGTAGAAAAAAAAGATGTAGGCCATAGTATGTAGACTAGTTCTCTCCTTCCATATTAGATTAGAATTCCCTTGCTCCACCTCTCCCTCTTTTATATGATATTATCCACCTTCCTTTTTTAAATAGATAAAATAAATAAAATCAAGATGAAATCAACTTATTATACCAAATTAGATCACATGTATGCAGTATGCGTTTTTGTTGTTGTTTTTAGATATTTTTTTTTTTTGGGTACCTGCCCGCCTACTCTTACCTTGCCAACCTTTTCACCCAATTCTTTCAAAAAAAAAAAAAAGGACACACACACACATAACATGTGACGACAGCATGATTCTGTAAAAGGAGTCAACGTCAACACCACCACCACCATCAAAAAGAAGAAAAAGAATTGTAAAAAGAACTGATTGTTTTGGGGAAAGAAGAAAAGTGAAAGAGAGAAGGGAAGGAGGTTGCGGTTGACCGCCCAATCCGGTTTGTTCGTTTTGTCTCCTTTCCATCTTATTCAGGGGGGAAAAGCGGTGGAGGTTTATTTCCTAAAAGAAGCTATGGGGTCGGTCCGTGCAGTGAAACAACATTGCATGTTGAAAATAGATAGATGATCGATAACTATAAAAAGCCCTCATCTTTCTCTGTTGTTGTTTTTTTGGGTGTTTTCTTTCACTTTATCTTTTTTTTTTTTTTGGAATATCCTAATCATGCCTCGTAGTACTTCACTCTTACTCACTACCACGACCACCACAAGCAGTACAACGTCTTTCCACCAAAACAATAACAGTAATGTTAGTAGTACTAGCAATAGTCGATACGATTCATCCTTGGGCTTATTGACCAAAAAATTCATTGCCTTGTTGAAAGCCAGTCGTCATGGGGATTTGGATTTAAATGCGGCCGCCAAACAACTCAAGGTTCAAAAACGTCGTATTTATGATATCACCAATGTCTTGGAAGGCATCCGCTTGATTGAAAAAAACTCAAAAAACCATGTTCGATGGATGTAAAGTGATGCTTTCTGAAAAAAAAAGGACTCGAGAGAGAAAAGACGAGAAAGACTCACTCACCTTTTTTCTTTAGTGGTAAGGATGCGGCCTCCCCGCAGCAGAAGCAGCAACAACAGCTCGAATTGAAACACCGCCTCGTAACGATGCGGAAGCATAACTTAGCTCTGGAGCAGGAACATGATCATCTGATGCGACTCAAACGCCAAACCGACGATCACGTTGTCCATGCATTGAACCATCGCCATTGCTACATGACCATCAACGATCTCTCCAGCTCAAGAAGAATAAAAAGAACAAAGGTAATAAATAAACGTTGGAAAGTAAAAGAGTGGGGGCTTTTTTTTTTTTTTTTTTTTTTTTACTAATCCCTCAAAAAAAAAAAAAACCGGTTTGTTGTATGTAAAATAGACGTCCGAATGAATTGATGATCAATGTACTTGTACAGTTGTAGATTTTTTATTTTATTTTTATATATATATATCTCTCACCCATTACATACTACCTCATGATGATACCTCTTTTTACGTTTTACTTTCTTTTTTTATTCACATCTCCTGGAGAGATAAACCCCATTGTCTTTTTTTTTTTTTTTTTTTCTTAAACCCATCTATTCCCCTGCCCCCCCTTTTTTTCCTCCCCCTCTCCCTTTTTTTTTTATGCAATTCAAACAAATAAAAAAAGAATCCTGTGGTCGTGCATGATCCGTCATTGAAACGCCGCTACCCTTTTTTTGATGAGGTTTATATTTGGGGAGCAAAAAAAAACAAACAACAAACAAAACATGGCAGTGCGGGGTGAAGACTCCTAAAAAAATGGAATCCTTGTTCGGATACATCAACTCCACCATGGATTTAAAGATTGAGGAGGGGTTAAAACTCTGCAAGTTTATTTCCATCATCGTCTCTCTCCTTGTGAGGAGGAGGGAAGGGGCTCCACCGATTTCAATCACCGCTCAGTCCCAATCTATTATACCTCGAACCAACACTGTTCCTTTTTTTTTTGGTCGTCCCTCGCTCTGTCCTGAATAAAAAAAAATAAACATACCATGTGGTTTAGGGTCAGGCTTGTGCTTCGATTACCCGTCGGACTGGATTTTTTTTCGAGTAGTAAGATAGATAACGAAAAAGTGTGTGTGCGTTTGCGGCGCCTTCGTGGGCGTTCCTCTCGGATATCCGACGTGGTGGATTTTGGGATGTCAAAAAGGGAGTGACATAATGAAAAGTGAGTTTTTTTTGGTGTGTGTGTGTGTGTGTTTATATTCCGGGCGTTTACTTTTTGTTTAATGCCGCCTTATCTTAATGGGCTGGTTTGGACGGTGAACAATGCACCGGCGCGGCTTGGGGCAACTTTCTTTTTTTTTTGTGGTGGCATGTTGCACAAGTCTTTCAATATTGTTCAATTATTATGGCAGATTACAGTGTGGGTCTGTGATACAGGATTCATTCACCAATCATTTATCCTTCTTATCGCCAAACGTGATGTTACATACTCTTCTTTTTTTTTTTTTTTTTTTTTTTGGGTTGGGGAAAGGTGCTGTGCAAAAAAATAGTTATGATTTGTGTCATATATTTATCTTGCGGAAGGAGATGCCTTATTGCTCTTCTTTATTCTTTTCTCTCTTTTTTTCTTATATTTATAGTACACCATGCTGGCTACGTATTCATGGTCAACCACAACCGTTTCCGATACGAAACCCATGCAACGACTCTGGAGAAGAATATCGAATGCATTCAGAACAATCAGTTATCATCGTGCAGTAGCATCACCACCATCATCATCATCACTATCACGCAAGCGCCATCATCACAGCAAAAAAACGAATAGACAACGACGGCCACAGACGACCACACTGGAAGAGCGCACAACCTCTCCGGCGCCGATGTCCATTCCTCCATATAGCCCTACCTATTGTCAACCCGATAGCTTTCCGTACTCGAATTTCTACATCAAACTGCCTGACGGTCTTTGGATGGTACGGTTCCGTGATGGCAATCGAGGGATTCTCAGGACAGATATCATTCAAGGCAATTATATTTAGAATTCTATGACATGTCGATCACTTTTGAAATCTATCTATTTATATATATATATGCAACATCATTGGTGAAGAGAGTGTGTCTTTTGTCTATAATAATAATAATAATGATAATAGTAATAGCGAAATAATAATAATAATAATAAATATTGACAATGTGCGTCTTCTTTTTTTTCTCTTATTTTTTGGGTTGATTCTCTGGTTTCTGTCCGGGAAGCCAATGAAGCTTATATCGATTTAGTGCATAGTTTATTTGCAATTCGGTGTCACCCCACCGTAACCTTTATCTATTTTTGCGCAGTGGCCCCCCCACTCTACTATTGCCGACTCAGATTGGATTCAAAAACCAAAAATAAAATAAAAATCCATGTCATTATCATCATCATCATAAAGATGTCAAACAACTTTTTATTTATTTATCTAAAATGAAAAAAAAAAAAATTCAAAACTAAATCAATGCTAACTACCACTTGGTCATTCCCCCTCCCCACTTTCCTCCCTCCAAAAACAAAGATATTCTATATTACTACCAACTAATAATGAGCCTAAAAAAACTAAATGGTCGGACGTCGAAAGATCAACCCAAGATCGATCCCCATTGGCGCCACGGCGTCACGGTAAGCACGAAAATGGTGTTGAACGTGGGCATGCTGATCGAGCTGGGCGGCAAAGGTGGTGAGCACGGTTTGGGTGGGTTGGTCATAATAGGCCACTTCATGCATGGTGTCCAGTTCGTCGGCCGAGCGAGGGAGTCGACCGGGGTAATCCAGGAGCCGAGCCAAATCGTCTTCGTCCTCTATGACCATCAAAGGGGGTGGCGACGGACGATCCTCACGTACTAGCAGCAGCCGCAGCAGTCGTCGCCAATCCTCATCATCGCCATGCATTGCTTTTGATGCGCAAGTCGTGTTGACCAAGAAGACCACCGCCTGGGCACTGTCAAGTTCAGGACTGCGGAGTTGTCGATGTACCACACGTAATAACACGCCTTGATTGTCATCATGATGAGCTTGCAACCAGGGATCGATCACCGCCGTCATGTACTGGGCCAACACGTCCCCAGGGAAATCCACCAACACTGTTGGTTTCAGTCCCATCAAACAAAACGCCACCTCACCATACAAATAACTATCATGTTGGGGATGGGTGCGGAAGTATTGTGATTCGTAGTGTCGGTAACTTTGGACAAGTTGCTGCAATGTCGTCATGCCATGATAAAAAAAAAAAAAAAAAAGAATTGAAACTGGAGAGAGAGAGAGCGGGACGGAGAATGAATGTAAGTGGCTTTTTGCGATCATGCCGCCCTTTTTTTATTTGATGAAGTACAATGAAGAATGAAAAAAAAAACAAAAACAAAAGGGTGGTGGGGATATACAAGATAAAGGAAGGGGGAGAGAAAAAATCATCTAATGAAAACTAAATCATCATCGACCCCCCAAAAAAAGAAGAAAACTACCAGGATTCCCAATGTTCAGGACGAGCGGCATCGTCCATCCGTCGTCGCACGAAAGCCGGAATCGTATGTGATAGATACAAATGGCGTAGTTGTTCGTACCGTTTCGCATTGAGATACTGAGGTCCACCGCGTCTAATTTACAAACAACAAAAATGAATCAATTCCATTCCATCCACCTTTTTAGGTTAGCAAAAAAAAAAAAAAAAACTCACTGTAAAAACATATCTGGTTCACCATGGCTATCGAGATACGGCGCGCTCATGATCGTCCCACCATCATAGTCATGCAGCAATAAAATAAGACAATCCTTGAGCACCAAGTACATGCCAACCTCACCCCCACACCTTTTCAAAAAAAAAAAAAAAAAAAAAAAAAAAAAGGATACGAGTTGAGTGCCCATGCTTTTTTTAACAAAAAAAAGTAGTACTTACGTCTTCATATGTGTATTGCATTCACCCAATTCCTCATAGCCGTCATCTTCGCTTTCCACAGTACAGCATGCTGATCTTGCACATACCACGGCGCCACAAAATAAACACAAGGCCGGATCATCAGGCACCGATTTACATGCAGGGCAGATGCGTTTCATATAATGGTCATCATCCAGTAATTGATCCAAGCGGGCAGGCAGTCGTACAAAGGTGGCCAAACGATCATCCAGCGTAGTGAGTGGTTGTTGTTGTTGTTGCTGGTAGGCAGTGGCAGCGTCGCGGCACCATTGCGTCACTAACTTGACTTCAAAGGGTTCATGCAATTGTACCAGGGTTTCTAAGGATGGTAAATCCAAGACAGCCAACAACTGATCGTATTCATCATTGACAACATCATCATCGGTGGTGGGCAGCTGTTTTTTCTTCAAGACTGTCATGAGTAATAAACATTTACGTAAATAGGGCAACGTCATGGTTCGTACACGAGTTTCCAGATCATCAGGTAGTCCTCTGGGTAGGAACCCGAGAGTGGTCGAGATGGTTTCGGCGAATGGCTGCATAGGCGTAATAGGACGAGTAGCATCAGTCGAAGCATCCTTGGCACCCTCCTTGGCCATAAGTGTCACCATCACCGCCCGTGCGAGTTCGGCAACGAGTAACAGCCGCATCAAATGGTGCATGTCAATACCCTTACACAAGCTGAGATGCGTCAGGATGCGGAAGGGGTCGTCATATAAAAGCGGTAATGTCGTCATAGAAGAAGACTCTCCAAGCACCTTGACGACCATGCTGCGAGCGCCTTTGTCAAGTGCAGACGGATCGTTCGTCAAGAGTAAGCGGCCAAGTAATTGTATGGTATGAGCAGGGACCGCCTCGACCCAGTAACGCTGTTGTTGTTGTTGTGTAGGAGAATGGCGGTGTTCAAGTTCAAGCGATGCAAGCGTATACGATACCATGCCCACCGCGTCCTCATCATCATCATCGTCATCAATATCATCATCGGTTGCTGTAGTACTTGTTGTCGGTAGCATGCTTTTTGAGAGTTGATCCACTACTACACCGGATGCATACTCCTTACGATCAATAGCGGATGAAGGAGGGACACTGTGATTGGGGTCGATCACCACAAGAAGGTTGCATACGGCTTTGCATAATGGACAGAGCACCCATGATTGTTGTTGATCGGTATGGAAACAATGTTCATGCACCAAATGACCACAGGTGGAAACAAATTTCTCCTTGTTGGATGATGCCAAATGGGAGAGTGCCAGCATTCCATACGTCCGCGTGGCATTCAGAGGTTCCTGACACACAAGGCACATTTCCACGTCTTCATTGTCGTCCGAGCCATCGCCGTCTTCGTCGTTGTCATTTCCATGCTGAGCCAAAAACTTGGATTGTGCTTGTGCAAATTGCGACATGATGGCGTCCTGGCGTGACTTAGCTGCTGCTTTCTTTTTCTTGGTCGCGCTATCATCATCGACAGGTCGTTGTCGTTGCTGATCCAAAAAATCCTGTATCATCGTCTTGGCGTTACCACCTTCAGCATGTTGATGGAGCCGGTCCAGAAGGGTACGGTGGCGAGTGTATAAGTGGCGTCGCTGGGGGTCGTTGAAGCATCGTAAGAGCGTTTCCAAAAACGTGTCACTGCTGATTGCGTGGTCAATAAATCGATTCGGCGAAGCAGGCATGGTGGTGGCAAGGGTGGCGAGGTAAAGCGTGGTTTCAAGGGTAGAGTCACTGAGCTTATCGTGATTCGCAAGTGTGTGACTGATGAGATGACAGAACGTGGCCGACTGCATAAAATTGCCCACATAAGGAGCCGAGGGTTGCAACTGTTGTTGTTTGGATAAGGCTTCTTCACGTTGATTACGGGTATAATGCCAGAAATAAGGATCCAATTCCACCGCCAGGACTGGATTGAGTACATACACGCCATGATCGTTCAAACCATCGCCAGGAGCACGGTACGTGGCCACAGATGCCAAGGTTGGTTCAAATGCTTCATGATCACTGAGGAAATCGGGGATATGTTTGGTGAGTTCCGAATACGCCATAGGTTTGAGTCCCAAATACTGAATAATGGAGCGTCGAATTTGTGCTTCGATGGACATCCCATGGGTCGTAGTACGTTGCGTTGCCACGGTGACCAGTAAGTGCAGCAAGTCCTCCACCATGCATGTCAATTGCGAAGGTTCATAGTCATGCTGCCCATCAACGAACCAGCCCCATAATCCAAATCGATCCAGGACAGTCGCAAGCATCACGTCAGCGTCCATCACCATGAACCCTGCCTGTACGAGTGAAATGTCTCTGTCCAGTGTGGTTTCTCGTATGCTGATATCCCGATATGTTCGCGCCTATTAATTATTTTATTTTTTTTTTTGAAAAAAGAAGGAAATTAAGATGCGGGAAGTTGAATCGTTGTTTTTTTTAAAAAAAAAAAAAGTACCTGAAGTCGCACACCATAGCCATTGCGTACCCAAACCCCAGCATGGATTTGAGCCAACAATACAAGTGTCCGTAATGGTGGTTCCAAGATTTGTAAAAATTGATTCGACATGTCGTCGTGTCCAGCCAGCACGTCGGAAAGAGAATCCACATGGTTGAGTAAATTCGATAAGAGTAAATGCAAAGGATGATGGAATGACATGGTAGGATCCTTGGCAACGTTGTAATCGATCACGTCCACAGTGCTGTTATTTTTGTAGGGTAAATCAAGGGTATGGAAATGATACTGTTCTTGGTCGGTGTGGGTGGTGATATGATAAAAGACTCGTTGGATGGCTTGATGCAATGGTACTGTAGTAGTTGACAGTGCAAAGGTCTCGGTGAAGAGTCGACAGAGTTGAGATAATTGTAATGTGGCATTGAAGGCACTGACCCATGTACTGGATTCGAATTCGATATGTGTCATGGTCTGGCGAGTCAAAGGATCCATGCCTTGGAACGGAGTCAATAGATCGAGTAAATGGCGCCACCACAACGGATGCTGAGGAACCGCGGTCTTGACAATATCGGCATTCAATACGTACCGCAAATCAAAAAACGTATAAGCATAACGATGTCGTGTGATCGCCTTGGCATCAATCGTCGTAGATGGTGGGGGTGAAAGCTCGTTGAGTTGAATTTTATCGGATACAAAAAATTGTGTCAGGAGTGTGCATACCATGGCGAAAAAATCATAGTCCACGGTAAGTAAACCCGCCACAGAGGGGACCGTCAAGAGTTGTACTGCCATCGAGCTGAGAATCGATTGCCCTGGTTCGCGGTCCTTGAAGAAGAATGCATCCATCAGCATTGGGTAATTTCGTGCAAAGCGGACGCCTAATAAAGAAATAAATAAATAAAGGTGAGTAAAATCCTCTTTTTCCTTATAAAACACACACTCATTTTCTTACCCAAAATAGGTCGATAGTCAAAATTGGAAATCAACGAACCAATCAATAGATCCTTGAGCATCACACGGGCGGATTTCCAGAGTCGAAGATCAAAGTGCAAGAGGTAATCCAAGCGAAGTTTCTTTTCAAACTCCTTTTTCATATTGTCCCGGCTAACCGTTGGTAAGCATGGTGATTCACCACCGCCAATCGCGTCAAAAATGGTACGTTCAGAGTCCACCAGTGATTTCATGGATGCTAACCAGTTATCCACATTATAGTTCAAATCAGCAATATCTGCCCCCGATGGTAGTGTCGTTGTCGTCGTTGCTGTTGTAGTTGTTGTAGTTGCTGAGGGTGAGTCTGGGTTGTTATCCGCATTATCATGATCCTCGTCCTCGTCATCATGGCTTTCCCATCCTGCATGGTCATCATCGGCAATAATTTCATCAATATCCGCCATAGCCAAAACGTTCCCTTCGATATCGTCCTCTTCCATCATAAACATCGGATGTCCGTTTCCAACACCAGCACCACCGTCGTCGTCATGGTCGTTTTCCGGAAGATCCAACTCATCAGCGTCGAACATATCATCGTCGTCATCAATATTGTATGCACGTCGGGTTCGAATAGAATACGTTGCCAAGTCTGAAGGTAACGCATAGGAGTCGCATAATTTATGACATACAGCATCACGTAACACCAAGCCATCACTGTTGCTGAAAAAGACACCAGCAGGTGCACTGATGATCCGTTGAAGCCATGCTAATAAAAGTCCACTGATAAGTTCACGTCCATACAAGGCGGTCGAGCGTACGGTGACAGCTAAATCGATGGTCTGAAGTTTGTTGGCCACACGCATCACGTCGTTGAGATGGGAAGACGTATACACCATATGACGACCATACGCATCCACACAATCCGCCGTATGTTGCGCCGTTGCCTTGCTGCATCCCGTCGCTTGCTTCACAATCTCATGCACGTCTTCAAATGAATGTCGATCGTCGTTCCAAAGCACGCACACATACTTGTTCTCTGAAGAGGCTATCATCATGTCGAGGGCTACTAACGCGTCGTCGTTGGCTTTGATCACATCGTCCGTTAACTTGGGTGAGGACATATCTTCCGGCATGGTCGCAAGTGTTTCCAAAATGTAATCCAGGACAATGGCGATGGTTGCATGAATCGAGTCCAGTAATGGTGTCGGCAGTGGTGGAGGTGTAGTGCTGGTGTTGGTGGAGGTAGAATCAGTAGTGGTGGTGGTGGTAGTGGTATCATCATGATCGTGGATTCGACATTTCAAAGGCACTTTCCACGCTTCAGGGTCGCCGCAATCACAACATCCACCGGCACCGCGACCGATCCACATCTTGACATCATGACCTGTGTGATCGGTAGCATGGTAACATCGAGAACACAGGACACACGTTTCGTCCAGTCCACAATTTCTATGTACATAAAAAGCGTCAGTGAATGGGTGACGAGGGTTGAATCATTCGGTAGCGATTGGACATACTTACTTGCATCGATACACACTTTCGCCGTTTTTGAACAAATGACCACATTGTTTTCCTCGTTGCCCTTCGCTGTATTCAGGTTGATCATGATCGTCACTATTGTTAAGGGCAGCATCCGCGGCACCAGCACTGTCAGGAAACAATCCATCATGGCGTAACCGTTCCGTCAAAGATGATCGTGTCGTATCATCATTGTCTTTTAAGAAGTATTGCTGCATCCAAGCTTGGTTGTCATGCCATAAAGCGCGGTAACACTGTGTGAGAATCTGGTGTTCGTCTTGTTGGCTCAATGTCGCATCTGGCTTCAAGAGACGTGGTGCCTCGATCAAATATTGTTTTAGCGCATCAGGCGTCATTGGCGCCGTCGACATGATGTATTGATGTTGACAAAGCAAAATAAAAAAAGAAAAGAAGACAGATCGTGGCCAGAAAAAAAAAAAAAAAGGTGTTTTTTTTTATTGTTCAAAAAAAACGCGGAGTATAAAAAACTAGACTACAATTTTGAGTATTTGGCAGGTTCTTTGCTGACAAAGGCTGCAAATGATTTGGGAATATCCTATATGAGATAGATAAAGGTCATGTAAGTTGCTTTGTTTTTTGAACCCATTCGTCCGTTTTACCTCGGTATTCAACATGGCAGAACTCCAGGTCACAGTATAGTCAAGGGCTTCTCTAACCGAATGGTCGCGTGCGTAAAGGAGGTTATGCCTACAATAACATTTGATGAGTTTCAGTGAGTGTTTTTTCTACTAAAAAAATTGTTTCCATACTTGGTGCCAACCACAGCCACAGGAGACTTGGTAGCAATCAAAGCAGCCATTTTCAATGCTTCAGCTATTAAAAAAAAAATGGGGTCAATAAAAAAAAAAAGACCAATCAATACGACGTCAATGACATACCAATCAATTCTTCTTGTGTATCGTAGACTCGGTTCACAAGGCCATGTTGAAGTGCTTCATCCGCATAAAAGCTAATTGTTTGATTTTTTTTTCAATGAGTCAGTCCATATTCCTTTACTACTCCCCCCCCCTCTTTTTTTTTATATAGTGATTTACTTTCGACCAGTATAACATAATTCACGGACTAAACTTTGATTGCCAATGACTTTGGGTAACCGTTGCAAACTACCGACATCCGCCGCCAATCCAATATCCACTTCCTAAAAAAAAAAAAAAAAAAAAAAAAAAAGGTCAGCCTGTGTGTGTGTGTTAAGTTGGTTCGAGGAGTAGGGTCTTTATACCTTGACACAGAAAAGAGCATCTTTGGTACAGTAGCGCATATCACATGCGGTGATCATGTCCACTCCAGCACCATAACAACCACTATGCACAGCAGCAATGACGGGTTTATCGCATTCTTCAATGGCAGTGAAAGCGCCTTGGAATTCCTAAAAAGTGGTATTTGAAGGTGGGGGTATCAGGGACCGAGTTGCGAAAAAAAAAGGTTTTGGGTTCGGGGGGGGGCTTACCTTAAGATGAGCACGTTTACTATAGGCAAGTCGAGCAAGATCACCTTCGCTTTCAAGAGAAATGGCAGTTTCTGTCACTGTTGGAAAAGAAGAATGAGATCAAAAATAATCGTGTCTGGGTAGATGAAAAAAAAAATATACTTACAATCCAAACCAGCGGTAAACATACGTCCTGAGCCTGAAACCACGATGGCACCAATGTCTCTGTCTTCTCCCAGATCTTGGAATACTGTACGAACATCGCGAATGAGACTAACCAGAAACAAAAAAAAAACAAGTGTCAGTATTTTTATTTTTATTTTTTTTTAAAAAAAAAAGGGGCGGATGGGGACAGGACATGATACTTACGCAGGGTTGAAAGAATTGAGTTTCTTGGGTCTGTTCATTTGAACATGGGCAACCTTGTCGATGATGGTGACTGTGACAGTTTCGTATTGGTATTTTGTCATTTTGTGGAAGTAGTGTGTGAGTGAAAAAAAAAAAAAAAAAAAAAAAAAAGAATGAAAAAAAAGGGCGAGGAGTTTTATTTATCATAATGCGGGGTTCGGTGTGGAGGGAAAGCCTATTTGTCATGCGAAATGAGCACAAAAAGAGTGATCCCACATGAAAAATAAAATAAAAAACGGTAGAATGGTGAAAAAATGCAAGTTTATTTTTTAAATTATATACTAAATGAGAGAGATATATAAATGATATTAAGGGGAGTACTACGGGGGCTTTGACTTTGTTCATGTAATGGATCGACCATGGGGAGTAACAAAAGAATCGTACCATTAAAAGTCTAGCAGTCAAAAAGTCACATGGGTAGAATAGACAGTTTAAGCCATGGTGGGATCTCTTGTTTGTGTGTGTGGTGCAGTTCACGAAAAACTTAAAAGCAAAAAAGAAAGAAAGTGGGTCTTTTTTTTTAATCACGTAGTAGTAAGATAGTAAATATGAAAGGTACATGATTGAAGATCCTTTTGCATAATAAAAAAAAAGAGCCTTAAGCATTTGGAAGTGGTCGATATTGGCTTAAAGGCGGAGCTAGTGCAACATTTGGAGTACTGAAAAACTGGGTATGTTATGCGGATATATTACATGCCATCCAGTTCGCTTCAATTATCCTATTCTATGCGTGCATCTCTTCTAATTTTTTTATGTGCCCTTCACTTTTTTTTTTTTTTTTTTTTCAAGCGCCCACTATGGCCATTTTTCAAAACCATTCCTTATCCCCTATTATTTTGAAGCCCAGTACACGGACTGTAGACGGGGTTAAAATCTGTTGTCCCGATATTTTATTGACCGTTTTTTTTTTCGTGTATTCTTTTCACTTCACATGACATATGCTTCAAATACGTTTACCGCTGCTAGCCAGCAACCTTCAACATCTAATGGAAAGAATGAACGTGTTTGCCATCATCAAGCAAAAGTAACCCGTAAGTTATATATACAGCGCATTTACATTTATTTTCAAATTAACGCGCCATTACTTTTTATTGATATTTGTGATTAGAGGCGATTAACGAAGATATTCTTCCATGTCATCTCAAGCTCTGAATGCGAAGAAAGAAAAAGAAGAAGTTGATGATGGTACTGAAGGTAAGGAACAACCCAAAAAATGACATATGTTGGATTCTCTAGAACTCACAAAACATTTTTTTTTAGATGACATTGAAAGGCAAAAACAACAAGCACAGAACGTCCTTGGTCTCACAGCAAAAGCAGACTTGAAATTCAACCGGTTGGCACCATGTTTATTATCCCGAATTATCGAAACCTTCCTCCTGATGTGCTCAAACGGATTGCCGAGAATGTCACTAACCAAAGGGATCTTTTACGAATGTACTACTATGGTCAGCATGGATTTTTACAAGGCCGCGACGCCTAGGTTATGGAAGCAACCCAATGTAATCAACAAGAAGATGAAAGAGCTATTCCTCACCTGTATCTTTTCAATGGTATGTCAGAATGACATCACGTTATCACCATGACCATCGTCATCATCCATTTCCAACTGTGGAGTCCTATATATACGGAAAATGGCGATTTTTCTGGCACGTATTGGACAGACGTGGATTATGACCAACAACACATCCATCACCAAAACTCAGCTTGACGCATCTCCCACGTTTATTGCCCCGACCTGATCACCTTTAGACGTTCATCATCATATCAACACTGTCCATACTCACACCTTGACGGCCTTGGATCAACGATGCAACATCAAGCGCATTGGCTGAAGGTGTCGTGAAGATGATTGTGAATTTGAAGCATTTGATGGTTTTGGAAATACATAATGTCTGTGGGTATGCTGTTTATTCGCCTGTTTGCTGCTCCTGCTCCTGCTGCTGCTGCTGCTGCTGCTGCTACTGGCAATGCCACTTGGCCATGTTTGACTCGACTTGATCCTTGAACGATGCGACGAATCGAATGACGTTACCCTCATTTCCTTTTTCTTCAGTCCTACCAAACGCACCGGTCTCTTACCTTATACTGTACAAGGCATGTTTTACGGATAGTCTCTGGATACCATGACGACGTGCCTTCCTGATCTGGATTTTTCTCGCTTTACGCTTCAACAACGATATTACGCCTATGGAGTGTACGAACGTCTGATCAACAAATCGCCCTCAGCTGATGGTGCTCAAAATGATGGATTGTGCGAATATCTCTACCAGTGATTTTCCTGAATGTCAGTTCACTACGTGGTAATGGGAACAGGTGTATGTTTACGTTACCTGCTTTAGACGTTTCCGAATCTACAACGAGAAATTGACAACAATGATGTTGATGGTGACGGCGATGATGAGGATGAGGATGATACCAGTGATGCTGATAGTTTGCAAAGCGGAAGTGGACTGGATGACGAATAGTGATTCATCTGAAGAGATTATCGATTGAGTAAGTGATGGTGATTAGGTAGATCGCATTACATTTGGAATTCTTTTAGCACGTTTAGTTTTTTAGTTTTAATTTTATTTTGTATATATTTCGCATATCTTTAATAAAAAGCATTGTATTTTTATTGACATTTATAGCTTTTCGTTTTTGTTTGATTTTTTTAATTTTATGAATGCCTGATATAATGACTAGATTGTTCTACCTTTCTTTTCGTGTTTTGGGCGAGGCCAATAATCATATCATAGCGGAAAAGAATTCAGTGTGAATGGGGCGGCAGGGGCTCGCTGTGGTCCTTGAAAAGATTCAGTGCAGCGTAAATTGAAGGACCAGAGAGCCAGTTTTTTTTTTTTTTTTTTTTTTTTTTTTTTTTTTTTTTTTTTTTTTTTTTTTTTTATGGGGGTGTTGTCTTTGATACGACATCTAGTTTATTTTGTATACCTCCTGATTTTTATTGTACTGAAAATGCCGAGATGATGGCTACGTCTCCCTCACCCTATCTCTACCTTAGCGTACATGCTGTTATGAAATTTAATAAATTACCATCCAAAAACCTTCACTGTACTCTGTACATACTGTCACTTCTCTCAAATTTTTCAGGAATGGGCGCTGGAGATCTCTCTTTCTTTTAAAGGGACCTGGAGAGAACCCTCTTTTTTTATTTTGAACTGGAAGAATCTTCTTTTTTTAAGGAGGCACAGAGTCGAATCAAACAAAAAAAAAAAAAAAAAAAAAAAAAAAAAGGTTTAGAAAGTGAAGATAAATATTCATCTATTTTCTATACATAAAAAAATAAAATGAAATAAAAAACATCCAACTTTTTACCTTTACAACGGTCGTATTTGTCATTTGTCATCATCCACATATATCAAGTACGCGGTTATCCATTACGACCCAACAATTGTACCTTGTCACTCTCCAGCACAATTACACACTGGCTGTGTTTCACTTGGTCGACAATCAATATCGAAGATTAGTTATACACTCTTTTATTCCCTCACCTCGAACTCTACCAATAACCCATTAACTAGAAATTTATTAGTCCAACATCCGCTTTCCCTACTTTTACTATAAAATCATACTGTCATTTTATTCAATAAAAACCATATCTGTTATATGACTTACTTGATTGACTCTACCTATACAAATTATTACATATTTTTTGACGGGGTTTGAATTAGCCCGCCGCCCGCCCGTCTGCATTGTTTATTAAAAAAGAAGAAAAAAGACAAACAAACGGGAATGAGCCAACTTCTCTGCACTGTTTTGGGCTCATTGTGGACCTGATGACCTTGGATTTCCATTAGGACTGGTTTAGAACGGCTTTAGAAAAGGGATTACAAGATGCATTTGGAAACCCTTTCATTTTGATTCTAGGATCTTGAGGAATGTCTTGATTAGCTTAGTATGTCTCCTTTCTTCAATAAAACATATGTTTGCTTCAATAAAACTTGTCTTTACTTTAATGATGTGTGTTTAAAGGTCATTAGAAGTTTGCAGATCCCTATGTTTGCTTCAAAGATGCTTGTCATTAGAAGTTTGAAGATCCCTTTTGCAAATCCGTTTTTCTTGTAGACAAGCTCTTAGATTTTCTTTCCTTTAGTATAATCTTGACTATGATGATTCAATAAAAGTTTTTTTATTCTGCAATGAACTATGGGTGACAAAGCTATTCTATTGTGGTAGACTAATCTGCATACTAATGTACAGTGCATACTATTATGCTGTGGTAACTGCTCTACATACTATTCTACTTTGGTAGTCTATTCCTATATTGTGGTAGTCTACTTTCCAAACCATTTGGGTACGGTAAATTATTCTATACGCTATACTGTTGTAAGCCATACTGAAGCATATAGTAGAGGCTTGTTATTATAGCTGTAGGCTTTCCCGATTTTGTTTTTGTTTGTTGACGGGCCTCCAGATTTTTTTCTGACAGGATTGAAAATCAAAGCCCGCTCCGCCTGAAATATTTTTTAAGCGGCAACCCCCATTTTCTCTCTCTCTTTTTTCTTTCTTTCCTTTTTTTTTTAATGAAAAATTATTTTTTCGTCACGGTTTTGGGCTCGTTGTGGACCTGGTGGCCTTGGCTTTCTGTTAGGACTAGTTTAGAAGGGTTTTAGAAAAGGGATTACAAGATGCATGGGGAAACCCTTTCATTTTGATTCTAGGATCTTGAGGAATGTCTTGATTAGCTTAGTATGTCTCTTTACTTCAATAAAACATGTCTGCTTCAATAAAACTTGTCTTTGCTTTAAAAGATGTGTGTTTGCTTCAATGATGTGCGTTTAAATTCCATTAGAAGTTTGGAGATCCCCTTTAGAGATCCTTTTTTTTTTTAGATCGCTCCTTCTTCTAACAGCATTCTTCTAGACTAGCACCTCTCTCAACTACTATTAGCGGCTTCTATTTACGTACATCTTCTTTCCTTTTAGTATACTATTGATTATCATGATTCAATAAAAGCTTTTTTATTTTGCAATGAACAATGGATGGCAAAGCTATTCTACTGTGATAGGCTACTATACATACTATTCTATTGCGGTAGATTATTCTACAGGCTTGATTCACCTAATTTCACTTAACCGTTACATATAGTAGCAGTCATAAAACATCCTTCCTTCTCACGTAGTATGAGTTATAGTTTTCCATATTTACTGTATATATCAATATATTTCACTATACCTCAATTGAATAAACAAACTGACTGCTTCAATATATACTACAGTGTGATTGTGCGTATTTAAAAATGGGAGGACTGTAAGTAGTAGAAAAAGTCAATAATAAGTGAGACAATGCTCTATTTTTATTTCAGTAAAATGATGGAAGGCTTTTCTAATAAAATCGGGGAAGCGGTTGATGAAATAATAAATTTCTACTACTAAGGTGTTATGGGCTGAGATAGATATGAGGGATTAAATTATTGGTGTACTGACAGATCGGGATTAAATATGACAGTTAGGCCCTGATCTGAGTCTGTCATTTGCTATATTTGATACATTGATTTGTAATAAAATATAGAGGATGAGAAATACGACAATCACCACCAATACCACTATCAATATTATCATCAACAACATCAGCAACCAAGTAGGAGGAAGAATCAACAGGTTTATTATCATCAAGAAACATGTCTATATCACTACTATAATATTCCACAGTGTTGGTAATTTCATCGGAGAATTTATTAAATATGTTACGGCTAATTTTGGTTGTCAGATCGTAACTGGAAATTGTCTTTGTAGGTTTTTATTTTTTATAGAGTGAGCAACAGAACTTTTGAGGATGAAGTTCAACCGGTTGTAGCTTCAAAAACTTAAAAATAATATAGCAGCAGACTTGAAAGCCCAAGTGATGATGTATTATTTTTAAAGATGGAAATAATAAGGTCGATAAAATAAATACTGACTTTGATCAAGTCAAAAAAAATAAAGCGAAGTAAAATGCAGACTCAGCTGTCAATAATATATAATAAAAGTATTCCAAAGTGTGGAATAAAAGGAAGCCATCAAGTTGGGAGGTTTTTAAAAAAAAAACCCTTGATAATGAATTTGTTAAAAAATAATAAAGATAAAGGTTGATCCAAGACAATAATAATAATTCTCCTCCTTTTGAAATTTTTATACTGTAATGTTTCATGCCTCGCGCACGTAACCAAAACTGAGCGTGCAGCACGCACACCTCCACTTCGAACAAATCTTCCGACCAAGCATCTTCCTTCATTGCTCAAGTGATTATTTCATCCCAGCCAAACAGTTTATGTACAAAGTTGGAGATCATCGTTGACATCCCACAGGCCACCCATAGATGGACCACCATCGACTAGCCATTGATCTTGTTGTTTTACATGATTACGGATTACTCGTCGTTCACCTGCGTCAAGGTGATCTGTTTGTATCCTTAGGAAGGACATAAGTTTGTCATAATACTTAGCACGGTTTACTTGAGGTCCAATGGTTATGTGGGCCAGATTGATAATATTGGGGACTAGGTCATTGTCTAAAACATGAAAGCGTTGAACTTGGTTTTGTTTTTCCAAGAAATATAGGTCAAAAGATTCTTCCTGTCGTATCATGAATAAAAATGTTCTGCCTGAATAATAAGCACGAGTGGTATTTAAATAAATTCAGGTACAATTAATCATTTATCCATTTCAAAACCAAACCAATGATCTCTATATAAGATATGAACATACACTTATCATGATTATTTTTATTTGTAATCATTATGATATGATTTATAATCCTTATAAGAAAACCAATGAAAAAGTTTTCTTACTAGTTCCAATTGTATTAACACCAATCATGATCAAATAACCAACATCATAGATTACCCGGTCTTAAACGTTATTTTATTTTTATTTTTTATCATCAATATTAATATTAAAATAAAGATAACTGTCGTATTTGTCATCTGTCACTAATCATTTCCCACACTATCACACTTGTCATTCCTATACAGGTATAAGACACAGCCTCGAGTATCCACTACTTAGGCATATATACTTATATCTACAGATAACCAACTTCTCATAGCCTCATATTACCATTCTTCGACTATATCCACAGCCACAACTAGCACAGCCTTCTTTTTCTCATTTTATTATAAAAACCCTTCCTCATTTTATTCAATAAAAACCATATCTGTTATATCACTTATTTCTTATAACGTCTTCTCATTTTATCAAATATTACATTTTTTTAAGTGAATATTATTTTATTTTTATCTTTTTACAAAAATCCATTTTTAAACTCAATATGCCTGCTACTACCCGTTCCACTGCTCAACCTTCAAGCTCCGCTGATGCCATCAATGTTGATCCTACCGCCACTGTAATTGATGCCACTCCTTCATCTGCTGTAGCCATGGAAGTTGATGCCACCTCTGCCACTACTGTTTCTCCTGATGTCATTCCTACCCCTTCTGCTGTCACACCTGGTCTTTCTGCCTCTAAGCATGCCCCTAAGCCCACGTTGAAGGAATTACATGACACCTATGTGAAAGAAGCTCAAGAAAAAACAATGGCCTATGTCTTACATGCCGCCGCCAACTCTGATGATCCCTCTTTGGTCAATGAAAGAAAGGCTTTGGATGAATTGGAATCCAAGATTGCCCTTATCAACCGTACTCTAGCCCATGCTCCCTCTGCTGCTCCTCCTGCTGTCTCCTCTGCACCCCACTTCAGGTTCATAAATGAAATCCCGGTATTCCAAGTGGAAGGGCAAACTATGATAAATGGTGAGCTCCCCTCTTTTACATCGGTCGATAAATTTATCAGAGCTTTCGAAAAAGTGATGAATCTTGGTGAAGTCGATCTTGATTTACATTGGTCCCGCTACCTTGATTATGCTATGCGTGGTGAAGACGTCGACGTTTGGTATGCCAACAACATGAAGAACGTCTCGATGCCCTGGTCTGCTGCCAAGAAAAAATTGGTGGAAAAATTCTCTTTCAAGAATGATGCCTCTGCTGCCATCCTCGCCCTTGCTGCGCTACGTATGAAGCACTCCGAATCATTGTCCAAGTTTGGTCTTCGTTTGCAAACACTTTCCCAACAAGCGAATTGGAATGATGGTCCTGTCTTAGCTGTTATCTGCTTCAAGGCACTCAATGAAAGACTTAGGGAACAAGTCATGGCCGCTCACTACAATAAAGCTCAAGCCCATGGTCTTCCTCAATCCGCCGAAGAAGTCATCAAGATTGCAACACAGCTACACGTTCAAAAACGTTCGTTCAACCATGTTGACTCTGATTCTGATTCCGACTCCTCTCATCGCCCTCGTCGCCGCCAACGCCACCAACGTGACAAATCCGTGCGTACTGGACTCTTCTGCTCTCATCACGGTGATAACGCCTCTCATGCCACCAAGGATTGTAGGGAACTCCAACGCCTCAACCGCAACAGGAAGGGAAAAGGCCGTGCCATCGATCATGCCCCTAGATCTGCCTCTGCCACCTCTTCATCTGCTCCAACCGCATCTTCCTCTGCCTCTGTCGCTTCTTCCTCTGCCTTTGCTGCCTCTTCCTCCGCTCCACTTTGCAGGTATTGCAAAAAGGTACCCTACACCATTGGCCACAAGTGTCAAGAAGGTCGTGAATACTTTGCGGCACGCAATGCTCGCCTCAATGCCCTAGATATCAGCCACCCTGCCGACACGGAGATGGACAACTACACTGCCTCTTTGAATGCACTGGCTATCGAAGCTCAGTTCGATAACATCGAAGGTAAAAATAACAATAAAAATAAAAAAGTCTATTGCCACAACATGATCACAAACTTGCCCTCAACTAAAAAATACGTTTTTCCACTTCTTCTACAGAATAAGCAAGCGTTTGCTCTTTGTGATTCCGGAGCCAATGTTTCAGTTATAGATAAAAAGTTTATTGATATAAATAAAATAAAAATTGATTCAAACTATACTACTACTATATATCTACCAGGCAATAAGACTACAAAAAGCTACGGTAAAACTATTCCAATGTTGATCACTTTCAATAACGTCACTATATCGCATTCCTTCCAAGTCACTGATTTGTCGAAAGACTTTGATTGTTTGATTGCTGATGATTTGATGTCTACTTTTAATATCGAAGTCGTCAACCTTCCAGTCAGTTGGCCAAATAGTCATTTGAGATCACCAAAAGAAAATCATAACATTGACAATCCACCAACACCGAATGATTCACCCGCTGGTACTGCCACGGAGCGAAAAGACTTCCTAAACAAAATATTACCGTTAGCTGATGAAAATCAAAAAATACCAATCACATCTTTCTGTACCTTACCTACATCAATGGTCAGACTAGATACACCTGACATGCCAACCGATCGCACTAATCATCGTCAGTACCCAATCCCCGTCACATTACAGCCACTCGTCGACGAAGCTGTAAAACAATGGCTCGCTGATGGCACGATCGTTGATGCTCCAATTGATACCACATGGAATAGTCCGCTAACACTAGCACCTAAAAAAGATGAAAAAGGTTTTGTTACTGGTCGGCGACCTTGCCTCGATCCACGTCACATCAATAAACACTTGAAGGACGATGTATATCCCTTACCTTTGATAAAAGACATCTTTGAATCCATGCATGGAGCCGCTGTCTTCACCACACTGGACTTGAAAAGCGCATTCCACCGTTTCCAAATACATCCAGAAGACCAACATAAAACTACGTTCACAAATAAAGGACGTCAGTACATGTTCCAAGGAGCACCATTTGGACTGAAAACCCTTTCAGCTAAATTCCAACGAGTTATGAATGAAGTTTTCCAAGGCTTACCTTTTGTACACACCTTCATTGACGACGTTGTAGTGTTCTCAGACAACATGGAATCACACACCAAGCATGTTGCCATCGCTATCACAAAGCTGACCGAAGTAAATCTGATCTTGAATCCCAAAAAATGCCATTGGGCCCAAACAGCTGTATTCCTACTTGGTTTCTGCGTTTCCAAAGACGGCTATGATCTTGATCCACGAAAGGTCTGCAATGTTCTTGAATGGAACAGACCTACCTCCGGCAAAGCAATGCAACAATTCCTCGGTATCGTAAACTATTTCCGTAACCATCTTGCTGGCGTTGCCACGCTCACCAGTCCACTTGATGCATTACGCAACTATAATCAAATCACAGATAAAGATTGGACATCAGTACATCAAAAGCATTTCGAACTGATCAAAACACAACTAAAAAGGGATACCTTACTTCATTTTCCAGACTTGAATCAACCCTTTTACGTAGCCACAGATGCCTCCAACTACGGCATCGGTGCCGCCTTGTACCAAATCATCCACGGGAAAGAACGTTTCATAGGATACATGGCCAGATCATTGTCCACCTCTGAGCGTAACTATAGCACCAACAAAAGGGAACTGCTTGCAATTGTCTTTGCCCTAAAAAAGTTTCATAAGTATCTTTGGGGTAATCCATTCACATTGTACACTGACCATCGAGCCCTTACTTACATTCATACACAAAAGATCGCTTCACCCATGATGATTAACTGGTTGGATACCATCCTGGACTATTCGTTCACCGTTATACACAAACCAGGAGCCTTGAATATTTTTCCTGATTTCTTGTCACGTCTTGCCACACCGCACAAAGAAATCCCAGGGGGTAATCAGACACCACACATTCAAGCCAATAAACACAAAGCACAACTGGATCCATCCATAAAAAACAAAACCACAGAAGAAGACATCCACCTTCGCGCAATCCAATCCATGGAAATGAATTACGTTACACCTCCGACAACAGAACATATATCCATTCTACAAAGACTACATGAATACGGACATTTCGGAGCAGAAGCAATCGTAAAAGCTGCACATCATGAAGGATTACACTGGACCAACATGTACAAACAAGCACTTGACATTGTCCAAAAATGCCCACCTTGCCAAAAATACAATATAGGAAAAAGAGGCTACAATCCCTTGAGACCAGTACATGCATATCTACCAACCGACCACTGGGCTATCGATCTAGCTGGACCATTTAAAGTTTCTACACAAGGAAATACGTGGTTATTAGTAATGGTTGACGTTTGCACACGATTCACAATTCTACGCGCATTACCTGACAAAAAGGCAGACACACTTATTCATACGTTGATCAAAGTATTTGGCGATTTCGGCTATCCAAGAATCATACAATCGGACAACGGCACCGAGTTCAAAAACAAGCTCTACACAGCATTACACAAGACTATGGGAATCGATCGTAGGTTTTCCACACCATATCATCCAAGAGGAAATGGTCTTGCTGAACGTTACGTCCAAGTAGCCAAAACAATAATAAACAAAGAAAGCCAAGGAACTAGACAAGACTGGGACTGGTACGTACCTAATGCACAATTGGTAATGAATAACAAGATTTCAAAACGTCTTCAAACACCCCCATTCTCTTTGATGTTCGCACGACATATGAATAAACCCACGCTTACCGGTGATCCACAAACCAACATTGCCACTCTAAAACCCATGAGCTATGAAGAATTGGTAAAACGACTTGAATATATGGCAGATGTTGTATTTCCGGCAATCAAAGAGCGTACACAACTAGTAATAGATTCACAAAAGGAAGCATTCGATAAAACACACCGTATTGTTGACTTTCCCGTTGGTAGCTTCGTAGTCGCAAAAATCCCTACAAGAAAAAATAAATCAGCTCCATTATACGACGGTCCATTTGAAGTCATGCAAAAAACAACAAACGGTACTTACGTCCTAAAAGACATGACAGGTGCACTAGCTTCACGCAACTACGTTCCATCAGAGTTGAAATCCGTTTCGCACGATGAACATAATGATGACGAGTATGAAATCGAAGCCATCCTAGACCACAAAGGAACACCTGGACAACGTCAATACAAAGTTCGTTGGAAAGGATATACATCCGAAGATGATCAATGGATAAAGGCACAAGACATGAATGCACAAGATGAAATTGACATATATTGGAAAAGACGACAAGACACCGATCAAAAGGAAAAAAATAACAAAGAAAGAAACAAAAATATAAATCGACCGACCCCAGCACTGAAAAGAAAGCGGACGGACATTGAAAAAGATAAAAATACCAGTAGAGGACATAAAAGAGCCCGCTAGGTAAAAATCAAAAACAATGCCGACGACTTGAAAATCAGGAGACTGAGAAGATCGGCATAAAGAAAAAAAAAAAAAAAAAATTCTTTTCACACACGACTTCACAAATACATCCTTTTCAAAAAACGTTTATTCAAACTGGAAGGGGATGATGTCGTATTTGTCATCTGTCACTAATCATTTCCCACACTATCACACTTGTCATTCCTATACAGGTATAAGACACAGCCTCGAGTATCCACTACTTAGGCATATATACTTATATCTACAGATAACCAACTTCTCATAGCCTCATATTACCATTCTTCGACTATATCCACAGCCACAACTAGCACAGCCTTCTTTTTCTCATTTTATTATAAAAACCCTTCCTCATTTTATTCAATAAAAACCATATCTGTTATATCACTTATTTCTTATAACGTCTTCTCATTTTATCAAATATTACAATAACAAAGAATCACACTTATTTCTTACGTCTTTATTTTTTATCATACAAAAACACTATATTCAACACTGCCTTTTGGGTGTTGATCATTGATTGGTAATAGTTGCTTTGTTCTTCTTTAGTAATAGTCCAATTCATAGTGGTTTTTTAATGGTTAATTTGAAGTAATAATAATTTTTTTTTAAAAAAAAAAATCCTGTATATTTTATTATATTGCACGTAACTGACCTCTGGGTGCATTTTCTGCTGGTTAAACCCCTTTTGGCAATCCAATTTGGCGATATCGGCGATCCGGGACCGGCAGTGGCGTTTATAGTGTCCTGACTTGCGGCAGTAGAAGCAAATGATATCCTTGCTACTACGAGAACGACCCAACCGCTGTTCCAATGCGTTTAGTTTCGACATCATTTGGGACATTGTATCGACTTCCATGGGAACTACACGTTTATAGGGGGCAAGGGTGGACGACTGACTAGGTAACGGCACCACAGGCATTGGTTTGCACCATCTCGAAGTATTCCGCTTGCTTGTAAGCATCCAACAACGAGCTGGGCTCCTTCATCCTCACCTGTAGACGAGTGTCGTATTGGAGACCTTGGATAAAGAAAAAACTGGCATCGGCATCGTCCATATTGGGGAGGTCCATCATAAGACGACGAAACTCGGCAACATAATCGGCAATGGATCCAGTTTGCTTGGTGATGATCAGCTTTTGGCGGGCTAAGGCTTCGGTGTGTTGTAGTTTAGGTTTTTTATAAAATAAAATAAAAGTAAAATAAAAAAAATAAAAAAATAAGATGAGAATGTTGATAACCTTTATTTGATATAAATCAAGCATCTTTTTATAATGATGTGATTATGATATGAAACAGTATAACTACTACTACGGTTTGATATAATAAATGGGTTTCTTTTTCAAAGACATGAAAAAGTGAAATCAGATCATGACACCCATATATGATCTGAGCCCTTGCATTGTAGCGCTGTATTTAAATTTATTTTTATTTCATTTACATTGTGCATGATTTACATCAATGTCACACTTTATTTTATTTCATTGCTACATTCATATGCAAAATACAACACGGTGTTCCCTGGTTTGAATTCGGTACGAAGGGCTTTCCCAAATCCAACCTCACCATGGGTCAATTGTTTCCACCATAAGAGGGCACCATCCCGGAGCAGGTTGACGGCGTAAGCAATCTGTTGGCTGTCCGACAAGGTAACCAAGTCGAAATAGTTACTAACCATATATAGCCAATTTTCTACCGCAGCAGAAGAATGATCACCATGGAAGGTGTCAGGGGCCTGGATCTTCATACCGTGCGGCATGCCGGTAGGCGCTTGTTGTTGTTGAAGGAGTTGGGTTTGGTTTTGTTGACTCTGGGCCAAGGTGTAATATTTGATAAAATAGAAGACGTTATAAAAAATAAGTGATATAACAGATATGGTTTTTATTGAATAAAATGAGGAAGGGTTTTTATAATAAAATGGGAAAAAGAAGGCTGTGGATATGGTCGAAGAATGGTAATTTGAGGCTATGGAAAGTTGGTTATTTGGAGATATGAATACACATGCCTAAGTAGTGGATACTCGAGGCTGTGTTTTATACCTGTATAGGAATGACAAGTGTGATAGTGTGGGAAATGATTAGTGACAGATGACAAATACGACACAAGGACTGGAGGATACTGTACATTATAGATTGCATATCAGGATCAGGATTAGCCATAGTTAAGTGTTCTAGTAGGATATACTGTACACTATAAAGGAATATAACACAGACAATCCAAAAACAAAAATCATGCATGGAAATAGGTTAAAATTGTATCACGTACTGTTGAATAGCGTATATAAAGAAAAAAATAAAAAGTAGAATTAAGTGAGATTCTTGTATATGGTTTTTATTAATAAAAATGTCACTCTTTATATACTATGTCTTATGTTTCATTGGAAATAGATATTACATGGGTTTATTGTTATTGGTTGAAAGTCAAAATAGACACTCCATAGTAATTTGAATTCCAAATTAGTACACGGAGAATGGGTTTATCCGGCCGAGAGTGGTACTGATCGACGCGCAATTGTTTAGAGTATGTTACACATAAGTTTAAGATTCATCGGCCGACATTTTTCGTAAATCGAAAAATGGCTTAAATGACGATTGCAGAGCCTGATGACGATCTATTTGTGTTCCCTGTGTCGATCTGCGCACGGACGTTTGTTCCTGAAATTTGGAACCCGTTCCGACTTCTTTAATTTTTCAATAAATCTGAAATCAGTAAAAAAAAATAATGAAACCTGAATTGTCATTTTCTCATTTTCCAGAAATAAAGTCATAAATTTGTTAATTCAACTCGAATAACTTTAAAACTATATCAGAATATGTAGTTTTACAAGCACTTTCGATTGGTGTAACTTACGTCTTTGTATCTAAACTACGTATAAAGTTAGACATTTAAAGCCACTTTTCAATTTACGAAAAATGTCGGCCGATGAATCTTAAACTTATGTGTAACATACTCTAAACAATTGCACGTCGATCGGTACCACTCTCGGCCGGATAAACCCATTCTCCGTGTACTAATTTGGAATTCAAATTACTATGGAGTGTCTATTTTAACCTTGATCCCGCCTTTTTATTTCTTTATATACGCTATTCCACACCCACTTTTATTATTATCCTTTTCTTTTCTCTTTAGTTTTTTTCAAGTTTTCCCAATATATTAAATAAAACTCAGTACAAAGGTTATTATACCACCAAATTATCTACTGTTTCTATTGGATCATAGAAACCTCCTTTTATTTTTGACTACAAGTCCTCTTTTTTTATTTTATTTTTACTGTGTGTTATACACTTATTTTTATTGAACCAACAAAGGCCAATACTTTTCTTTTTTATTTTATTTTTTATAAACTTTCTCTGCAGTTGGACTTTATCTACAAAAGTTCTGGTGCTCACTACTCTCAATTCTATTTTTGTCCGAATCAGGAACAAATTTATTTTCAAGCTCTAAACAAGCAAAAGCTATACTAAAGGATAACTCAAGACATCCTATTCAACCCAGTATAACTAGATCAAAGAAAGCAGAACTCTTCCTGGACACATTTTTCCTTAACATACATTACATTCTCATTTGCAAATTAATACAATGATCTCTACCTGGACGACCACCAACAATGAAAAGATCACTTACCTTGAGGCCATGTGCCATCAACATTTTGATGGGTACCAAACTCACGCCTTTGCTGAAAAGCAACACTTCTGGACCAAAAATGCAATTTTAACTAATCATTTGGTGCCAACTCTGGTGCAATACCTAACCGGTTACGATTTTGAACTAAGATACAAATCTGGTAAACTACACCAAGCTGTTGATTTTATGAGTAGGCTCGGCTACTAGAAAGACGAATTATATTTGGTGAACACATATTGGATACTTATAAACTTTCATATATTTGGTGCAAAAAATATTTGGTGCTTATACATCTCTAGTGATTCGTTTAAAAAAAAATGAAATTGAATCGCCGAAAATCACAACAACAGTAACAATCAACAAACAAATAACAAACATGGAAGTACAACTAATAGATAAGATAAAGGAATACATTACGACGGCAAAAATGCCATTGAACACAACCAAGAAAGAAAAGAGTTTTCTACTTCGCAATACAAACAAGTATATCATACTGTACAAGAAGGCAAATTATATTTTTACAACATACAACAACAAACAATACGCCAAGTATTGATGTAATATTTGATAATAAGAAGACGTTATAAAAAATAAGTGATATAACAGATATGGTTTTTATTGAATAAAATGAGGAAGGGTTTTTATAATAAAATGGGAAAAAGAAGGCTGTGCTAGTTGTGGCTGTGGATATGGTCGAAGAATGGTAATTTGAGGCTATGGGAAGTTGGTTATCTGTGGATATAAGTGTATATGCCTAAGTAGTGGATACTCGAGGCTGTGTCTTATACCTGTATAGGAATGACAAGTGTGATAGTGTGGGAAATGATTAGTGACAGATGACAAATACGACAATTGAATAAAAGCCAAGCAGAAGAAGCATTGTACATGTACCACCAACACCCACTTGGAGGGCATATGGGATACCAGAGCCCCTTTTTAAAATAACAAACAAATATTATTGGCCTAGTATGGCTAAGGAAGTACAAGCATACGTCAGAAAATGTCAAAGGTACTCAACGAATTACTAAACCCAATACCTGTCAAATCAAAGCCATTCCATCAATGGGCAATTGACGTGAAACATGTACCAACATCAAAAAATGGATACAGGTATATTATCGCAGCTATAGACTACCTCACAAAATGGGTTAAGGCCAAAGCTTTAAAATATCAATCATCAGCAGAAGTCGCTTTATTTATTTACGATATAATATCTCGATTTGGCACAATGCATATCCTGATTTCGGATAATGGAAAACCTATGGTGAGTAAATTAATCCATTCAGTTTGTTTTCAATATAATATACATCATAAAACGATCACCGTCGGGAATTCTCAAGCAAATGGCTTAATCGAACGACTAAATTCAACCTTGGGATCGATCATCAAAAAAATAAATAAAACAGAAAAGCTTGTTTGGGACGAATATTTGCCTTCAGCTTTGTTTGCGTACAGAACCATAAAACAAGAATCGACTGGGTACTCTCCATTTTTCCTTACATATGGGATTGAAGCAAGAACGCCTTACGACAACATGATGGACAAACCTCAAAACATAAACACAAGAGCTTTCCAACGAGAATGGGTCAAACGTTCCACCATAGAATACAAATATTAGAAAGGATCCGGGAAGACGCCTCGGAAATGATAAAGAAATCACAAGCAAGTCAAAAGAAAGCAGTAGATAAGAAGGTGATGAATATTAAACGACAATGAAAGCCACCCTTTAAGATGGGCAATCTAGTAATGTTATATACAGGTATCAAGCCAAATTCTTGGGCAGGAAAAATATCTGATAATTGGGAAGGACTACATATTATACATCAAATTCACAAAAAAGGGACTTACACTATAAAAGAATATACATAACACAGATAATCCAAAAACAAAAATCATGCATGGAAATAGGCTGAAATTGTATCACGTACCTGATGTATTCTACAATGATCAAATGATGAAAGCCTGGGCATCTCATTTGTACTAGTCAAAAAAAAAATTATATACTGTAAATAACCTGATCGAATAGAAGAGAACTTTCCTTGTATAAATTTTTACTTTTGAAATTAACTAACAACACTCTACAATGAACACTACCTGGGATATTACTGAAAATGACCAACTCATTTACTTGGAAAAAATGGCCACCCATCTTTTTTGCGAAAGACAACACCATTGGGCAAAAACCACCACTCTCAAGAACTTCCTGGTTCCCACGATATTGGAATACGCTCACATGAAATTGAACCGGCCCACTGGCACCTTGGAACTTGTGGAATACCGTAGGGCTAGAAGACAACTGATGCAAGGCTTGTTTCAAGACTTAGATCGCCGACAAGTTGGTATAGTCGCCAAGAAAGTGGCCAACGCGGACGAGTGGGAACAAAACGTCGGTGCCGCATTCCCTGGGGAGGGGCATGTTAACCCCGACCTAAACCTGGTCAATCTGTTTGGACTTGGTGAGCTGATGAACTGGGCCACCAATGAATAAAACGCCGCCCAGTTGTCATCTTGTTGTCGACTCCTTCTTCTCCGCTTCCCTTACCTGTCACCTTATTCCGCCACACTAAAATCATGTCGACAACTCACAAACTCCGCTCATTTCAAAACAGTATAAAAGGGCGAACTTTTTGTTACAAATTATTTTTCTTTAGTTTTTTTTCAGTTTTCTCATTATATCAAATAAAACTTAGTCTAAAGGTTTTTTTTATAAAAACATCAAGTTATCAAGTCATTTCTATTTTGCTATAGAAATCTTTATTTATTTTATTTTCAGAGTCAGCTATACTCTTTTTTTATTTTTATTGAACCAACTAAGGTCAATACTTCTACTTCATTTTATTTTTTTCAAGTTGGACTTTATCTACAAAGGTTCTGGTGCTCACTACTTACTACCAATAACATATCTGGTACTTTCTACTTATATCAAGTAAAATATTTGGTGTATTCTATTTTTCAAGACTACAAGTCAAGTAAACAAAAAGTACATTTCAAATTCCGATTCAGGGGAAAACATTTTTTTGACCCTCACTACCAAACTACTGCAAATCCATTCAAGCAACGATTAGCAAACACTTATACACTACCCAATTGGTGTAAAATATAACTGGAACTTAACAAAAAGGTTAACTTCTTCTCGTTGCGGTTCATATAAACTTAACAAACCACATATATTTGGTACACACTTTATTTTATTAACTCAAAAATAGCCGTAACAATACCAAACTATACAAATAACATCAAAAACATCAAGTCTACCATAACATATTTGGTATTCACTTATAACAAATGTGGGAGCGCCATCAATGAGCGGCCTACTAAATGCCATTTTTGGTGTTAGTGACGCGCTTGGCTGGGCCATGCAGGATTAAGTTTTTTCCCCCTTCCTTTTTTTATCATTACTTTTCTTATTACTCCCACAATGAACCAATATTCAAAAATCCAACCAACTGAAGACTCCTCGCTTTTGTCATGCCAGACGCCCATGGCGCCCCTGGAAGAGATTGCCCATTCACATATCATGGCATTACAAGCATTGGACGATTATGATGAAGCATGGTTTCAAGAGCGAAGTGCTAAATGGAAAAAGAAGGATATACTCAAATTGCACATAACTCCCAACATAATCAAATTGGCACACCGTACTTTTTCTCCAAGACCACCAGTCACTGAATACTCCTCCAATTTGTTAACCCTTGTGAAAGGGATTTTAAAGAAAAAGGATATGTTGTCTGCCACTCGCCTCATCTGGCAAGACTTGAAGCTTCAAGACGAATGGTTGAAGCCTGAAGCTGGTGGTCCAGCTTCTTCTGGGCCCAAGGATGTGGAGGCGCCACCAATGAGTGGCCTACTAAATGCCATTTTTGGTGTTAGTGACGCGCTTGGCTGGGCCATGCAGGATTAAGTTCTCCCCCTTCCTTTTTTTTTATCACGTTTATCTATTTTATATCATCTATTTTTTTATCACATTAGTTTATATTTTATATTTTATATTTTTTTTATCACGTTTATCTATTTTATATTATCTATTTTTTTATCACGTTTAGCACTCGCCGCCACTTTATTTTTTAGTATAAATACCCCACCTTTCCCCCTCCAATTCTCTTTTTCTTTAGTTATTTATTATCATATATTTATCTCAACCTTTTTTATATAAAATTCAGTACAAAGGTTTTTAACCACCAAATCACTGTCTTATTTTTATTTTGTTTCTATCTTCTATATAGAAACTTTCTTTTATTTTTTTGTGACTACAAGTCCTCTTTTTATTTTTTTCTGTGTGTTATACACTTATTTTATTGAACCAACAAAGGTCAATACTTTTTCTTTTTATTTTATTTTCTTTAAAAGTTTATTTTTTATAAACTTTCTCTACAGTTGGACTTTATCTTCAAAAGTTCTGGTGCTCACTACTATCAATTCTAATTTTGGTCCGAATCAGGAACAAGATATTTCAAATTCCGCCTAAGGAACAAATTTATTTTCAAAGCTCTAAACAACCAAAGCTACACTAAAGGATAACTCAAGACATCCTAATTCACTCTGTTACAAGCTTTATAATCATTTAGCCGTAACATACAGTATATACTATTCACTTACAGAAAAACTTATAAAAACAACAAAAACACAATCCAGTTGGACTAAAATCACTGTGACGGTTGAACTCAACCTTGAGAATTGTTTGAGATGAAACAAAGATGGTTTACGGGAGGAGCGGGGTTTTCGGCAGTACTGTAGTCATGGTTTCAAGCACGATGTCTTGAACCTTAAAAATTTTAGTATAAATACTGTGATGTTTGTAGTAGAGAAGATAGTCAAAATAAGTGAGACAAAGTTATATTTTTATTTCAGTAAAATGATGGAAGGCTTTTATAATAAAATCGGGGAAGCGGTTATTGGAATAATAATTTCTACTACTAATGTATTATTGGATAAGTTAGAGATGAGGGATTTAATCATTGGACTGTGGTTAGATGATTGAATGATTATTGGTGTACTGTCAGATCGGGATTGAATATGATAGTTAGTGCCTGATCTGAGTCTGACATTTGCTATATCTGATACATTGATTTGTAATGTGAATATAGAGGATGACAAATACGACAAATACCTTGAAAAAAATATCAAAAAGAAAAAAAATTATCTTTGATCACTTTATATTTTTAAATAAATTTATTATAAAGGTTTTTTTTAAACCTCCCAACTTGTTGGCTTCCTTTTATTCCTCACTTTGGAATATTTTTATTATATATTTTTGACAGCTGAGTCTGAATCTCGCTTCACTTATTTTTTTGACTTGATCTAAGTCACTACTTATTTTCATCTTTGAAAATAATACATCTTCACTTGGACTTTCAAGTTTAGTCCTATATTATCTTTAAGCCTTTGAAGCTACAATCGGTTGAACTTAATCCTAAAAAGTTCTGGTGCTCACTCTATAAAAAATAAAAACCTACAAAAACAATTTCCAGTTACGACCTAGCAACCAAAATTAGCCGTAACAGGTGCATCACTCTATTCATTAACTCAAAAATACCCGTTGTCAGCGATGACTTCAGTTTGGAAAAATTATTTGATCTCGACGGATTGCTCAACTGGGCACCAAACTGAAATTTTTAGTTTAAATGCAAGTGACTTTTTTTTGGTCACCCTTTTTTTTTTTAAAAAAGAGACACATTTTTAACCATCAAAAACGATATACACAATAACCACAAATACAAAAACCAAAATTTTATTTCACAATGCAAGCAAGTTGGAACCATACTTCTGAAGACATGGAGCTGTACTTAAGCACCATGGCAAAGGAACACTTCAATACCTTTTTGGACTATCAATTTGCCGAGAAACAGGCAAATTGGGCCAAGGAAAATACCCTGACAACGTACCTGGTGCCAACCATTCTCGACTTTATACACCATAAGCTGAACAAGCCAGCCACCATAGAGGAAAGAAGAACATACTTAACAAAAGCTGGAACCATGGTCAGAAGACAATTGAAAAAATTAGGTGATCGAAGAAGTATCACCAATGTCTGGAAAAAGGTAAAAAGCAAGGATACGTGGCTCAATCTGGGCCAGATTGAAGTGGGGCCGGCGCATGTCAGCGATGACTTCAGTTTGGAAAAATTATTTGATCTCGACGGATTGCTCAACTGGGCACAAAACTGAAATTTTTAGTTTAAATGCAAGTGCCTTTTTTTTTGGTCACCCTTTTTTTTTTTTTGTTTCTTGACCCCTTTTTTTTCGTTGCTTTTTGGCGACCTTTTTTTCATCTTTTTTTAGCTTTTATTTAGCTTCTTTTTTTTATCCTTTTTTTAACTTCTTTTTCGTCCTTTTTTATCGATTTTTTTAGTTCTTTTTTTATTGTTTTTAACTGGGAATTCATTCCCAGTTGTTTAAAGAAAAGGTATAAATAGGAAGAAATTCCTATTTGTACTCTTCTTCTTCAGTTAATTTTTTATTTTATAAATTCTCTCAATAAAAGGTTTTTTTTTTAAAACCAATCTCAAGTCTTAGTACTTTTATTTTGTTTGGCAGTGCTATATATCTTCATATATACACTATTGATTTACTATATTGAACCCTACTGGTCAATATTTTTTATTTTCTTTTCCAAGTTTATTTCTTATAAACTTCTTTCAAGTTGGACTTTATCTATAAAAGTTCTGGTGCTCACTACTTACTACCATAACATATCTGGTACCTTATACTTATATCAAATAAAATATTTGGTGCTCTCTATTTTTCAAGACTACAAGTCAAGTAAACAAAAAAGTACATTTCAAATTCCGATTCAGGGGAAAACATTTTTTGATCCTCACTACCAACTACTGCAAATCCATTCAAGC
>MCGE01000005.1:1800000-2104571 GCA_002105175.1 Absidia repens | reverse complement strand
GTATTTGAGACTACGGATAGTTGAGGCTGTGTGCTATCTGATGTGTTGAATGACAAGTGTGAGAATAAGTGGGGAATTCAGGGGTAAAAAATAGAGTGAAGAGATAAGTCGGATATACAAATGATGATGGCATAGATGCTTTTGATGCAAATATTGCTAAGCAGGAACCAGGAATACGACACCACTTCAAGTAGCATATAAAAATACAATATTTCCACTTCAAGTAGCATATAAAAAGTACAATATTTCCACTTCAAGGAGTATATAAAAAGTACAATATTTCCACTTCAAGGAGTATATAAAAAGTACAATATTTCCATTTCAAGTAGCATATAAAAAGTACAATATTTCCACTTCAAGTAGCATATAAAAATACAATATTTCCACTTCAAGGAGTATATAAAAAGTACAATATTTCCACTTCAAGGAATATATAAAAGTACAATATTTCCACTTCAAGTAGCATATAAAAGTACAATATTTCCACTTCAAGTAGCATATAAAAATACAATATTTCCACTTCAAGTAGCATATAAAAAGTACAATATTTCCACTTCAAGGAGTATATAAAAGTACAATATTTCCACTTCAAGTAGCATATAAAAAGTACAATATTTCCACTTCAAGGAGTATATAAAAAGTACAATATTTCCACTTCAAGGAGTATATAAAAAGTACAATATTTCTACAGGGCAATAATGTAGAGGCGGTTATTATGGCTGTAAGCTTTAGCTGTGAGCTTATAGGCGTAAACTTTAGAGCATTCTATAATTAATTGTATTGGAGATGGATGGTTTGTTTGGTGACAAAAATGATTGTATAATATTTCTAAAGATGCATGGAAATTTGAAGTTTAACGGTTTCGTAGTTCGTTTTATATAAAGTGAAGAAGAAAATATTGCACGTTAACTCGATTTGCAGGCTGTAAAGCTAGTGTGTGAATTCAACCGCCGCCGGCAGCAGCCTGGATTGTTGATCGAGAAAAAAAAAAGTCGAAATCAACGGGAATGAGCCAACATCTGTTCAGTGTTTGGGCTCGTTGTGGACCTGGTGGCCTCGCCTTTCTGTTAGAAATAGTTTAGAAGGGTTTTAGAAAAGGGATTGCAAGAAGCATGGGGAAACCCTTTCATTTTGATTCTAGAATCTTGGGGAAATGTCTTGATTAGCTTAGTATATGTAGATGTCTCTTTTCTTCAATAAAGCATATCTCTGTTTCAATAAACCTTGTCTTTGTTTGAAAAAAGTGTGTGTTTAAGCTTCATTAGAAGTTTGGAGATCGCCATTTATAGAGATCCCTTTTAGAAATCTCTTTTTTATCGTACATCGTACATCGTTCCTTCTTCTACACCATTCATCTAGATTCGCACCTCCCTCAGCTATTATTAGCGGCCCCCCTATTTTCAGATCTTCTTTCCTTCTAGTATAGTATTGACTACGTATCATTATTCAATAAAAGCTTTTTTATTTTGCAATGAACAATGGAATGGCAAAGCTATTCTACTGTGACAGGCTATTGTACATACTATTCTATTGCGGTAGACTATTCTACATACTATTCTATTACCATACACTATTCGACAGATCATTCTATTGCGGTAGACACTTCTACAGACTTGATTCAGCTTATTTCACTTAACCGTTACATATAGTAGCAGTCATAGAACTTCCTTCTTTCCAACGTAGTATGGGCTATAGTTTTCCATATTCATATATCAATATATTTCACTCTACCTCAATTGCATAAACAAACTGACTGCTTCAATATATACTACAGTGTGATTGTGCGTGTTTGATGGTTTGATTTTTATTATTAGTATTATTATTGCTGTCGTTGTTGTTATTATTACTAAAGATGACAGTTGGGACAGTGGACTGGGATGGGACGAAAAATGCCAACTTCATTCACATAGTACTCCTTTTTTTTTTTCTTTTTTTTTTTTTTTACTGATAAATCAATCTGGATCAGTTCTCATTGTTAAATTCTTTCAAGTGGGTAAATTTATCAAACTTATGCCACTTACAGCAGTTAGCACAATATATTTTTAGCTGTAAACCCCCTCCCCTCCATAAAAATACATGCTATTATGTTGATAATCGTTGACAAATTAATCTGGATCAGTGCTCATAACATTTTACTCTCCCAAATTTTCCAAGCGGGTACATTTATCATACTTGCACTACTAACAACATTTATCAAAGGCAAAGGATAAGAGCAATGATTTCTTCCTTTCTTTTACTGTATCATCATTCTCTCTCGTTCTTCAAATTCTTTATATTCACTTTTTAAAAACCCACCTACAAGTTCTCTTTCAAGTTTTCTCAAGCTTTTTTATTTCTCTCAAATCGTCTTGAAGTTCTCAAACACGTCTTTTTTTTTTCTTTTTTTTTTTTTTTTTGCCCCTCTGCCGTGGCGACTGCTCTCTCTTTTTTTTCCAAATGGTATTGACACTATTAAAGGATGAACTTTGAAACAGTCTTCTCCTTAAAATATCTACATGCCATCTCCGCCTCCCACCCGCCAGCAGCATGTGGCTACCTTGATCCTTGGAGCTGCCACAAATGCAGTGAAAAGTTTTCACTGAAAACTACAGTTTCGTTATTAATGTAGGTTTTTCCAATGTCCTAATTATTTCTTGCCCATCCTCCGACCCAATTTAATTTTCCCCATCCTAATTTTATTATACCACCGTCTTAATTTATTTTATTTTCGTCTCAATTTAAAGTTAACCAAACTGTATTACTGGCCCCATTACTGGATTGAATTCACCTGTGTAGAGCGGAAGTTTAAATTATCCGAAGTTGTGATTTCACACAAAAAAAAAAGTTGGGAAATCACCAAAATTATTTTCCTTTCTCTTTTATTTAATCAATTTATTAATAAATCTTTACACTGTATCATGAAGATCTACACCAAAACAGGAGATAAAGGTATGATATGTAGATTAATACTAATACATTTTTCCAAAATAAGGCTACTAATGATTATTATTATTATTTTTGTCGTTTTTTCTCCTAGGTACCTCAAGTTTATATAATGGAGAACGACGCGACAAGGATGATGTGATATTCGAAGCCCTAGGCACTACTGATGAGCTATCATCTAATGTTGGGTAAAATAGTAACAGAAATGATGTTATGATTCTATTTATATCTATGTATTTGGTCTATATTTTCTTAGGCTAGCTATGGAATACCTTGAGCACGACGCATTTCTAACCAAGTGTTTAGAAAAGGTAAGCTTTATTGATCCAAACAATCCCTTTACTTCATATATGCTATCTTCTTATTTTTTAACCTTGCTTCATCGCTAGATACAATGTTTATTACAAGATATTGGGTCGAATATTGCTACTCCTCGGGACCGCTCGAACACCAATCGATTAGGTTAGTAATGTCACAACTTCATATTATTGTCGATATCTTATACACATCGTTCTTTTGATATTATAGAAAGAACAACATTTGATTCTCAAGGAAAACTTGTATCAGAATTGGAACAGTGGATAGATACAATGGATGAAGAACTACCTCGATTGACCAAATTCATTTTACCCGTAAGTAAGAGAAGAAATGGATGTTCAGTATGGTATTGACTTATTTATGCTTTCATCCATGGACAGTCAGGCGGCAAGGCAAGTGCCACTTTACACGTCTGTAGATCCGTGTGTCGGCGGGCTGAACGTTGCGTACAGCCATTGGCTCGTGAAAATCTCTGTGATGACAGCGTTGCGATCTACTTGAATAGGTAAGGGTCATTAGGATCACTAAAAATATGGTGTGAAAAGTGTTACTTTATGTTGCATTAACGCTTAGCTTTTCTATATAATTGGGATTTAGGTTAAGTGATTTTTTATTCAATGCAGCTAGGTTAGCAGCAAAGCGTCAAGGCAAAGAAGAAAAAGTCTACCTCAAGCCTCGTGAAGCTTGATTATGGTCCTATCCCCTTCATCCCATCTACGCCTACACATACATACTACACTCTAGTTCTAGTCATGGCAGACGGCCTTTCTCTTAGGTCCTATCATCCTTACCAAATACATCACTAGTTTAGTACACCCATAAAGACAATCTTAGAATAGATGATCAACATGCTCCAAATTTAATATATACAATATCATAATAAAAAAGGTTTTTATTTTCAACATCCACTACTATTTATCATTCAAACAACAACTATCTTACCGTAGTATATCTATTCTAATAAACGAGGCTGATATATATTAAACTATTTATCCACCATCTTGACATATTCTTTGTAATTGATTTGACCGTCTTTATCTCCATCAGCTTCATTGATCATTTCGTTCAGCTCTTCTTCAGATAGTACACTACCTATATAAGGAAACGCCTATTAAAAAAAAAAAAAAAACTTGACCTGGTTGACACAGCTCTATTATGATATGTATCCATTTACCAACAGAAATCATGACTTGACGTAGTTCATCTGGAAATATATATTTGTTTCCATCCTTATCAAAAACCTTGAATACTTCTTTTAAATCTTGGACAACATCAGCATTGCTGAGGCTTATTGCAGAGCAGGGCGGGCGTGTTGACCAAGAGAGAGATAAGGTTTTGACATATGCTTGCATATCATATTTCGCCTGCACTATCTTACGCTTTGACCAACGCCAGGAATACATTGAGGTCACTTTTACCGTTCTTATCGTCATCAACAGAGGAAAACATGCTCTCTTTCAATTAGTTTCGTTTGTGCCCTTATTAAGAGATAGCATGACTTCGGTGATTTCCTTGATGTCAACAACCCCATTTCCATCGCAATCGAATAACTATTGAAATGTTTCCCTGAATTCTTGTAACTGCTTTTCAACAAACTGGTCAGCGGTTATAAAACGATGACGAGTAAATTAATACAATCTGGCTCAACTGTCATTATTATTTTATTTTATTTTATTTTTATTTTTACTCTATAATAGTGAATATGTATAAAATGAATAGGTTAGGAGAAAGGAATGGATGAAAAAGAGGTTGATGATATTAATAAATTTGATGATTCAATTTGGTAAGGAAGGTTTCATCATCGGAAAAAGTAAGAGTAGTGCGACATTGATTGTTGTTCCTGTTGGCCCATCAATCTAGGCTCCTTGTTGATAGCTCTTGTCAAATTTTTACATAACTTCACAACTCTGTTCAAGGGTACACCTATAAATATATTTACCCTGAGAATGGCTAGGTCTTTTTTTGGCATTGTAGTAACGAAAAGCCTCTTATATTTACTAATATATTGCATCTTTACTCCTTACTTTTTGAAAAAACATATATAGCTATTTATTTTATAGCTACCGTAGGCATCATATGGTGTAGTTCAGCAACAATGTAAAACAAAAAAAAACAAAAAAAAGGGGGGTCCTACGGAAAATACCGACATAATATTTTTTCTTGACAATAAATCATTTTAACTACTTAATATGATAGTACATTTCTAGTAGAACAAAAGTATCTGGATAGTTAGCTTGTTTTTGTTTTTGGTTTCGTTTTTTGGTTTTTTTTCTTTTTTGGACTTTCGAACTGCAACAGTCTTACAAACAAAAAACCGTCTTTCATATCCCGCCCACGTGGTTGTTTATTTTTTTTACCAGCAATTTTTTTTTTTTCGCTCTCCTTCTTTTTTTTTCTTTCTTTGCTTTTTCTTCTTTTTCTTCGTCATTTTTACTTTCTGGGGTTATGATGTTCTTAGATTAGTGCTGGGTCTAGTTTAGAAGGGGTTTCTGCTCAGGGATTACAAGATGCAAGGGGAAACCTTTTCATTTTGGATCTAGGATCTGAAGGCACCATTAGTTGGTTTTTCAAGTCATCATTAGATTAGTTCAGTTTTAGTTAGTCCATAATTTATGTCTACGTCTGAATAAAGCATCTGTCTTTTTACGTACTTCAATGAAAAACTGTCCCATTAGTTCCTCTCATATCTTGAGCAAAAATCCCTGTTTTCCACCCATGACACTTTTGATTAGTGTTAACCATTGTTGTGTTTCAATAAAACATATCCCTTTAGTTATTCCCATGCTTTGTACTGTGCAGTATAATAGATTTGTTTTTACAGTGGCCCTTTTTTTAGATTAATGTTGATCACTCTCCCTCGAGTTTCCCTGATGCTACTATGCATAATAGTAATGTACCACACCAAACGTTCGTTCCGCCGTTATAAAGTATTCTCTTCCCCCAGTGACTGACAGACTGAACACAGTGTATATATATGCAACTCGCTATCAGTATTTAGCTTGTTTGTTTGTTTGTTTGTTTTTTAGATATGTTGTAATAATATTAAAAGTAAATATTAAAACAAAGCTCTCATTAGAAAGCCTACCAAATACAAAACGGAAGGAATGTCTACTTTAATCAAAAAACTACACTTCAACAACCTCCGTCCTGACTCCAAGTAGATCAAATTTTTGGATATGCAAAAAATTGATTGCATGCAGCGCAAATATTTTTTGAAATTGGCAGAAGGGTAGTGCAAAGAAGGAGTGTGCCCTGGCCTATGCCCTTCAGAACTGTTGAGAATATGAAAATAAATAAAAAACTGCAACAATCTAGTTTCTTCCTAAACTGAATCATGCATCATCACATCATGAATTCATGTCCGAAAAAAAAAAAAAAAAAAAAAAAAACCTCCAAGGTCGAATGGGCCAATCAAAAATACAAGACATGATAGAGAATTTTATTTCAAAGTAAATAGAAGTAATCAATCAAAAAGTAAGTGTTTCTAATGTGCAAAAATATAAACTAGCAAAATGTTCATTCAGTCGTCATCATCTAATAAGAAGCCGCCGCCATTACCACAATCGTCATCATCATCATCATCATCATCATCATCATCATCATCATCATCATCATCATCATCTTCGAGTACAAATCCGTCGCTATCATCATTATTGTCATCATCCTTGGTATTTTCTTGCTGTCGTCGCTGTGCCAGATACCGATCCCATGCGGTATCGTTGGTAGTTCTGTGCTTATTTCGATTGTCACCTGAATAGCCAGCATCAGTATTCCTCTCCACATGCTTATCCATATTCATTGTGTCCAATAATAAGTGTTGTTGTTTTCCATACGTATTGTCAATTCTTGCGTCAATCATCGCACCTTGAATCAATTTTCTCCACCGGTCATAGACTTCTTTTTCCTGTTTCGCCATGGCCTTGTTTGCTTTATGATGTTCATGTTCGCGCCATGCCTGTAGAAGAAGTAGCGGAATATATTAAAAAAAAAAAAAAAAAAAAAAAAAAGTAAGTGGGCTAGCATGCCAAGCATCAATGATGCTCAAGATAGGTATTTACCTCTAGTAATATAAATTCATTTTCTTTGGCCACAATAATTCCATTGACCAAAGGCACGGATCTTCCACGAACGAATTCAAAGTCAACCTATTAATTAAAAATTAAAAAAAAAAATCAATTTCATGCAGCTTGAGCTTGCGGCGAAAGAAAAAAAAAAACAAATCTCACCAGAGCTTCTGCATAATCGATGCCGAGTTGTTTTGCTATCTTCCCCACACCATCAACTAATAATAATAATAATAATAATAATAATAAAGTGTTTAAAATAATGTGCGTTCGATTTGTCTTTTTGTTGTTGGTTGGTTTTTTTTTCCCCATTTCCTTACTTTGAATATGAGCTCCGCCTTCTGGTAGCATGTCAGGAGTAAAGAGATCCACACGACCATAATTATTTTTTGGGATTTTTCCCTAAGAGAGTATATGGAGAAGTGTTCCAAAGTCAATACATATAGATATATACCTTTACGTATGCCTGCCTTTTTTTTTTTTTAAGGGGAGGTGGAGAAAGAGAGGTTATTATGGCACACACAACTTACGTCAATGACAGGAGGGGCTTTGTACGGAGTTGTTTGCCAATGACCAAAACAATTCGCATGTAAAGGATCACCTTGTAACTTTGCTTCTTCTTGTAACCGTTTCTTTTCCAAAGTCACTGCATGAGCCAAAATACGTTTGACAGGAACTTGATTGTCCATCACCACACGGCCCTGTTTGATCCACGACTCCCGGGTATGGATTTGCTGTACACAAGAGCGAGGGTAAATGTTTTCACCTCGAATATGCCCAATGACCATCTGGTTGTTGTCCATGGTCGGATGATAGAGGACTTCAAATTTCTTTAGGTGTCGTTCTAATACATACAGTGGATGGTTGTGAAACCCTTGGATCGATGTCGGCATCTTTTGTGCTTGCTGTGTTTGCTCCAATTCCACTTGCTCCATGTTGTATCGTGATACTGATGATGATGGTGATGATGGGCCTGTGTTGTTTTGCTGTAGTTGAGATAGTTCTGTTGGTTGGAGCCCGTAAAGAAATAATTCAGACCACAGACGCCATCCACCCTGTCGTTCTCGTTTGGTCAAATCACGTTCGCGTTGTACCAAGGCTTTCGGTAAATGAGTTGTATATCGTCGTGTCACATCCACCACGCGTTTAATACGTTGTCGTTTCTTCGATTTCACCGATCCACCACCATATTGTTGTTCTTCAAAGGCGAGCACAAATGATAAAATATTCTGTCGGTTGGATACACCGGGCTCCATCTGGTTGGGGTTGTTGTAAAATTGCCGGATAGGGTCGACACAAATCCATTTTTGCTGATGATTATTCCATACTTCGCACCAAATGGTTGGCGGTTTCGCTTTGTTGCTTTGGTACTGGGTGTTGTCGGTTTTCGTACCCAAAGATGACTTGTTTTTAGCACCAGTATTGCGTGTCGATATCTTTGTTGAGCCACCCTTTAGTTCTAGATGATTAAAAAAAGGAGGGTGAGATTTTCATTACTGCATTTGGCCCCTTATATATTTAATATTACCAGTACCCATAGCTGTCGGTGAAGATGAGCTTGATGATGCTTTATCAGTTCTTGTTGCAGGTATACGGAATGGAATTGGTTGTAGAGAACACACGAGTCGCGTTTCAAACCCCAGAGTACGAAGAAGACTTGTAAATAATTGCGCAGAGATGTCACGACTGCCTTCTTTTTCCGCAAGAAAGTTCACAAAACTTGTTGGATCATCAATCTTTTCCGAGTCTTGAATTCCAAGACGCTGTACATGTGATTCCAATTCCTAAAAACGGGAAGACAATTTTCAGAGTTGGTTTGTAAGTAAGGACCATCATTTAGGTTTTACCTGTATCATATTCCCCTGAGGATCTAGGATAGGTATAGAGGTAAATGCTTCCAAGGGTCGAGTCACCATTCCCGGAGCTGTAACTTTAAAGTAACCATGCCACCATGCCATAAGCCATTTGATAGTAGTGTAGAATTGTTGATCCGATTCGTCTTTCCGTTCATTTTGACTGGCTATATAATCTGGAATCACGGACAGGCAGACAGACTAATAGAATGACAGAGGATTATTATTGGTAAGAGGTTGATTTGGTAAGGTTTCATTTACGTTGATTTTACCTTGATATCTTCTCTGGAGCACCAATTATTCCTGATCAAGAAATGGCCAACAAGAAGTACCACGTGAGAGTTGTGCATCCAATCGCGCAATTGTCGTTGATATGCCATTTCCCATTTCGATTTTCTAATGATAATGATAAGCGATAAGTAACGAAAAGAAAAAAAAAAAAAAAAAAAAAAAAAGGAGAGAGAGAGAGAAGCTTACTTGAGTACAGCGCGGGGTGCTTCAAAAACAATCTGAACATCGTTGTACTGTTCATGTGGCACCAAATGATCATGATCAGCATCAGCATCGCCCCCGTCCTGCCCTAATGTTTGTCGCTGCTGATTGGTAGTTACAGCTGGTGCCCATTTTGGAAGTTCGACAGTTTCCCAATCAATAGAATCGTCGTCAGAACCGTCGTCGTTGATATCCATGCCAGTGCCATTCATTTCCACCGAAGTATCTGTCATAAGCTGCTCACCAATGGCAGCTGGCGAAGTTTCAATGCCGTTATCAACTGATTGTTTCCTTCGTCTTTTGGAATGAGATGGTTCTGTATCCCTTTCATTAGAATTTTTGTTCTGAAGAGACTTTCCTTTTCTCTTCCCCATGGTTTAAAGACAAAGCGAAAAAAAAAAAAAAAAAAAAAAAAACCGCTGCGGGAAAGCAAGACCACCGATTCGCCATGAGACACACAAATGGATTCGCTTTTCAGTCCCCGCTTTCTGTCAAAATTAAAATTAAGACAAAGGGCAACACAGGTATACATAAAATTGGCTATTGTCGAGCGCAAAGTAGTACACCATCTTTCAATCACAGTAATACATAAACATAGTCATAAGCATGAACTTGGAGAATTTAAATGTAAATTTTATTGGCAAAAAGCAGTAGATACAAAGGGAAATAATGAACTGTAAGCTAAATGGATGGGGCATAAAAAAAAAAAGTGTGGTAGAGTATATCAAAACGGGAAAGGTGATGACTAAACTGATTGCAGGGAAAGGAGGAAAACCCATATGACCATGTTTCCAATCATTGGGTTCATATGTTTGCCACTCATGCACGACTAGGTTTCTTGCCAACTTGTAGATCACTCATGGTTGCCTTGATTTTCCTGATAGGACGGTGATGATTTTTGGTGTTTGGTCCGTTGGTACCATCCATTGTCATACATTTATTGTTGCTGTTGTTCCATTGATCCAATGTCTCTGTTGCAGACCTGTAGGATGGGTGACTGCTTAGTTGTCGCCGTACATTGCTAAGTAGATTAGGTGCATGTCCCGCTGCATCGCTATCCAAAAAAGATACAATCCATGGGTGATTCAGTGCTTCTTCTGCTGTAAGTCGTAATTCTGGTTTATAGGTTAACAATCCGTCGATAAAATCTTTGGCTATGTAATAAACGGGTCAATAATCAGAGATGCACAGGCTTTCATTTTTCTTTTCTTTTTTCACCGTTGTAGTGTACCTGAATCCGATATATCATCCCAGTACTCCGTATCAAAGGTGTATTCTCCCTTGATAATATTAGCGAATAGTTCCGCTTGGTCTAGTTGAATAAATAAAATACTTTAATGCTGTTTCGCAATTAATATCTTCGTAAGCCATCATTTCTTACCAGCGCCATAAAAAGGAGTATAGCCAACCAGCAAAATAAACTAAAAAGTAAAAATAAGAATGAGAAACATACTCATTTACATATTGCATAGTACATATTACCCCTTGACCCATTGTTCAGTTACCGTAATCACTCCAATACTCCACATATCGGCACTAAAGCCGTATCCTTTTTGTTCAAGTACTTCATGGGCAACATATCCTGGTGTTCCGCAAGCCGTAATCAGTATATCATCATGATTGGTGAGGATCTTGGATAAACCAAAATCAGTAATCATAAGATTGGCTCCTTTGTCAGGTGTTTGAAATAATAACTATAAAGTAATTTTGTTCGAAAAATTAATCAGCCAAAGATAAGTGAAGCTGGCCTTTTTTTTTTTTTTTGTACCAAGTTAACTTACGTTTTCGGGCTTCAAATCTCGATGGATAATCTATAGAATATAAAAAAAAAAAAAGTAAAAAGAAAGATTAGTGGAAATACAGAATAATATATGTATAATAATGACATGGTCTTCCTTATACTTGCGTCATGGTTATGCAGATAAGTTACACCTTTTAGGACTTGGGATATCAAATGAGAGGCATCTTTTTCAGTAAATGTTCCCTGGGATAAAAGTCGTTGAAATAGTTCGCCACCACTCGCCAAATCAGTCACAATATAAACCGCGTTTTGGCTTTCATATAATGCGTGCATAGATACAATATGTCGATGGCGTACTTGCTTGAGAATATCTATATGAAAACCATTAGCTAATCAAACGTATTTGTTTTCCCTATTTAATCAGTTTTTGTCTTACCAAGTTCGCTGTGCAACATATTTTCTTTACCTAAATAAAACATTAGAATATACTTTGTAAATAGTGACTTGACAAGACGTATTGGTTTTATCCACTCCCCCCCCCAAAAAAAAGAGTCCCACATACAAACGCACACACACATATATACATATATATGTATATATCTGAAATCCGGTCTTACCAGCGATAGCACTCCTTTGAATGATTTTTAGGGCATAGGATTGGCCAGTTTGACGATGAGTGCATTCTCTCACAATGGCAAACGAGCCTGAGCCCAAAATGTTCTTAGTGATTGTATAATGTCGTTCTAGCTCAGGAGGATAGTCAGTGCAATGGGTGGCCGACCCTTTGTCTTGCTTCTTCTTTTTGTGTTTTTTTCCGAAAACCTGAAACAGACATGTCAAAAAGGATTCTTTGGACATGGGCTGAAGTTGAAGCATATTAAAAATAAAAGCGAGTCTGTAATATATTGTAAAAGGGGAAATTGAGAAGGAAACATGAAAAATTAAAGGAGAGAAGCTAAAAAAGTGGACGAAACAAAAATAGCGGGATTATTTGTTTGCCCATCACCAGCTTCATCTTTATACAATACTCCAATCGATTGCGTTTACTCCCCCCCCCTTCCCCAATGACTTTTATAATTTATATTGGTTTCTTATTGACTTTCACATCAATGTGGAAGTTACAATAGCCTATTATGGAAAATAAAGCGGGGCGTTAATCACACGTTTCATTCTATAAGCCTATATGATGCAATTCAGTAGGAATGTAAAGTAAACCAAAAGTGTTGCGATATTTTTTGGATATTCTCAAAACCATGTTGAAGAACATGACTCAGAACACTATGATACCATTTTGCACTCCCAATTGCAAAAAAGATTTTGTTTTAGCATGCAAGCATTTTCGCACTTCCAAAAATTTGATCTATTTGATGTTCAGGAAAGAGGCTATTGAAGTGTGATTTTTTGTAGTTTGGTGCAATAGTACTCATTGTAGACTAGCCATTCATTTATTTATTGTTTATTATGACAGTGTGGTATCCAGAAGGCAGAAGGGAGCACGCAACGCGATGGCGTCAACTATAGGCACGACACAGTCAAAGTTCTTTGATATTATCGGTGGGGAGCATTAATAGGGCTATATTTAATAATATCAAGTGACTCAAGACTACACACAGTGGGTGAGCTAGAAAACAGGTTTGAGGTGTCCACTAATATAATTATCGTAGCTACGTTTATCAGTATCTGATGGATCAAACGATGGCTCATAAAAAGGATATATTTTTATTGAAAGGTATTGCTATATACTAAATAAAAAGTCTGGGAACGATTGTAACATGGGTTGTAATGGTGTTAGCAGGATGTAGACAGAATGATTGATACTAATCTAAAAGAGACAATCGTAAAATAGAATCTAATATACTATGCAAGACAGGAGAGAGACTAAAGGGTTATCATTTCTTGAAGCACAACAACTGCCAACACTAATCAGAAAGGGTAATGGTAAAACGGGATTTACTGCACAAGACCTCAGAGAGACTAACGAGGCATATTTCATTTAAACAAGTAAAAATAGACTTATTTTATTCAGTTATAGAGACAAACTAACACTAAAATAAGCTAATGAAGGCTCCAAAAAGCCTACTATTGGTGGTTCCTAAATCCCAGATCCAAAATGAAAGAGTTTCCCCATGCATCTTGTAATCCCTGAGCTGAAACCCCTTCTAATCTAGTCCTGATACAAACTCCAGGTCCAAAACAACCCCATAGAAGTTGAATGGTGAAAAAAGAAAGAAGTGAAAAATAAGAAAATAGAAAATGAGGGAAAATGAAAAATCATATGTGCGGGATTCAAAATTTTCGACGTTTCTATCATACCTGAGAGTTTTTTTTTTTCTAAATAAATTCTCCACCGTGAAGCATCATCAATATGACAGTTATCTTCTCCTGGCAGCAGTAGCCGCCATTCAGCGACGGCTGCAACTGGCTCTTCCTTTCAAAGTAACCACTACCATCCAGCAATTGCCAGTACGGCTGTGCTCTTCTGATAATGACTTTTGGACTCACCATAGCGACATAACCCATGAATAAGACAAACCAGAGACAATCTCTATGTCGGTAACGTCGTCAAATAAATGAGGCATTTGAGACGTCGGTAGGGAGGAGTTGGTTAATACTTATGTAGAAGTTCATTTTTTCTTCTCAGTTGTATCATGGGTTTGGTGGTCATCACTATGCTTGATACCATTTATTGAATAAGGGGATGGATAGAATGATTTTTGTCATTTATATAAAATGCGTGATGTACCCTTTCCTTATTCAGTTTCTCTTTTCGCCTTGAAAAAAAAAAAAAAAAAAAAAAAAAAAAAAAAAAGAAAGATTCGACAGTCAAGCAAGCTTAGACTTCTCCAAATAATAGTTAACCCTAAATGAAAAAATCAGCCCATTAAAAATGGAAAAGTCGCCCTGAGACCATGCTGTTGCCCCCCCCCGCGAAATTGGAGGCTACTTCTAGTAAAAAGATGATTCTTTATAATCCCGATGATAATTGAAATGGCTACTTTTTTTATTCATGCATTGAAAAAAGTCCAACTTCATCGATTGGTGGTTTTGCGGTATTTGGATTGAAACACCGACAATTAGTGTCTTTTGACACGTTGGTTATTGTTTTGCTTTTTCTTTTCTTTTTTTTTTCTTTTTTGGTGCTTTAACCTTTTCCTTTTTCTTTTCTTTTTTTTTTTTTACTGATTCTTTGTTCTCACAATGAAAACAACTCTGTTTTCTTGTTTACTTTTAATCTTTTGTCTGGCGTCTCAAGTAGCTCATGGTCTATCAAGTAAGTCGACAATTTGATGCAAACAAGAAAAAAAATGTTTGGTAACTCACACTAAACTTTTTTTTCCTTGCTATATATAGCACACAAGGAGGCACAAACGTATTTGATGCGATACGGTATTCCTCACGATGAATTGGATGATGCACAGCTTTTGGAAACTGTGAAGCGGTATCGTGATCTGGCAGTACTTAACACAGAACTTTTTGGCGATCGTGTGGAACGTCTCTTGGAGGGATTGGACAGGAAACTGGAACATCACTACAAGGTAGCAGAACCTCATCAACGTCAACGACTTCTCAAGGATATTGAAAGGGTGCTACGACAGCTGGAAGTGCAAGGGCAAATGACGCGCAATTATGTCCATGAACAATTAGTGGATGCTAACAACAAGGTGGCCGTCTCTTCATCTCATTTCTTGACTCCAGAACAATGGCAACAAGTAATCAAGGACGTGGAGGAGACTGTGACACCACCCAGTACATGGTCTACCTGGTTTGGCAAATCAACCAACTCTCTTGTGCGTATTGGTGACAAGGACCCATATCAGACCTGGCTCGACGACACATCGACTCCGTTTGCATCATGGCTCACCGTCTCGGAACAGCGTACACTGAAAACCGCACTGGATAAAGCAATGAAACGACAGGAGTTGGGGTCTAAGGACTGGTGGCGACAATTGATCAAGGAACTCCATGGGTTTTCTGCCGACCAAGTGGAACGGGTGATGGAGGAATTACGGATCCATGTATTAGGCTTCAAGATCTTTGCGCACGACTATTTGGGCTTGCCAACGCCACCCCCAGTCTATCAAGATGAACACTCATGGGCGGAACGTAGCGATTATTACGTGGTCAATCTGGTCCGCACATGGATCCACGCCGTGATGCAATGGCTTCAAGGCATCCGTCAACATTTGGATCAGCAAGCGTCATCATTTATTGCGGAAAAGAAAGAACAATCGCAACAATTACACGATGAATGGGCCAAGGCAATTCAACACGCAAAGGAATCGTTTGCTACCTACTGGCACAAACAGGAATATGATGCATACCGTCGCATTGGCTACACCGAAGGAGAAATCGACTGGATCCGTGGCTATTTGGAAAACGCGTTGCACCACTCCTCCCCGACTGGATTCAATCAAATCATCCGCGATGTCCGCCAGTACCTGAACTCTTTGGAACGGCAAACCAAGGCCCAGGTCGAATTACATGTGCTTAAATTGGATCGAATGCTGCAGGCTTGGAAACTCTCGGTCTTGGGATCCAATCATCATGATGAATTTTAGCTTAGCTCTTGTAGATACGTCTATATATATATATATATATATATAGTTTTTGTCGACTGTTTTTTATCAGTCTCTTGGCTATTCTTAGCTTAGTATTTCTTTTAGTTTAGTCTTGTTCCGTTTTGGCTTTTTTTTTTTTCAAATAAAATCAGTTTTTTGATAACATCAAAACAATAGCAACAAAAAAGAACGATGCTTGAAATAGCTTTTGTGGATGACAATTTTTTATTTACTGAAGTCAAAGATTATATGTTTTTTTTGGGGGGGAAGAGCGGGTAAAAATATATACAACATACAAAAGGGACAGCATTTGAGAAGGATGAAGACATACAATATCAGTTGACGATGAACTTTTATTTCATAATCAAAATTTATATATATATATATGTAGAGCAAAAATGTAAGAAAAGGATCGGGGTGTGTGTGTGTGTGTTTATAGAGGTCAGGAAATAATGAGTGCAATGGCAGGTGTGTACTAAAAAACTATTACTGAATGTTGGGTAAATCAAAAAGGGAAGCGTGTATGTAAACTAACCAGGAGGTCTGATATTAGTCGAGTCCTTGCCAATGCTATCAATTGAGAATAATCATAAATAATGGAAGTAGAGCGTACTGACCAACATATACATCACAGCCATTCCAAAAAAAAAAAAAAAAAAAAAAGAGTTGTGGAAATGGGTATGGGTGTAGTGGCTCCAAAGAAGCATAAGGATTATTCGATCGAAGTTGAATATTGACAAATTGGTGCAAACATAAGCGAATCAGGCCATGTTCTGGTGTTGATCAATTTGGTGTGTCAAAGGTTAAGAGTCAGATGCTGTTTTCTACGATGGTTTTTCAAGGTCTTTCATTGACACTATATGCTTGTAAAGGGATGAATTGAGTTCATAAAGCAGCAAAATTGTGCAAGAGTTACGTTCCTATTTTTTATTTTTCATCTTTTAATCTTACCTTTTGTGTTGGAATCGCCAGATAATTGGTCGCATAAAATTGCTTTACTTGACATTGTGGTACTTCGCCTGCTTCATAGGGTGTTCCAGCGATGATGGTCTTGATTGTATATATAAGGTGCTGGCAAATGACGAGAAGATATACATAAATTTATTGAGTGATACTGATAATGAGGGGAGGGGAAGATACATGGGTGAATGGTTTTTTAAAAGTAGTAGGTGAAGGGTGTGAGAGAGAGAGAGGTATATATATAAAAAAACCATTGGTCAAAGTTGTTGAGTTTGTCGGAGTATTGTAATCAAAGCATCAAATTGGTGTGGCTGTTGTACGGATGATAGTCATGTTCTTTATCAGTGCTATTATCCAGAGACTGTAAGGTTTGCATTGGAAGAGGTTGAATAGGGCTGAAAAGGGTATTCTGCATGTGCTGATGGTGGTATGGATGTGGAAGGCTACCTTGCTGTTGTTGTTTGCCGCTGTTATGGTATAAAACTTGTTCCAATTCTTCGATCCGCTGTTGGTAATGCATGACTTGGTCCCGTAATTCCTTAATGTGATCCACTGACAATTTTAAGATAGTCCCTTTATTTATAGAGCTTGGTAATTTTTGTGATCCAGTAATGCCAATGACAGGACTTGTATTGGTATCCAGGAGGTGAGTTGGCAATAGTGCGCATAGATCTACATTCATAAAATAATTTCAAAAACTAATGCAATTGTCACCTTTCGACTGATAATTTTTTACCCTGTATCCTTTCATTGATGTTATCTCTTCGTCTTCGTTCCACCATATTGTGAGATTCCCTTCTACGTCGCCGCTTGTCAAACATTTCTTGCATACTATATTCATAAATAAAGACTTAGTACATCGTCATTTCATCCTTGTCTGTTTTTCCCGAAATGCACGAGCTAAAAATAGATTTCAAAACCACTTACTGTCGTTGCTGGTGCGTCTCGTCTTCTTCTGTGGTATGGTACATGGGCTCAGTATATGTAGTCGAGTGGGATGGTGATATGATAAGGTCGTCCCTTGCTAAGGGTGTCGGTGACGCTGGACTGAAATTATTGCTTTCCACTGAAGAGTCAAACCATGGTTGCTGCTGCTGTTGCTGTTGTTGTTGGTGCTGGTGCTGGTGCTGGTGATATTGGTGATGATGTTGTGAGCCTGAGATTAAAGATCGTGATGGCCGAGGCGGACTAGTTGCCATGGCCCTTGCTGTCATGGGACCAAAACCGTCTTGTTGCTGTTGTGAGTGAGACTGTATAGGATAATGACCTGCATTATAAAGTGCATTACTGTTTTTTTCTGTGGTGTTCATGTTCAGGATATGCTTGGTGGCTGTTGCTGTTCCTTCATCCCGAATACAAGCTGGATCAGGAGGTGGGGAGAAAGTACCAGAAGGTGTGTAAGCTCGTTTAAGATTTTGTTGAGAAGGCGAGTACATAAAATAGAGTTGGAATAGAAGTTCTGGTTTAAAAAAAAAAAGAGGGAGAGAGAGAGAGAAGAAATTAAAAAAAAAAGGGACCTTAGTTTTTTTAGGTGAGAATTTTTTTTTTCCTTTTTACCTCTTTTAAAAACTGGTTGTTTCATCAACTTGCTTTGGTGGTAAGATTTTGGATTCAAATAAGGCAAAGATATAGGATTATGTATTTTTGCACTACACAATCTCTCCCAGCCCAAGTGCTGGAAAAGGTAGCAGAAAAGGGCCTTATGAAACGTGAGAAAACATAAGATATGATGCCAACCAAAGAGCTAGCGAGCCGATCAAGCGGAATGGACTGTCTATGGTACACAGGTATTAATTATTATTAAAGAACTAAATAACGATTTCGCACAAAAAAATAAGGATGAGCACATATTATAGTTAGTAAGTCATATTGCATGGTTTTCCTATTTTTCTAATGCAGCTCTAGTCTTTTTGCCGCGCGTCGGGCATTCAATAAATCGAATACATGTGTCATCCTTGGTTGCAATGGCAATCATGACTGAATTTATCTGCACACATGCTAATCAACTAGCGTCTACGCTAATTTCACAATGTCCCTGAATTTTTCCAGGTGACAACAGTTTTTCGTTGAATGACGGCTTAGTGTCCTGGTAATTTTTTTTGAATGACGATCGATTTGTGGATCAGTCTGCTTTCGTAGCTCTGAAAAAACAATACTCTATCGGAATTGATTACGGTATTAAAGTTAACATAGTATACACCTTAAAACCCTACCATGATTTATTTCACGTATATCAATCAGCAACGATCGTTCGATATCTTCCTTTCCTTAATTGTACACCATAGCAGCTTGGATCCTTGGTCATTTATTCATCTATCAATGTTTGTGCTTCAGCCCCCTAACCATTGAATTGAAATTCCCACCCAGATAAAAATTAAAAAGACCTGTTTCATGGTTTAATATATGCAGGAGATCAACTAAACAATAAGATAATAGTTTATTTATTTTTATTTGACATGATATAGGAATAAATAAATGGAATATATACTGTACACCAACAAATACGCAACACACCTATAAATATGTATATATAAGCTACTACTAAATAAATAGGCTGTATTATATTACTCTAAATACTACTGCAAAGCCATAATATAGAATAAGGGACATCAATTATCACCAATGGGATTCCGTTTGATAAGGGATGACCTGTACTGGCCTGTCTTGTTTGTCCTGTTGCCACTTGTCTATATATAACATCGCCTTTTGTTGTCCGGTTTCAGATTCGCTGTACACGGTTGGCACCACATGGTTTATTTTCAAACTGGCAATAAACGAGGCCAATTCTCGGAAGCTGGAATGTTCAGAATAAGGGACACCATAGATCTTCATAGTTGGGGTATCATGTTGAGGTGTGAGTGTCAATTGTCGATCCGCAGGTGCTTTTGTCACTTGAAATAAATTGTCAGGCTCCATGTCAGAATCGTAGTTGTCGCTTGGTTTGAATGTCCACCCCGTTGGTTTGAAAGCAATCACGTCTGTAAACCGAGGTGCCAAACTTTTCTTATAAGCATGTATATTCTATCAATATTATGATAAAAATAAAAGTAAGTCATGGAACCAACCTTTCAGTAGTATCCAACTTATCCCTTTATTTTCCCTTTTTGATATATTTTTACCTCTGGCTTAATATCGTTCAGCGGTAGGACGTGGACATTGGCTTCTTTTTGATCTTCAGTGAGCAACTTGTCAAGTTCATAGTTTTCTTGACAACTTAGAATGGACCGCTTAGTAGAAGGGACAAAGATCTTGCATTCAAGTAATTTTGCAATGGCTATAAAAATAAAAGTGAAGTTAGAATTGAGCATTTATAATATTAAATATAATTATGGAGGAGAATTTACCATTGAATACCTTTTCTTTTCCAATAGAGTAAGAACCTACAATCACCAAGAGGTTTTCAGTTGCTTGTTCCATACTTATGCCAGTATCGGATGTCATTTTCGCAGTAATGTAAGCTTGCACAACCTCACAAGCAGCCTGTATACATTCTTCTTGGGCAGGAAAACCATACTTTGCGTTCAGGTACGTTGTATCCAAATAAAGATGATCAATAATTGGGTTTTCAGGTTGACGTAAGAGAGGATGAAGGCACATTCGAGGGTTGGCACGGAAATCACCTGTATGCAAATGACGAATCCAACAGGCATCCGTCCCATTCTTTTGAACGTCAAAGATAAATAGGACTGATCCAGGACAATGATTGGCATCCACCAAAGTGACCTTCACATTGGGTAACACATGATGAGGTTCATCCATAGGAAGGATACGAATATAGTCCTTGTCCACGTCGAGGCGTTGCATCACGAGATTGGCGGTAATGCTTGAGCAATAGATGGGACCATGCGTCCATGATTTGTTGAGTCCACGATAATGATCACTGTGGAAATGAGTCAAAAAATAGCCCTCGCAGTCAAGGATTTTGCCGTACGAAAATGCGTCCACAACAAATTTGGTATCTAATTTGCAATAAAAAGTAAGCTTTAGTATTGATAATACAGTGAATACAGGTACAACACACCTGTACTCGTTCAATTTTTTACCTTTCATCCATTTGAAGCTTGGTACTTGTCTTGCTTGAGATGCTGCCTGTTGTTGTCGTTCTGGCGGTGGTGGTGAAGATAACAATGACTTTCCCAGTAGCGTATTTTGTATTGATGTCGGTATTGATTGTAGAACACGTTGCCATGGCGGGATTTGTTGGCATGTGTTGTTGGGTATTGAGGGCAAATCATCTTTGTCTAGACATTGATCAATGTGATTCTTCAATTCCACTTCAGAGAGCTGTAGGTAGTCATCGCATACGGGACATTGGCGCTGCGGTTCCTGTTGGTGTCGTGGTGATGGTGATGACGTTGGTTGATGTTGATCCAGTGGAGGTATATCATATTTGCTAACAATGGCATTCAGTTCTTCTTCTTCCGCTAAAGATAAGTACATTGCATTGGCTAAGTCTGTTTCGAAGTCATGGCCACAAAGTGGAATGTCTGTTGTCGCTGTTGTTGTTGAATTGGTTTGTGTTTCATTAGCAAAAGAAGTCGTCGTCGAAAGTCGATTTTTCTTGAGCATGGGTGTAATATCAGGATCCTCGCTGTTACCTTCACGTTTGACGTCCTTGGAATATGAATTGATTTTAGGTTTTTCCATGAGTATTGCAATAAATATTGAAAATTTGGAAAAAGGGAAGAAAATCAAGAAAGGAAAAATTGCGGTGTGCGAATTTCAGCAACAAAAAAAAAGAGAGTGCAGTGCAGTGAACAGATAGATAATTTCTACCATTTCGATTAGGTGCGATGGATATACACAATATAAGCAACGACAATTATTTACTAACGAACAAATAATCAAAACATAAACTATAAAACATAGCACCATATCAACATCAATTAGCGAAGTCCCAATTTGATTCTGCGCACACACATACACACACACACACATACACACATACACACATACACACATACACACAATCAAAAGTGATAAGTAAAAATGGTTGCCGAAGAGCGATTTTATTGATTGAGAAAAAAAAACCTAGTATCTAGCAGTGGTCAAGCAGCAGGACCAGTACAACCATATAAAAAATAAGTGTAAATACAAACATCTTCAACGTTTTATAGTGGATAAAAAATTATAGGGTGAAAATGTATAAGCTTTTTTGATGTAATATATGATAATGGATGCGCTGATAAAAGAATATATTGATATTTATATTGATACTGACAACAACAACAACAACAACAACAACAACAACAACAACAACAACAACAAAAAAAAAAAAAAAAGGAAAGACAATTGGAGATTGCTGATATATAAGTAAAATAAGAGTGTAAAAGGACAGGGGGAGAGATCTAAATAAATAGTACAAAACAACAGCAAGGACAGAACACCTACACACATTACACAACAAAGGACTCACCACAACCACAGGTACCCTTAACGTTAGGGTTATTGAATACAAATTGTGAGGAGAGTTTGTCTTCTACGTAGTCCATTTCCGACCCAAGTACAGTCAGCAATGCTTTGGAATCCACTAATACTGTGACACCTATAAAAATATATCAATAAAGATAAATAAGGGTCTTAGCTGAAGACCATGCATACAGAATATATATATAATGCATACCATCCTGATCAACGACCTCGTCAAACTTGTCCTTTTTCTTTGTGAATTCGAGCATGTAAGAGTTTCCGGAACAGCCTTTTGTCTTCACACCGACACGAAGAAATTGAGGATCATCTTCTTTTGTCATATATTTTAATCTTTGTACAGCTGCTGGTGTCTATAAATAAATAAAATACCCAATGATTAGTAACTTGTGAATTTAGTAGTGACATAAGAAATAAGTGCTATGATCATTACAAGTATCAAAGGCGCCTTCCGCAACCGAAGTTTGGATGTTGTTCTTGTTGTGTTAACTGCTGCTTGTTTGACGATAGAATGGAGAGTCATTGTAAGCAAGTAAAGTCGATAATCAGATAAAAAAAAAAGGGCAATGTAAGGAAAGTGAGAGAAAAAAAAAAAAGAAAAAAAAATTTCCCCAACGTCAAAAAATAGCGGAGATAGAATAAAGCAGCAGGGAGGCATGTTCACCATTAGGCCTATTCACCATTGATTTCGGCAACCTTCACAAGTGTAGTGGAATGTTATAACAAATTACCCGTGTGAACCAACTTGCTTATAGTTGACCATATTGTAATAATAGATAAAAAAGGGCGTATAAATTGATGGAATCAGGAAACGCAACTAGCACTTTTGCCTTTTGTAAGGCTGCTCTTAAAAATTTTCATCGTTGGGGATCTAGCTCAAATGGTAGAGCGCTCGCTTAGCATGTGAGAGGCACTGGGATCAATGCCCAGGTTCTCCAAATACTTTTGCCTTTTGTTTTGGCAATATCTTTATTTTCATTTCCAGTGCTACAACTAATCTTGATTAGTAGTTAAACAGTAGTTTGGGTGTGCATTTTTTTTCTTTGTTTTTATATAGAATGCCAGACATTTTTAGGCTCGAGCTCAACCGTTTATAGTAACCTAAAAGTGGAAGCTTAGAAGTCCACTTTGTGACAGATTATTTCCAGAGATGAAATTATAAAATATCCAAGGCATTTGGTGGTTATAAAAACCTTTGGTGGGTTTTTTATTTAAAAAAGGGAGAAATGGCGAAGCTATTTATATGATTTTAAATGAAATAAAGGAAAAGATAATTAATGTGTGAGTCATTGGGTAGTCAGTTGGTAGAATGGTAGTCAGTGGACAGTCAGAAATAGCCCATCGCAATAAATTTTTAGCTCCCAATAGAGCATTAATCCCAAGGCAACAGCAGAATAAAATAAACTGGAAGGCTTAAAGCCCGATCACGGGCCTTTTTTTTTTTTTTTTTTTTTGATAGTGTAGAAATAATAAGAGAATTTAGTGGTTATCGTAAATAACCTTGATGAGTTCTCAATAATAATATACAATATACTAAAATCAATATTACCGTCGACACACCAACATCTAAATCCACTGGTAGCCTACACACCGGTTGAAGACGCCGTTCAGAATGAATAATTCGTCGATTGCGGCGCGACGGTAGTGTAAAGGTACAAGTGTTAGGTACCAGTGTTTGGGTACATGTGATGGAGACAGTTTACGCTTGTAATGAATTAATCAAGTTCCAAAAAGTAATTCAATATCAAAACTAATAATAGGATTTCTTAGTGACTTCGAAAGTTCTGACCTGAATTCAATTGCTGATTACCATTTCTCTGTTAGTTGAATTTTTATGCGGTAAATATAAATCCAACTTATTTCACCACAATCAGCAAACAATTTTATTTGCTGAATAAATTATCACATCTATTTTACTACGGGAGTGAATTTGCTTGTTGCAAGGAATCCGCTGAGAAAGTGAGTGAGAAAATTCCTTTTAAGGAACTAATAGCGGGGTAATGATCCATTTGCTTCTTATCATTCTTTTTACGAGATGGCTACCAAAGGTGCATTACTTGATTTGTATAAAAACTGTGCTATCAATGAACAGATTAAGTCTCACAGGAGTTTGTAGCTGTATTAACAACACCACGATGTGATAGTGTAAAGTTGTCAATATCAGAATAAAATCGTTTGATATTACAAACAATTATATACAGTACAGTATGCAGTGAGATTCTTGAATTTACAATAATATATAACAAAAATTAGATATATGTGAACGGATATAATTGATATCAATATGCCATACTACCCATTGTATTGTGATATATACTTAGAAAAACTTTTTACCCACAGTTTGAATAGCTCGCCCTGTGCGACTAACATTTTTTCATATGGTGGGCGTTGTTTCAATTTTTGTGAGTTCAATTGCTATTTTTTCTTTTCTTTCTTTTCCGTACCTCACATTATTTGACCACGTTAACCCCCGCATTCGTTACTGTGTACCTTCCGTTTATTCATGGCTAGAGATGCAAAACAAGAACCCAGAAAAACTGTATGGCGTGGCATTAGTGTGAAAACCGACAATCAGCCTACTTCCAATTCAGCGAACAAATCTGGTAGAGCCTCCATTTCCTGGGAACGACCACTCAGTCCTCTCTCTCAACCTGAACACAATTCTGGTATCAAGACGATCCATGGCATACAGAAACTTGATGAAAAATCTCAGTCATGGCAAGACTTGGACGAACGGCAAGCTTCCTCAACTATATCCCCTACTGTGGCAGTCTCACCAACAAACTCAACAGCAGTTTCGTCAACCAAATCATCATCAAAGTCTTCAAAACACAAAAAGGAAAAGCTAGCTAATTTGGGAAGCTTGACGAAAACCCCTGAACCCACTTCATCAGCATCACAAAAGAAGAATGATGGTAAAGTCGGTCGATCTCTCACGCTGGGTAGTTTGACGAAACCGAACGACCAAAATGATGTGCGAGCTCAAAAGGAACGTGAACGGAAGGAACGGAAGGACATGGAAAAACAAGCACGCAAGGAACGCAAGGATCAAGAAAAACTGGAAAAGAAACGCAAGGAACAACAGAAGAAAGAACTCAAGTTGCTCAAGGAAGTGGAACGGAAAGAACGAAAATCAAGAACTTCATCGTTTCTATTCTCTCGGTCATCCAAGTCGTCTGCTCCATCATCAATAGCTATTGATACTGCATCGAATTCTACTACTGAAGGTAAGCTGCATTACAGGAATAGTTACAATCACAAGACCTTATTTGCTAATTTAGTGGATGATTTTTTATTTTTTTTATTTTTATTTTTACTGTAGACAAACCGAAATCTCCATTGGAACGGCGAAGCCTACTCTCATTCGGTCGACACAGCCTGGCATCTCTTACTTCGAAACCAAGCAACGCATCTACCACCGAAATTGTTACCCCTGAACCTCCTTTGGGAATGTCTAACGATGTTACTACCGGCGCTGACTCAAGCAGTGATGAATTCATGGATTTTGTCGATAGTCAGATGAGCATCCACAGCGACAAAAGCAGCACGTTATCTATATCCATACCGCAACAAAAGACGACTCACCCTCACCCTCAAAATTCACCCTCATCTCCAACTCCTTTACCAACGCAACAGGTTGAACCGACTTCTCAATCGCGACTTCAAGCACGGACATCAAAACTAGCGGATCATATGCAGCAACAGGCTCACCGTCATTCGTCACCATACTCAACTAATCATGGGAACGACAGCAGCACAAGTAGTATCACTAGTAGTAACAGCAAAACATCGAATTCAACCACACCGATCAATACGAATCACAGCATGCTATACATTTTGAATTCTCTACAAGATGCAGGAAGAGATATTGAGGATGACGACCTTTTAGACGATCATATGGCAAACAAGATGGAAGAGTCACAGCAACAAAACCAGACTTCAAATGTATACCAGTCGAACGTTTGTCAGGTACACCCACAATTGGATCAGCATATACAGCCTCCCGCTTCAACTTACACAGAACGACCATGCCAAATTCAGCAATCGGGAACTAACCGCCTATTATCCTCGCAACAACATCTTCCTGGTTCATCGACTGACCCATTACCAACATCACCAACAATATCTCACTGCTCCTCCACGTCAAGCAGCTCTTATGATACAGTTTCTCAGGCTGGCACTCTTTACTCACCATCCATTCATGAATCTCAACAGCAACAACAGTCAGACCACCATTGGGAAAGATCATCGCCAACCGGAACGACTGATATATCGGAATATGGAGATACAAATATGAAAAAGGCACCGAATTCACCAATACCAGGCCCTATTACTGTAGAAGCGACAAATAAAGTGGAACAACATGGTGGTGTTTTATTGGATTCTTCGACTGACGACAATATTGAAGAGGATAGGTGCAGCACTATCAGCGACAACAGTGATGGACACCAAGTTGATATGAATGAACAGCAAAATCAGTCGAAAAATCACAGCGTTGAATCAAAGGAAACATCAAACCCATCTTCCCATGTTCCTATCGACGAAATCAAATTGGCTCATGATTACGGCGAATCACCTGAGTTACATATTACTGGTAAAGATCAAGCTAAAACGAACAACGAACTGTCACCAACAACAAATCATTCAACGGCCGTCTGCGACACTGTAGATGATCTGCAACTGACTGATGACAAGGGTACTGATAATATCGATGACGATGAACATGATAATACAACACAACTAGCCGGGAATGGGGAACACAAGTGCGATGATATGTTACTAGCGATTCAACATTCAGTGGATGTTTGCGACGGACAGCCTGAAGTGATGGAAAATATTCAACATTCCGTCGAGGATAATGATGAACATGACGACGTGGCTCGAGCACCTTCGCTAAGGATCTTTTACTATCAGCGGAAGCATCATCAGTCAATATATTGGAGACCAGTGCTGCACAACTCATACCGGGGGCCCAGACGGATATTACTGACCATGAATCAGCTCAACCTGTGACGAATGTATTTACTACGGTAGCATCAGCAACAACTCAGGCGGAACCCGCTGGCGCATCACCTGTGGACATCATCACAACAAAATACGTACCGGTTATTGAAGCTAAATCTTCGGCAATGGAAGCTGCTGCTGCTGTCACAGCGTCTAAGCGATCAACCTTCTCATCAAGACGCTGGAGTGCAACGCCACCCTCTCCTTCACCATTGGAACACCTTCATCAGCAGCAACGTCCTAGTTATTCGGAGTCGCCTACATCACCGTTATTCGCTACAGTTACATCTACTATGACTATGGATGTCAAGGCTTCCATAGAACCGGAAAATGGTATTTTACCAAATTTCCTTAGTCCCAGGGAACAAGAAGAAGCTGGTAAGAAATTCCACCATAAAAAAAGAAATGATTTAGTGACCATCGCTCTCTTCTTTATGGATAGATCAACCAATTCGGCAAGGATGAATTATCTTTTTGGCAACAAGTTTACCAAGCGATGTCTATTTTCAAATTGAAGGCAGACAGGTAATATTTGAAACACAACAACAATAGTATTATAGAGAAAGGACAGTATTTAATTCACCTCTTGCCCCCACTCCTTTTTTTTTTCTTTTTTTTAGTGAACCGCTATATGCTCTTAGTTTGGGGTCAATGTTATTTTGAAAGGTATTTACACTGAAATTTTTCTTTAAAAAAATGACTCTAGAAATATGTACTAATCGTAGTGTTTGACTTTTCATGTATCATAATTATGCTTTTTTTTTTAAAAAAAACAAAATTAGCCATGATGGTAAGTACGAAATAAATAATATATCAACCAAATAACTGAACTGAACATTTTTTTTTTAGACATACAACGAAGATGATGTCAACGCGGCTATGGACTCACTTACTCAATCCCACATTATTGCGAACACCCAGGCAGATATATCGGAGGAAAAACGCTCATTTGATGACACTTTCTCGCTACAATTCTCTTCTTTGGTTGCAAGTACAACAGATGGTGATGGAATGGCTTCTGTCAAGACGTTTAAATCTAGTGGTGTCCTTCGTGCTCATGTAATCAAGGCTGAAAGCTGTTTGCTGATGGGGATTTTGCAACTGGCACAAGAAAACATGACTGGTTACTTGAAATCTGGATTGAACTTCAAAAAGGGTAAAATATAAAAAAGGCCACAGGAATTTTTCGCGCCCGTCACTAAAGACGAAAATTTTAATTTCATTTTTTAGCTTGTGCTAGCTACAACCTAGTATGGAACGAATACCAGAATATGGTGACCAAGTTTTGAAATGGATGGATAAGGACACTGCTTCTGGTGTTCAGTTTGGCGTTGGTACACTTCATCTCCTATTGTCCTCTTTACCCGAAAAGATAGTAAAAATATTCTCAGGTCTGGCTTGGAAGACTGATAGAGTCTTAGGGCTGACGCTATTGAACTCTGTGATGGCTGGAAAAGATACTAGATCTTCCTTTGGATCTCTCATGTAAGTTTGAGAAAAAAAAATCAAACAAGCAACGATACAATGTAGTTCATTCTCATCATTCTTCTCTTATTTTTATAGATTGTTAAGCTATTACTCTTTGTTATCAAGCTCAGTACCATCAATATATGCTCAAGAATTTATTCAGCCTACTATTGAATGTTTGGTAGCAGCGCAAAAATCTCATCCGAAATCATGTTTTTTCCTCTACTATGCGGCGCGCATCTCTAGGGTGGCAAGGAATGTTGGATTATCGACACAATCTTTTACAATGGCGACATCTTCAACAAGACGTGGTGCTTGGGCTGAGGTAGCAATGAAACATACGGTCGCTTATGAAGTAGGACTGAATCATGCAATGCAACTGGATTGGGATACCTCGGCAGCGTATTTTGAACAACTGTGCTGTGCCCGTGATTGGTCTCCTGCCTTCTGTCAGTATTTTGTAGGCGCCTGTCATGAAATGCAAGGTCAGCGACAAGAAGCCATAGACACATTTGACGAAGTGCCTTTACTCAGCCGCCAGCAACACCATCGCAAAAGTTTACTTGACAACTATGTACAAAACAAAGTTGAAAGACATCAATATCAAAATTATCGTGATTTGGACAGCAGTCTTCCTGGGCTTGAACTTTTGCTTTTACTGAATGCTTTCCCGTCTATGGAAGATACTCACTTACAACGCTGCCTGCTAATTATTCAAGAAACTTGCGAACCTATCAAATTGGATGGCATATATGGACTGGATGATGATGGAGACAAAGTCGATAACGGTTATGACAAAAAAAATGGAAACACGTCAAGGATGACCTGCTATTGTACTTTGTTACTGCTCAAGGCTGCCGTACTGAATGCACTATCGAGGCACAGCGATTGTGTTACCGATTTGGAATGGGTCCTGGAAAAGAAACAACTCATAGAAAGTGAAGGATGGCTACTTCCATTTGTTTATTACGGTAAATCATCAACTTTCCTCCCCTCAAAAAAAAAAAAAAAAAGAATGAGTTCAATTAATTTTATTATGCTTATGCTGTCTATCAAATAGAAACGGGTGTGACGTATTGGGGATTGGGAAATCAGCAAAGAAGTCGGGATTTATGGCAGCTAGCTCTCTCTTGTGCCAAGCATGATTTTGAAATCCGGATAGCAGGACGTATTCATTTAGCAATGGAAAAGTGTGATCAACTAGGCATCGTGTCATCAAGCAAATCTGCCAATGGAAGGAGGCGACTTTGAATTTTTTTTTCTTTATAAAGATACATTATCTATGCTATCTCTCATCCCTTTAGACTACTCATTCCTTATTACTCTTTTTTTTTTTTTTTTTTTTTTGCCCACTGTAGTACTATTATATATCAATATCAACCTTTTTACATAATAAAAAATGACTTCATCATACTCCATTTATCTTGTTTTTATTTTGTGTTGTATATCAAAAAAAAAAAAAAAAAAAGACGCACCTTGGGTGAAGTTCAGCAAAACGTAAAAGTAAACTTGCAAATTTTCATGCTCAATTTCAAAACATTTCACATTTCGAAAAAATTGATCTACTACTAAAACTAAAGAAGGGGGTTCATTCCAATAAGAAATTTAACTGGAAAGGTTCTATTGGAGGTATTATGAGGGAGACTATTCTGAGGTATTGAATAAAACTTAATACTATACTAAAGGAACGGTAAAGAAACGACTGTAAAACAGTATCTTATATACTCCATATGGCTGTCTTTTTTAGTTTTTGTTGTTTTTTATTGAAACACAGCAAGCGACAAAAACACTAATCAAGGGGTTTGATTGCTAGCATAAAAAAAAAAAAGAAAGAAAAAGGAAGTAATCAATTGTGCAAAACATAAGAGAGGCCAATGAGACATACTTCAAACTAGCAAAAAGAGGCATGTTTTATTCAGATAGAAACAAGCTATTACTAAACTAAGCTAATGAAGGCTCCAAAAAGCTAACTGATGGTGACTTCGGACTCTAGATCCAAAAAGAAACGGTTTCCCCATGCATCTTGCAATCGCTTTTCTGAAACCCATTTAAACTAGTCCCAAGAGAAATCCAATACCACTGGGATCACAACGAGTCCCAAACAGTGAAGAAAAAAAAAAAAAAAGACTTTGTTAAAAAAAATGGGGAAGACAGAGAAAGAGAAAAAGAGGAAAAAAGCCAAAAAACAATCCAGACTGCCGGCGGCGGCGGTTGAATTCACACCCATCTGGCTTTACAGCCTGCAAAATCCAATTAACCTGCAATATACTCTTCTTCGCTTTATATAAAACGAACTACGAAACCGTTCAACTTCAAATTTTCCATGCATCTTTAGAAATATTATACAATCATTTTTTGCCACCAAACCAACCATCCATCTCTCATACAATTAATTGCACAATGCTCTAAAGTTTACGCCTATAAGCTCACAGCTAAAGCCTACAGCCATAATAACCGCCTCTACATTATTGCCCACCATTCAACCACACACATACTTGGACATCCACGTTTGCTTGGATCCGCTTTCTAGTCACATACTCCTTCTACTCATACCATTTTTTTTTTTCCCCCCATCCAATATCCCCATACACACACAGAAATACCCCGCCATACCGCTAAAAAAACATAGAAATCCGCTAAAAAAGCGCCGGGAGAGGCGCGGCTACGCCGCGCTTTTGCCATAATGACCCAGGGGGCAGTGCGAGCGGAGTCCAAATTTTTTTACCGCTTTAAGCTCCGAAGCCTGTGTAATGGCCATTTTTGTTTTGCTGATCGCTTCCTTACAGCTATTTTTTGGTTTGACTGACATTCCATCAAGTCTATGATTGGAAAGTATGCATTTCTTGATATCTTTAATGACTTATGAACCTTATTAGAAATATTTTATATATATTAAAGCAGATGATTATATTTGTTTGGTACTCGTTCTTGGGAAGATTGTCACTATTAGAAGATCTTAATGGACGGAAAATTAAAGACCTTAATGTTATTTCTAATTTTGGTAATTGTTTAATTTTTTTTTTTAAAAAAAAGAGATAGATTGCCATTTCATATGATAGTTGAATGTATACATGGATTAGTGGTAAAGTACAATGTTAATTATTGGTTTTTTGGTAGAAAGTAACTTGGCTTAATGGTTATATTGTTGTGAAATAAAAAAATCAGAAAGTCAAAAATATAACGAGAATGTTGATAACTTTTATTTGATATTAATCAATCATCCTTTTATTAGGGATGTGATTAAGATATTTTAAAACAACATGGTGTAGACACTTTATAATGTATTATTTGTTGTACATATTTGTGATATCCAAACCTATTTCCGCTCTTCCACATCTTTATTTATTTATACCCCGCTCTGCATTTCTTCACTTTGACATTTTGAAAGATACTACCCTATACCTTATTTTATCAATACTTCATCACTCGCTAAATTACTTCCCCAACATCACTCCCAATTATCTCAATTTGTAATCATTTCATTATGACTCACTTAGCTATAGAAAAGAGATATAAATATGACATATTTAAATATTAATTAAATAAAAAGAGTAACCAATTGTATCACTTGTACTCTTTGTGTTTATTTCACAAATGCTTCACCTACTCATACCTGCAGTCCTTTTTTTTTTTTTTTTTTTTTTTTAACACACCTCTCAATTACTATTGACCCCTTATTTACATTTTCTGTCTTTTTGCATTGTATTTGCAATATCGGTACACTGGCATTTCTAGATCAATATGGTCGCAACCTTCTTTTCCTTTTGAGTCACCAGTATTTAATCCCGCCCCAAAATAATTAACATGACCACTAATCCGACCATTACTACACTATAATAATCCTGACTCATTTTCGAAATGCAGAGGAGACAGAGGACAAAATATTCTGTAGTGGCCTTTTCCTCGCACAAGCACTCGCCTTTCTTCCAACACATAAATACACACGCACGCACACACACAACACACACACCGGATTTACTCATGCCCATTCAACGAGAAAATAAAAGGCATGCGGATGAATGATAAAACAAGACACGTTTAATTCAGATATGTATTCAATGTAAACTATGACAACTAACAATAACCTAAGCTAATGGCACTATTCTAAGATGAGGGCTAATCTAATGGAGGTTGAAAATCACGAATCCAAAATGGAAGAGTTTCCCTACGATGTTTGTTTTGCATTTTTAAAAAATGCTTCTAACTCAAGCTCTAACTTATACCACTAATCCTACATCACCAGTACCCCAATGAGGCTTGCCATCATATCATTCGGATTTTCATGAAGGGAGAAAAGAAGAAAGAAAGGAATAGAGAGAGAGAGAAAAAAAAATAGAAATCATGTGTGCGGAGTCTGAATCGACTTTTTTCACACCTGAGCATCATCCTATATTTGTTTTTCAACGCACAAAAAATACGAATTGATGATGTGCTGAGCACGACGTTTGAGCCCTAAGAGGTTGCCCTCCACAGTGCGAAATGACGGAGGCCTTTCAAAACCCATACTTTTAATAAAAAACCCTGACACCCAATAAATCGAAAGATTTCCAAAAGCTCCAGCGGAGGCCAGAGCGTTTACTTGGTATAAAAAATGCATGGTGTTTATATGTTTTTTCTACAGTGTGTGAGGATATAATAAAATCTATCTGTTTATGGATTTGATAATAACAACTTTGCTAAGGTGGAGATAAGATGTGACAATAGAGAGCATAGCAGTAAAAAAGATGGGGGCTGGTAGGGACACGGACAACTTTCGCACGTACTCTTCAAAAAAGCCAGTGTTGTATACCAACACATACATACACCTACCATCCATCTATCCGTACACTTATTCTTATATCCTAATTCACGCCCATGCGGTCCCACAATCCGTAATTCAGATCCCGAATCACCCTCTACACAAGCTCCTACCATATTCATCATCATCGATTTTGACATACACACATACCGACACATTATTATAAATAAGACAATGCGTTTGAATGGAAATAAAGAATCATCCAAAAATTTCACAATACTTGATATCACGTCTTATTTCATTTAAAAATACAACAAAAGCACAAAAATTTAAACCGTCCAATTCACGATTATACATGGCATTACTTGTCATATATCTTTAAGCTGAGGACCACACAGTATGAATAAACAATACTCACATACGCACACACAATTCACATCACTACACAGCATATATACATACAAATTGTTACAAAGATCTTTTTTATTGTTTATTAGCAAACGGTAGGAAGAAAATAAAATGGAACGATAATAAAATAAAAAAGCGGTGTGAAGTAATATAGTAAAAGGGATACTGATGCGATACTAAAATTATAAGTAGTGAGAAGGGAAACAAGGGTAACGAAAATAATAAGTAGTGAGAAGGGAAAAAAGGGTAGCGAAAATAAAACCTGAAGGGGATATGAATTCAATAACTGGGTCTAAGATGATCAGAAAGAAATAAAGAATGTTTAAACCCCGTTATTCTTACCCTTTTTTTTCCTTTTATTTTCTAAAGTAAATTGTGCCTTTTTCGCTCAAGCATATTGCAGTCAGTATGGCGACTAGTCTTAAGGTTTTGAAACAAACTCTACGCAAGGAAATGACAGCTTGTTTAAAAAAAGTTACAGCTGAAGCCATTACGACCCAATGTAAGTTAATCATTTCTCTACTTTGTGACATTTCTCATACTTTCTTGGTGTGTTGTATAGCTGACCAAGTATTCAAACAGTTGCTCGAACTCGATGAATTCAAAACTAGTAAGAATGTCAGTGTGTACATTAGCATGCCCACTTGTGAAATCAACACACGCACGATGATTCAATATATACTCCAAGCAGGTATAGTAGTACGCTGTATATTACTCTCTCTTGGATAGTCACGAAACGATACATTTTTGTACTAGATAAAACCTGCTATATTCCAAGATGTACAAAAACCACTATGGACATGGTCAAGATAACCTCCTGGGAAGATTATTTGTCACTGCCTGTCAACAAGTGGGATATCCCGGAACCTCCACTTGACGAGGTCAGGGAAAACGGTAAGAATTTGCGTAGAGAAATAATATTATTGTATGATCTTGTTGCTGACTTAGGCACATATTTCACATATTTCATCAATCATTCAAAATAGCATTAGATGCCAATGGATTGGACCTTATGCTGGTCCCAGGTAAATTATTCACAGTTCTATCCTATTGTCAACTGCGTTCCCATTACTCATATCATCTCCTTTCTCTCGCTTTTTTTTTTTTTTTTTTTTTTTTTTTTTTTTTTTTTTTTTTTTTACGATTGTCATTAGGTGTGGCGTTCGATATTGCGAAAAATAGAATTGGCCATGGCAAAGGTTACTATGATCGATATTTGCTAAATTACCAAGAATGGGCTACAAAAAACAATAAACCTATGGTGAAAACAGGTATTAGATCGTGATAATAAATAGATGTGTAGACATAGTAATTACGTAGACTAATGCCTTTTCTCTCCTGATCTTTATTATAGTGGCCTTAGCGTTACAAGAACAAATAGTTGATATTGGTGCTATCCCTTTAGAAGATACTGATCAACAATTAGATTATATTTTGACCCCATGCAATAAAATTATATAAAAAACAACCTTTTTTATGCTATTTCATATCATGATGCTTCCATTTACTACACTGTGACTCATCACCCAATGTCTCTGACACAACACACCTCAAAACAAAAACCAACCTATCTTTGTGCAATACCCCCCCCCCCTTCCGTTAGATAGTCATTTATATTTTATCATTCACAATAAAAATGCTTTTTAGACCAAATATATTCAATAGATGTGTGTAGTTTTTATTTGTGGGTGTAACGGAAGGAATAATAAAAATAAAAATGTATATAAACTAAAAAGGGAGAAGATAATGGTTGATAAAACACAACTAATCTAGAAGGAACTTGATCCAACCTAATAGCACATCGAGAAAAAAAAAAAAGTCGCATTAATACTTGCTTATATATTCGATCATTCCTTCGTTGTTCATGCTGTTTTACCTTATCCTTGACAAACTGTAAGAATTGTTGATAGCTCATGACATTTTCAGTACGATCTTCTATCAAATGAGACATAAACCAGATTTTGAGGTATGGGTCACCATCTTCCTTGACAAGATATAGAGTAGGGTAATAGTTGCCACGTCGCATTTCCCTGATCTTTCCAATTAAAAGGTTCACCTTTTTATTCAACGGTGTTTCCAAAACAGGTAAAGTGTACTATGCAGAAAAAAAAAAAAAGTCAAACTAAAAACTCCCACCAGACTGACAATCTTGAGGTTTTTTTTTTTTTTTTTTTTTTTACCTTTCCACCTCGAAGGCTTTCATAAGAGTTGACATCAAACAAGTCCACACAAAGCTGGGGTACAACGCCACGTCCAACCCAAAGATAGATATTCTGACCATTTTCCAACAAGTAACATCCATGTGCTTCAATGCGTTCGGCTGTTAAATTGAGGGCAGGTGGGAAGATCACGCCATTTTCAGTCATTTCACCCGTTTCAGGTGGCATATTGTGGAGTGAATAAAAATTGGGATGGATGTAAGGAAGCAAAAGTTGCATTGGCATTGTTCTTAAAAGATTCATAGCATTGGTACGCATATCCGTTGGGATTTGTGAGCTTTGACGTAGTCCATCCTATGTATATATATATATGTGTGAACTAATTAAACATCGTTCATACATGACAAGTACCAATGTGTTTTTCTCTTTGGCTTTTTTTTAACTTACATGTTTGATCAAACCAAGAGCAAGGATGGGCAGCAATTTCATATTTTCAGGAGCTGTCAATTGAGGAGTTGATCCTTGAGCTGATCCGAGCACATGCGACTTATAAACGCCTAGCATATCCACTAATTTGTTGACAATTGCATCGCGAGCATCGTCCAATTTTGAGGTCAAAGCACGCTCCACAGCTATAAAAAAAACCAATGTCAGTGAGCAAACGTCTCTTTTTCGCTCCTTAAACCCTTAATCTCTTATAGTCATTTTACCTTTGGTACCAAGATAGTCTGCAACGGCCTTTTGGTTGACACTGGCATACAATTCCGACATACTATTGCTAACCGGCAAGCACAAAGTGACCACTCGAATACGACGTTCGCCCGTACATGAAGTGTGTAACAGAGCTGTTTGGAAGCACACAGTAGGAGTTTTCAAGTCATCTTCAATCACTACTTCCACACAGTAGTTTTGATCACGGGGGACATTGGGAAGAGCCAAAAGATCGGTTGACCGGATAAAGAAGTTACCATGGAACGCATTCATACGCAGACCACGGGAGGCACGAATACGGATCACGGCTTCAAGACCGATCTGTTCAGACAAGAGTTCCGAGAATTCATGGGCAAATTTGAGAGCATCTTCAGAACGACTAGCATTGAATCCAGGGTAATAGTAGGTTTGACCACCAGTGTAGTGGGGTAAGCAGCCTAAAGCAGTTTTTTTTTTAAAAAAAAAGCATGGATATGAATACGTGTTTAAATATAGATATATTGTTTTTTTTTTCGAATCACGCACTGAGAGTAGCTACATCAGCATATTGACCACCAAAGATAAGCATATCACATGCCACTTGAGACCGAGAGCAATCCACAGCAAAAGTTTTGTAGAATGGTGATGCGGGGTTCAATAATGTTGTTTCCTATAAACACATAGACAAAAATCGTGAGCGACACCTTACCTTCATATCATTCACCATTTTTTTTCCATTACTGACCTTCGCAGTTCCAAGAAGCTTTACATCTTCACGAGATTTGAGGGCACCAGTACCAACATTGGGAAGCGTAGATTGCAAGCAAATAATCTTGCCACCATTAGCAGACTATAAAAAAAAGCATCCAACATGTAAGTGTACATATGAGACTAAAGTCTACCATGATTTATTTGCTTCTTACCAACATCTTGAAAGCAGCTTGAAGTGCAGGGCCCAAGGCATTGTTGACATTGACAGTATCCTTGAACATATCAGGGAGTTTTTCAAGCAAAGTTTTGATTCCTTCCATACTTCGTGTCAAGTTGGCGAATAGGCTGTCAGGTTGAGGCAAGAAGACATCTTCCAAATCAGCAACCACCAACATCTGAGGATCTTCTACACCATCGCTAAAGTTGTAAAAGTGGAGCGCACTATCAACGGTGATTATGGCCACATTGGTTCGATTTTCTTCATTCGGCAGACGATCAAGGGTATCCAATAACGTGCGAGTCGCAGTTGCCAACATACCCGATTGCACCGCTGAGTAAGAGACATCCAAAATAAAGACAAATGCTGGCGCTTGAGGAGGTCGGACCATATATTCTGTAGGGGCGACAAATTCAACGCAGCCATAGTTCAATTCAGGTCGCTTCCACCGATCGGCCTGTTGTTGGGTATGTGCGTCGTAATCAAAAGCAGCAGGAACTAAGAATAAACACCACCAGACACTCTTCATTTTTAGTTTTCCAGTTGTTCATTTCCATTACAGATCATTTTTCTTCTCTTACCATCATTCAGCAAAAAGCACATATTGCACTTCCATCGTTGACCACCTTCAACAAATGTGACAAATGGATTAATATAAGTTCTACAACGGCGACAACGCGCAATTACACTGTCAGATACAACAGGGACGGGTTCCTAGAAGAAGTGAAGGACATTAATATACACATACACGTAACAACTTCACCATCTAAACAATTGAAATTTTAACTTACATCATCCTCCTTCAAGCTTCGATAAGGAGCCAAAACAAGAGCGAAAGGTAATCTTGATTTCTTGAGCAGGGCTTCAGTGGCAGGAACAGCATTCACAGTACAGCACTTGTAAGAGGAGTCGCAATTGGCATAAGGCGAGTTTGTAATGGAAACCTAATATGTAAAAATAAACGTATAAGGATTTTTAGTATTCCGTTTTAAAGCAGTGATGATGGAGTCTTGAATTAATTACATTGGCAGGAAGGTGAATTTTTGGTTCAGGTCCAGACAGTTCAGCAATATTAGGAGGTGCGCCGAGTAAAGGTACAGCTGGCATCGTTTGCTATGAAATATATGATAGTAGCCGAAGCATTAGTATTCCTAGTCCATCATTTAATGTGGAATGTTTATTTTACCTGGTTCATGGTCATATTTCCAAATTGATTAGTCACGGCATCCATAGGTTCTTGACCATATTGCTGTTGAGCTTGTGTATGAGGTTGCATCTGAGGTTGTTGATTATAAACAGGTACTTGGGGTGCCATTGGTGAAGTGAATTGAGGTTGCTGTTGTTGTTGTGGCTGTTGTGTCTGTTGCTGCTGCAATGGCGCTTGTTGAGGCTGTTGATAACCACTCTGACCATTGTTGAATTGGTTAACAGGAGCACCAGGAGCATTATACCCAGATGAAGCTGAAGATGACTCATCCACATATGCCTGTTTGGGATACATTCGCTTCTTCTTGTGATGATCCGATGTAGGCGCTGCAGTTTCCATCGTAGGAGAGGGTGTTAGTTGAGCCTGGGCTTGCTGTAAAGGCAACTGGAACTGTTGTTGTGCGTGAGATTGTTGCTGCTGATGTTGAAGCGGCTGACTAAGTTGTTGAGGTTGTTGCTGTTGTTGTATGGAGGATTGCTGAGGCTGCTGACTGGGTTGCTGAGGTTGTTGCTGTTGTTGAATGGAGGGTTGCTGAGGCTGCTGACTGGGTTGTTGCGGTTGTTGCTGTTGTTGTATAGGCGATCTTGGAGTGATTGTAGCCGTATTCATAACATTAGCTGCTGGACTTGAAGGAGGACGTTGACCAAGAGGTAACCCAGATGGAGAAGAGGCGCCAGCACTACCACTGCCACTACTATTAATGTTACCGCCAATGGTCATGCCGCCTTCTTGAGGAGCAGCGGACGATAATTGAGGTGAAGGCGAGGATTGATGTGACAAAGAAGGAGCACCAGATGGACGCATCATGGGAGGTCGTCCAGGACCAGGTGGAAATGGAGGACGAGGTCCAGCCATTTGAGGAGGAATTGGTCTACCAAATGGTTGTTGTTGTTGTTGTTGTTGTTGCTGTGGCAGAGGTGGCGGTCTTTGCTGTTGTTGCGGCGGTAATTGTTGAGGGCGAGGTCCAGGAGAAAAATGGGGTCGCGCACCAGGTGGTAATTGCTGATGAGTCAGAGAAGGAGAGGGTCGATAAAACTGGCCACCGCCTTGTTGATGGTAGTGCTGCTGCTGCTGCTGTTGTTGTTGTTGTTGTTGCGGTGTCAGGGGTGGTGTGCCAGCTGGTCGATATCCTGGAGGCATCTGAGGTCTTCCATAGCCATTAGGACTCATCGTAGATCCTGGCGACGGAGGAGGTCGTTGTTGGATAGGAGGTTGTGAAGGTTGTTGCATGTCACCGAAGCCAAGATGAATTCTATTTGATGTAAAAGAAGATATTATTGTAAGGACGTGTCTTTTTCTTTTTATTATTGTTTGTTATTCAGTCAGAAAATCCCATAACAAAACAATACGATGAATGGAATTTCTTTTTTTATTTTTTTCTGCAATTACCTTCTATAAAAAAACCCGCAGGATTTCTTGGATTAACCAGACAATAAGAAGGTGAAGAAGCAAACGCCAAAAAAAAAAAAAAAAAAAGGAAAACCCACTGCAACCCAATTTAGACCCCGCAAACAAAGCTCAAATTGTGCTCGTTTTTCATTGGACGAATTTTTTACCCACAAAAAAGTTTTGAGTATGATTTTTTATTGATCGAGATACAAATATATGTGACAAATGAATAAAACGTTGGAAGATGAAGAATGAGATAAATATATAATAAATAAAGTAAAGAATAAAAAAGAATCTAACATAGGGAGAAGGAGGAGGGACTAATCATCGCTAAAAACAATCTTGCTAGCCTTGGGAGCATCCGTTGTGTCTTTGAAGAAGGCACCATACGCACCATGAGACTTCTTTTTAACGGTGGTACCAAACTTGAGTAATTCATCTGGCACCTGTTGATTTGCTTGCTTCAGCACGTTGATCAGTTCACCAGAATGAGCCTTGTCCAGGGGAGTAAAGAAAGTGTACGCGGTACCCTTCTTACCACCACGACCTGTTCGTCCAATACGGTGCACATAAGATTCAATTGTAAGAGGGAAGGTAAGGTTAATGACATATTCCACATCAGGGATATCGAGACCACGAGCTGCCACGTCAGTTGCCACCATTACTGGGAAAGAGCCATCCTTAAATTGTTGCAATGCTTCGGTCCGTTGTTGTTGGACTTGTCACCATGAATACCCACCGCCTTGAATCCACTCTTTTGCAATGTAAACTCCACTCGACTGGCTTCTTTCTTGTATAATGCAAAGACCAACACACGGTTTGATCGGCTTTTGTGAATCTTTTTCAACAATTCCACCAGTTTGTATTCCTTGTCCCTTGGGTTTTCCACAACTTGAACAATTTGAGTCACATTTTGAGAGGCGGCCAGATCGGTGGAGCCGATAGAGATACGCATAGGGTTTGACAGATATTCGTTAGCAAGTTTACGCACACTTTCAGGCCACGTAGCAGAGAACATCAGTGTTTGTCGATTCTTTGGGGTGTAGTCCATGATATCCCGAATATTCTTTCAAAACCATCATCCAACATACGATCCGCTTCATCCAACACCATGAACGAGATTTCAGATAAGTCGCAATAGCCTTCGTTGATCAAATCAATCAATCGTCCCGGAGTAGCTACAATGATATCCACACCTCGTTGTAATTCTTCCCGTTGACCGATCTTTGATACACCACCGTATAAGCAGACCGATGTCACACCACATGATTTCCCGGCTTCCAGAGCTTGTTCTTGACTTTGCATAGCCAATTCCCGAGTAGGAGAGACCACAAGCATAGTAGGTTTTCGGACCTTATCGGAAGAAGATTTTTGTTTGAGCAACTTGGATGAGATATGAACCAATCCAGGGATAGTGAAGGCATATGTTTTTCCAGAGCCAGTTTCAGCAATACCAATAATGTCACGACCAGAGAGTGATACGGGCCAAGTAGTAGCTTGAATAGGCGTAGGTTTGTCGAATTTCTTGAAGACTTGCATAATGTTTTCAGGCAGGCGAGTATAATCGAATTTCAGCAAAGGGCGTAACTTGAGGTCACCGTGGCATTCGACAGCATGCTCTTTGTTGAAAGCATCGATGGTTGATTGAGGCAAGGCAGTAAGATCGGGATGTTCTTCATACTTGTAATCGGTCAGCGTTTCTAACACAGAAGACACTTTTTGAAGATCGCCACCATCAGTAGTAGTTGAATCTTTAGATTTCTTTTCCTTCTTGTCCTTCTTGTCTTTCTTGTCCTTTTTGTCCTTTTTGTCCTTCTTGCTTTTTTTGTCTTTCACAACGGGATCGTCGGTCCGCTTGCGCTTTTCACCCTGCACAAAACAAAGATAAAATAAGCCATTCATTATTAATGCATGATAAAATAATATCAGTTGTTCGACATGATCTATCTAGGATCTTACCTTATCTAATTTGCTTGGTGACATTCTTTTTAAAAAATGGAATAAAGGAAAAAAAAAAAAGGAAAACGGGTAAAAAAAAAAAAAAAGGAGAAAGGAAAACCCAGCCACAACTCTTTAACTGTGACTATGCCTCATGCCAATTACAGTTTATATTTAATTCCCGCAAACTGTCATCATTCCGACGACAAACTACAATATGAGCACTGACAATACACTTGATTTCGAATCATTGATATTTATTTATAGGGGGGGGGATAAAAAAAAGGGGGTAGGTTGAGATAAATGCTGGATGTAATAATAATAAAATAAGGTGGGGGAGAGGGGAGGGGAAGGGGAAATGGGGAAAGGGTGGGGAGGGAAAGAAGCTTGTAAAAACAATAACAACAAAACGAGAAGAAAAATACATGTATGAATACAATAAAAAGAAAAAAAGGGGGTGGGGAGGGAGAAAAAAGCAAGTTATATGTGTGGGTTAGTGTGAGTGAAGATGTGTGAGAGCATAATCGAAGTTGAAGTAATAATATATATAAGAGGGGAGAGTTGATCCATCATTGGCATGCTTGCTTGACCATTTCCTTAGCCCAACGAGAAGTATCTTTTGTAGCTTTGGTTGTATGTCGTCCAATTCGTCCTTCTCTTAAAAGCTTAGGTACCCAGTCAGCATCGAGGTATGGTTTGATGTTCGCGCCGAAGGTTTCCGCAAGATCACTAAGAGTATAAAAGAAACAAAATCAGTGATGATCTTATGATGAAGGTGCCGCCTCCCCGTTCGTACAACTGTTGCTTACCCTACTAATCCAATCAAAGCACGGGTAAGGTCATCTGATCTGTTTTGATCCATAGAAAGTGAGTTGATAAATAAGAAGATGTTGTTCATATAGGGCAATAATAATTGAACTAAATAAAAAGACGGTGAATCAGTATGGTGTATCCGTTTCTTTGATCTTCTCTTTAAAATTACCATTTGGAGTATTGCTCATTCCTTGAACAATACCGACGTAAGCTTCCACATCGCCTTCAAGTAGGGAGTTGACATAATCCACCATTTCGAAGTTGTCAGCATCAGCACGCATGCTACCAGCTTGTTGTAAAACCATGATGACCACTTCAAGGTAAGGTTCGAATTTGTCACCAATGGCCAGAGCAATATCACCGAAACAAGACAGAATACATGGTTTGACGCTTCGATGAAGTACAGGACTTTGTAAATTTGACACCAGCAATTGCATGAACTCATTACAATAAGGAGCAGCGGCTTGGCCCAGGGCGCGACAGATATCACCAATAATACCGACAGCAATCAGACACAATTGGTATTCTTGAGGATTTTGAAGAGCAGCACAGAGGATAGGCACAAATGTATCAGCATATCTATGGAAATCTCCTTCCAACACCGTGGTCATAGCACCAATTGTCAAAAATGCATCTTCCGTTGTTGTGGCTTGTTTAGACGAAGTATTCAAAAGTTGAAGCACAACCGTCATAATACGGTCAGATACATGTGCAATGTCCTGAGGTAAACGTCGAATACTGTTTGTAAGCACACCAAGTAGATTGGATTGTAACTCAGAGTGTTCTGCACGATCATCAGCATCAAGAATTTGGTTCTACGTAGTAAAAAAAAAAAAAAAAAAAAAGGCAATTCGTCAGCTCAACCACTAGTCTTATTTCTCTCTCCTCCCTTTCTCTCTCTTTTTTTTTTTTTTATCATTTACTTCTAAAGCAAGCGAGGCTTCAAGTCGATCCAAGATAGCCAAGACAACCTTCTGGACCATGGGGATACAGTCATTGGCAGAGTATATGATCAAAGAGGAGACAGCTTCGTAAGCAGAGGTTCGGCTATTGGCTTCATTGTCACTAGTTTCCGTGAATTGCAAAAGAGCGGTGACAATACCTTCAAAGTAAGCGGACATGGTGCTAGTGGGAGCTTGGGGTCCAGATAGAGGGCCTAGTTGTTCAGCAAGGTTCATCAACGACCAGCAGCAATTTCCAACGATACGAGGATTGTCTTGAAGACCATGTAGTAAAGAGGTGACCAGTTCGTGTAAATGAACTTCAGGTTTGATACAACCAGGAAGAAATTCACACACACGACCCAAAGTCCAGGCAACAGTATCTTTGACGTTCACAACAGGATCTTGCATCATAGTGATCAATGTCGGTAATGCCTAACGTAAATATCAAAAAATATTAATACCAATATTTTTTCCTCATGTACTAACTTCTAATATAATAAAGGGAAAACAATACATACTTGATCAACCAAAGGTGTCAGTACATCTACTGTAGGACCATCCAAAATAGAACCAAATGCCATGACAGCCGCTTCACGACATCTCCAATCACCATTTCGAATGTTTGTGTCCACAAAAGGTACAATGGGACTAATAATGACATTGCGTACAGTTTGAGCCAATAGTGACAGACAAGTTGCTGCGGCCATTGATACGTTCCATTCATCTTCGTCTTCATCTTCTTCTTGCTTGGTGAGAAGCCAGAGTAACACGGGTACAATGTCGTTAAGGGCTTGTCCAGCAAAGTCATGACAAATTCGGTCAGGTTGTTCACCCACTTCATTGGCCTATATTAAATAATAATATCCATCAGCACATTTGATTTCCTTTGCCATATGATTATCATTACTTACATCAAGTATTTCTTCCTTAATTTCCATTTCAACGTCACAGACAGTAGACCAGAATTCAATAGCTTGCAAGGCAACTTTTTCGTCACGATCATTCATACCGGCAACAGTTAACTATTGTTTGAAGAACAAAATTAAAAGGAGACTGTGAGCACATAATATTGACACTCTTTTTTTAAAAACATTAATATTTACGTACACCAAACAAGGCCTTTTCCATGTAAAAGTGCATCATTCCATAGTACAGTTGCATAATTCGGACCAGACATTCGTAAGCGTTCACTTTGATTTCAGTGGATTGACTTTGAGTAGCTTCACAGACAACTTGCATGATAAAGTTGCGTTCACCCTAGACACAATGAAACCGCCCTCACATTGATCAGCAACATGCTCCTAAATTTCATGATATCTAAATTCACTTACCTCCCGTTCAAAATTATCCTTCACAAATTCAAGGGAATTGTATAATGCTTTAGTTGCTTCTAGACGCACATCATCGCTATTAAAATCCAAAGAGAACGTAAGTTTTGTAAGTTTGTCATCATCTGGTAGGTGACAAAACAAAATTGCGTCACTTACTTTTCTTCTTCTTTTCGAGCACCTTGTACAACTGCAGTGAGGATTTCATTGGATTGACCAGACAAAACGTGAGGATGCTAAAATAAAAAGAAACGATCAATATCGATATGTAATATACACACGACATACAAAATAAAAACATACCACAGATTCACAGACAAAACCGATCGTTTTCAAAGTAGCTTGCTTGAGATTGGCATTATCAGTGTTGGTAACATTTTCAAGTAACAAATGAATTAAGTCTTGCCATTGACCATGAGGCAATTCAATTTCAGCAATAGCAGCGACAACCTACCAAAATATATCCGAAAGTTTTGAGTACAAAGATCCATGATCACCCATGTAGAATCTTCCTACCTGACTTGCACTATGACCAGCTGCTTTTTGTGGGGATCCTAACGTCAACAAAACCTAAAAACAGAGAAGTACCACAAAAAAAAAAGGAAGAAATCAACAATCCGCAGTCATATATCCTACATACACAACCTATCCATCTAATTGACTAATTTTGATTCCTATACTTACTGCTTGTTTGATTTGCGTCCGGGTGTTTTCATCTACAGATAACCATCGGCGGCTTTGTTCTTCTCGACGAGCGAATTCCTAAAAGAGTGGAATGAAAGAGTTGTTTGAGTTAATAATTTGATGATGAAGGAAACGATTGGTGATGATCTATTTACCTTGGCAGTCAATGTATTTTTCAAAGCAATACCAGCAGATTGGCGGATATCATTGGTTACTTGTTCATTGGCTAAAGCTTGACAGAGTAAAAGAGCATAGCTGGTCTATAACATATATATACAATAGCAAAAGTAAAATAAAAAGTCAATATTAATAAACATAGGGTAGAGTTTTGATTATGGTCATTCAAGTAAGAGCTATCGTTGGCTTACGTAGTTTTCTTGCGCTAGCAATTCTAGCTTTTGAGTGGCATCTTCACGAGCTGCACGATCTATTAGATACAAAAAAAAAAAAAAAAAAAAGAAAAAAAAGATTGTATACTCGAGTCAGTCATCGTTACACGTCAGAACAAGTCAACCTTCCCGTGTATTATTCTTTCTAAATGACGTTTTGATTGCTTACCTTGTGATAAAGAGTTGGAGAGAAGAGTAGCAACGTCCATTGTGAGCAATCAATGTCTTTCCAAAATATATACGATAGAGACAATATTGACTTTCTTGGAAGATTCTATGAGGATCGATGAATAAATCCAACGAAGGAAAAGAAATAAAAAGAGAAGAAGAGGTTAGTAAATAATAAAAATTTATAAAGATCGGAAATAGATCTTCAAAAAAGTTCTTCTCAATAAGTACCGCTGTGTATAAAGAAACCCAAAAAGTTTTTTTTTTTTTATGGCTCGCTTTTTCAAGTGGAGAGAAAGAAGTAAGTGGGAAAAAAAATCGGGACGCGACTTTATCGGGAAGATGACGCACTGCCGTGACTCTCACACCGCCGCCGTAAAGGACCACAGCTACCCTTTTAATACCCCGCTGCATTGGCTATTTCAAGTAAAATGTGACAAGACAAAATGTATTAAGATAAGGAAGATATAATCAATATAAAAGGACAAAGGACAAAGGACAATCAAAAAATGCATATGTTCTATAATAATAATTTTTTATTTAAAGAAATCGCCTAGCGATCATTTTCACACGACTATCGAATTGAGTACTAGTAATAATGGCATTTTTTTCATAAAAAGGATTCATCAAGATTTTGATATACTGTTCATAGATTTCATTAAAAAAGTTCTTGATACTATCTTCGGATTTTTGATCATGAAGCAGCATCAATTTAACATCTGGATAATAATAGCAATAATAATATTAATAAAAAAGCAGGGATGTATCAGCCCTCATTTTCCCCTCGACTATCTATATAATGTTTCAACTTACTTCCAGCAGTAACAAAACAAGAAACAAAGTATTCGTTAAATCGATCGATGGATTTGAGGTACCTAAAATTATATAATATAAAGAAAGGATATAGAAAAGGTCAGTTAACAGCAATACTGTAAAATAAAGGAAAACCTTTCTTCTATATATAAAACAAAAGGAAAGGAAGTGGAAATAAATTACATTGCTTGAGTGTTCCACTGTACTTCTTCTACAACATCCAAGGCAGCATGGACTATGAATTGATTCAAGTGCTTATGGTCATCACGCTATGAAAGCAAGACAAGTTTAGTTCATCATTCTTTTTATATAAATAATATACAATTAGCATCTTCTTACACGGTTGGGATCATTGATAGATGTCGACCTTGATGAGGGTATAATTTCAGTTTCGTATATAGGATTGTCTGTTGCACCTATCACAACAAAATAATACTGCATCGCGGAAAAAAAAGAAAAGAAAAAGAGGTTGAAGGAATGGGGTTATTGGGGAAGTGAGATCGATTGGGATGTTTTTTATAATTTAAACACCGAATCAAAAAAGGAAAAATACATTTCTACTTGTACATTACTGTATGAAAAGTACAGTAGAATACAATACTGAAACTGAAAATTAGACATTGTATGGATGGAGAGTAGCCTTTATTGATAAAAAATAAAATAATAAATAACGGCAACCGTTAATGGATGCAGGAATATTCTTATTAACTATATATTATTTAATGCGAAGAATGGCATGCAAACTGATCTTTATCAAATATTATGATAGGTGGGACGAGAAATTCGGTGTGGATATTGATTACCTACGCCATTTCGCATTTCGGTGGCATCTCCTAGGAGCTTCAGTAATTTTCGTTTGGGCTTTTATAGGGGGCGGGTTTCATTATCACTATTATGTCATACATAATGCATACAAAAATTGATGTATATCGTACGTCTAGACAAACGAAGGCTATAATATTTTATGGGGAAGATTATACTGGTGACATGGCGTAGATTAGTCAGTATTAATTGATAGAGTAACAGTATGCCTACAGTTCATATTGAATATCCAGAACTGCCAACCAGTCGCTTAGGTCCTGGGGAAACATCAGAAGTGGACAAGATAGCTGAGCTAGAAAGCAGGTGCCTGATAAGACACCCTCAAAATATCAGCAATAATGACATTTCTCACTATCATATGAGTTATGGGATGATTAACTAATGAAACGGTATATTTTATTGAAATATATTGATAGGTACTAAAGTAAAAGAAAAGAGGTTCATTATCTCAAGAGATCTCTTGGAAAGATCTAATGAAGTATGTGGAGACTCTGGGATGGTCAGCTCTAATGTAAATGAAGATTGGAGGGATACTTCTTATTGAATCACAACAACGGTTTATACTAAAAAAAATATCGTACAAACATAAGAGACTTATGGGACATTTTTCATTGAAGTATGTAAAAATGGAAACATAATTTATTGAGATATTGATACAAACTATGACACACTAACGCTGAACTAAGCTAATGAAGGCTCCAAAAAGCCGACTACTGATGGTTCCAAATCCTGAATTCACAATGGAAGAGTTTCCCCATGCATCTTGTAATCCTTGGGCTGACAACCCTTCCAAACTAGTCCTGATTCTAATCTAAATCCACCAAACCTTAAAAAGATTACAATTGTAAATGAAGAAAAAAGAAGAATTGCGAAGAGACAAAAATATAAATCAGGTGTGCGGGATTTGAAATATTGGGAGATTGTGTGCTGTGAATAACATTAACCTCACATTGAGTGAGACACAACTCTGCAGTGAACGATCTGACTGCAGGGGGGCGAATACATCAAGAAAAGAGAACAACCATGTTGTAGATGTTGAATAGTGGTAGCTGCTGTCATGAGAAGGGAACCATAATATTGATGAAGTTGCATGGTGTTGATTGTTGCAAAAAATGGAAGAGGGGGCTTTCATTTCTGATCCACCAAATCCAGACAAGACTTGCGAGAAGTACATTTGAAATCCTGCTCACCTGATTTTTATTTTCGCCCAGTTTTTATTTCTCGGTCTCTTTCATTTCTTTTACTTCCTCTTTTTTCACAATTGTAACCTTTTGAGGTTTGGCTGGATTTAGATTAGTCTCAGGACTAGGTTAGAAGTGGTTTTAGCTCAGGGATTACACATGCATGGGGAAACCCTTTTATTTTGAATTCAAGATTTGAAACCATTAGTAGTCGGCTTTTTGGAGCCTTCATTAGCTTAGTTCAGTGTTAGCGTGTCATAGTTTGTATTAGCATCTCAATAGAATATGTTCCTATTTTTACATACTTCAATGAAAAATGTCCCATAAGTCTCTCTCGTGTTTGTACAGTTCAATAGATCTCTTTTTTACTACCATCATCCTTTTTGACTAGTATAAACCGTTGTTGTGCTTCAATAATAAGTATCTCTGTAATCTTTATTACGCCATTCTGCAGGGTATTGGTTATCTCTTTATTTGCGATCATGCCTTCACATTAGAGCATACCATTCCCACTGAACTCCCATTAGTCTCCCTGTTAGTCTCCCACATACTTCCTCCAATAGATGTCTTCACTAGATCTCTTGTGACAATTGAACCACTTGTCTTTAGCTTAGTGCCTATCAATATACTTCAATGAAATAATCCGTTTTACTAGTTAACTATCCCACGATCCATATAATAGTGAGAAATGTCATTATTGTTGATATTTTGTGAATACATTATCGAGCATCGGCGTTCTAGTTCTCTAAGTGCATACTGGTCTGCCACTCGATATTATAACCATCATATATTTCATATCCCGATTAACCCATATTTTGGACTTAAGAATACAGTTTGGGAAAATCAAAAAATTATTCTTAATGCGAGAACCTACAGTAAAATCAAAGAAGAGACTAACAAGGAATACGATCCAGCAGTAATGTGAAGGCGCGATCGCAAAGAATATCAATTCTATGTTTAGTCATTTAACTTTATTTACCGAAGTAGAGGTTACTATCATGTATACTATATATACAGTATATGAAGATGCAATAATGAATGCAAATAAGATTATATTGCGGCGTCTTATATATGAAATCATAGATCTTTTATAATGTTTGTAATATAGAGATACAAGCAAAAATATGGCTTTGAAGTGGTCGATTAAAGCCCATGCAAATGGTCGAAGAACCGATATGTACTAGGTCTATCATAACACCATCAAATAATACAAATGTATATATCGCGACAATTAATTAACAGCAATCATAGTAATAGATAAAAACAAGCGATTGATTTTATTTGTAATTGAGAATAAAAAGTGCTCTATTCTAAAATAGTATTAAAGGTGTAGCGGGTGATGTAGAGTGGTAAAGGAAGAGACCAGGATAGCTAAATATCTAAGAAGCAAAAGAGTCTTCGCTTGGAATTTTTTCTTTGGGATGTTTGGCCTAATAAAAAGAGCGAAAGATAAAAGAGGTTAATATCGAAAACGTCCGCAGCGTTGACATAGCCAGTAACTATTCTATCTTACCTCCATATGTTGCACTAAGAGTTTGTAATTTGCCATGAGAGACATGCAAGTGGGACATTTGATCTAAAAGTACGAAAAAGTCAAAAGAATGGAACATAAAGACGTGGGTGAAATTACCTGTAAGCCTGCTTGTCGTGCACCTAGTTGAGATGCACCCTTCGCCCGTTTGGCAGCTTCTTTTTGAGCCTTTTGTCTAAATAAAAAAAATCATTATATGAGTGAAAAGAGTAGTCCCTACTTATATGAAGTTGAAATAAACACTTTACCTTGCTTGTTCCTTTTGAGCACCTCGAGCCATGAATTGATGTTTAAAAAAAAAAGGGAAAAAAAAGGTGGTCTCAGCCCCAAGTCTTTGAACTTAAAACACCGACCAGGTCAAAGAAGTCCTTTTGTAATTCCCTCGCCCACCATTTCCCCTCACTTTCATATGAATCAATGACCAAAAAACATTTTTTTTTTTATTGACTGATTTACAAATCTATAATAGTATAGCAAATAATAATAAAAACACATACAATTCTATAGTAACGAAGACAACTTCAAGCTAGTTATGATACTAAACTAATTGGTATAAGTCTTCAATTCTACTCTAACCCGGTCATCCATTTTAATGGGTTGATCTTGATCCTTTGCTGTTTTTGCCTCATCGTCACCAATCCAATACTTCTTTTCTTGATGGCCCACATCGAGATCTTCTACCGCCAAAGGTCTAACCTTGTTCAAAGCCACCGCCACCACATATTCACCGAAGCGATCGATACGTTGATAATCCACCAGCCACATATAGATACGGTATGGAATATTAGTCCACCCAATGATGTTTTCATGAGGAACATACATGATTGGTGACAATTTTGCAGGTACTCCAAAACCATCCTTGTCGTCTGCGTAAATAGGGCTATCCACTGTTGTTTCATCCGATTGCTTTTGTTCTTCTTGTTGTAGCTGTTGTTGTTGCTGTTCCTGTTGGTTATCAACGATTGAAATGTCGACCAAAACTTGTTCAGAGACTGGTGCAGGTTCGTCTAAAGAAGATGGGTCGATTGTTGCTTCATTTCCGCTGCTTTCCTGTTCCTTTTGTTGTTGCTGTTTTTCTTCATCCAGCGTCTTTTGTCGTTCAGCTTCGGCTTCTTCCAATGCCACTTGTCGTAAACTGACAGTACAACCTTGATCTAAACCGCTCACAACTTCGCGCCAAGCATTCCGACCAATAGCAATAACACCGTCAAAATCATCCACGGCAGCAGCATTTTGTTGGAGAACATCTTGCATGGCTGGAGCAAAAGGATTGGGTCGAGACGTCGTTTCGGCGATATCGGAGGTGGTGAATGGTTGTTGTGGTTGTTGTTGTTCGTTCTTTCGACGTTCAATAACTTGGTCTCGTACAACCTTTTCAATTTGACCGACTTGTCTTGCTTCCTTGACTTCATAATCGATGGCTGCTGCAACAAGTACAGGCTAAAAGAGACATAAGTGAATGAATAGTTTGATCTAACAAAAAGAATTTCTAGCTTTACCTTGACATAATCACTAAACCAGTTTCGACTTTTCTCTAAGCCGTCGCCAGGAGGGGCTGTAAGAAACACTTGAACTTTTCGGGGTCGTTCCTATAAAAAATTTTCTTAATATGTAATCATAGATTTTTGTTTTGGTGTTTCAATCAAAGCTTACATGGACACCGCAAGGTCGATCAGCTAACCAGGATACTTTGTCGCACAATGCTTGTCGTGATTGTTGAGCATAATATTTACTGCCGAAATAACTTCCACCAATTGTTCCAACAATACTTGTGAAAATCACGGTCCCGCGAGAAGGTGCTTTGATTCCAAATGGTAAAGGCATTTTGTTACAAGAAAAAAAGTAAAAAAAAAAAAAAATTGCGGGGCTAAATGTCATCCTCGAAATCTAGCAATGTCCCCCCTACTCTTGGAAAATTAAATCTCAGTCTCACAGTGACTGTGAGCAAAATCGATGCAAGAAGAAAAGAGGACCGCATGATTTTTTTTAATTCGTATAAAGGGAACCGCATGATTTATTCAATTATACCAAAAGGGTTTCAAAAACATGGCAGTACATGGTTGTTTTGGCTGAATACCACTCTCCGGGAGCAGATCGAACTTTAAAAAAAAATTCTTGTTTGAAGAACACATGAAGCACGTGAATACTTTGGACGCGTATTGATTGAAAAGATAAATGTGAGCGTTTCATGTTCATCATTTTTAACCATTTAAAACTCCACCTTACTTCATTTTCTATTTTCCTACTTTTCTTTCAGTTACTTTATTTTCCTAAAATTCCTATCACCTTCTTTTTCATGGACGACCCCTCTACCTTACAACTATCTACCAATCTGAACTGTACAAGCAAATCATGGTGGTCCTCTCTATCTCCACCATTACCAATGTCAACCGAGGTCAATGAAATTACTCCTTGTCCTCCTCTCTCTTATTGTCCTGGCAGTCCACAGGCAAAGGACGAGCTCATCAACAAAGCAGCAACACGCTTACGACGACGTTCACTACAACGAGGGATTATGGATGCGAAAACGAAAGTAACACGCTTGCAAACGGAGTTGGACGATTTACGAATTGAACTTTCTACCACCGAAAGCGTTTTATCCAAATTTGACGACCCTGATGATCGTCAATTACTTGCCCTGGAACAACGTTTCAATACGCATCAACTACAATTGGATCTTATTATGTCTGCTTGCTCTACATCAAAGCCAGAACAGCAATCTCAACTAAAACCACAGCTACAAGAAAATGCCATTACAGCCTCAACCTCTTTTTCTTCAACTTTATCACGCATGTCATCTATTTTCAGCTCTCGTCAGAAACCATTCAAAAAACCAAAGCGCCTGCTACAACTTCTAAAACACCTCCTTTTGACTCTATCGATCCCTCTGGTTATTATCAGCATAGCGATTCATCGGTGGCAAACGACACTTGCTCTACCAGTGAATATGGCAACCAAAACGATGCTCAGTACACCCTTTCTGACCTGGACGCTAGGGAAAAAAGAATGCGACGTCGTCGACGGGTCAAGCAGCTACGTCAAGAATATCAGCAACGATTACAAACTTACAGCCCTACTTGGAATACCATTGATAGTAATGATAGGCGACTAGCACCCTCTAAAGATAGTGACAAGAACATTTCAGACGAATCTATGACCGTTCTTTCTATACCAGCACCCAACACTGAATCAGAACAGCAAAAGCAAGTCAAGCAACAGCAGCATCATGTCACCACCAATACAACTGGGAAAAAACGACCTTTATCAAAGCAGACGGTCAGTGCAATGAAGAAACCGATGATGACATCCACAAAACCTATCCAATCGAAACCAGCAGCAGCCATGTGTCTATGCAAAAGGAAAACAACAAGCAAGGCGGATCCCGTCAAACACCTCGACAAAGCTCCATCATCATCCCCCTCACCCACGTATCACAGCAACCGGCCTGAAATGGTATTATTGGAAACACAGAAACCTCCATTGTCGCCATCATCACAACCACTATCATCGCCATCACCACCAACAGCTGCAAAAGATGAAACGGCTAGTACAACACCACTATTGAACACTGGCGTTTTAGCCTTACGTCCGCCATCAACATTATTATCCAATGACGACGAACCACCAAGACCATCACATGTATCTGATTGGATTTTGGAGCAACGCCAGTATCACTTACATCAGCGGCAGCAGCAACATGATGATGACAACGATGAAGACGACACTAGCATCAATGGAGAAGAGGAGGAAGGCGCATGGATGAAAAAGGAAACTTCGATCGATAGTCATCAGCTCAATGTTACAATGGATACTGGAAGCAACTACGACCACACAATACTGAAACCTTCCCCTCCACGGATGGGATTTGGAACCCAAACGAAACACCAACTAGATCAACAGTCAACCAGCCTATTAGATGATGTCTTACGGTACTTGGACACTATGAGCGATTTTGGAAATGATTCAGGATTACAACAAGATATCTCTCACCTCTTGGCGCCCATGGGCGATTTTGCCCCCTCCATCTGCTCCTCCTTCTCATCCTCATCGTCCGTATCCTCTTCGTGGTCAACGTCTTCATTACTAACAAACCATGGTACGGTGGGAAAATATTGCTCTCGGTATCTTGTGGACGGTGTGAACAAAAGTCTGTCATGGTGTAAATTTATCAGTGTCCTGTCCTTGGCTTTGCTGATCAGCTTGGGCCGTGGGCCTGATCATATGCTATTGTCACTTGACGATTTGGACTATTTGGATCTTATGGCTCATCAGGGTGATCCTCTTGTGTCTAGTTACTATTTATAGTCTTTCTTAGTCCTCCTATTATTATTTGTCATTAGTATATGCTGTATATATCCTTCCTCCCTTACAATTAGTTTACATTTATTTTTATTTATCTTTTCTCTGTTTCTTTCTTTATATATATTTTTTTATATACCAATAAAAAAAAAAAAAAAGACTTGAATGATTACATAGAATTTATTAGGCGATAGTTGTTGTACTGTAAGGCTGTTTGTAGGGAATGGTTTAATTAAATGATGATTATGAAACACTGTGAATTAAGTGGATGATGAATAGGCACCAGCGGTATGCTTGGCCATGTGCGTGTGTTTTTTTTTTCTTTTTGTTGTACGGCTCAAAGGGATAGTCCACCGGAGTACAGCCTTTTAAGGTAGTCTGAAAAAATACTAAAGCTGGCAACTGTCTTACTTCAGCATTTTAAATCTCATTTAACATATATCTCAAACGTGAATATGTGTAAAGGGGCAAAAATGATCCGGAAGTAGCACACACACACACACACACACACACACACACACACACAAAAAAAAAAAAAAAAAAAAAAGACATATTTTATTGAAGCATATTGCTAGACTCTAATACTAAAAGCAAGGGGTTCATGGTAACAATGGATTTGATGGGATGATCTATTAAAAGAGGCATGAAGGAATTTAATGCGTGATTTGAAGAATGGTCAACACTTATCTAATGGGGTAATTGTGCAAAAGAATATAATATAATTTACAAGGCGGACAAGACATGAGAAATACTTGAATGGATATCTTTTATTGAAGCTTGATAATGGTCAACATCAACACTAATCTAAGGGAATGATGGTAGTAAAAAAGGGACCCATTGCACAAGACATGGGAGTGACTTACGGGACATTTTCATTGAAGCAGTGAAAAGGATACATATTTTATTCACATATAGAAACAAACTAGTACAAGCTAACACTAAACTAAGCTAATGAAGGCTCCAAAAAACCAACTAGTGGTGTTCCCAAATCCTGAATCCAAAATGAAAAGGTTTCCCCATGCATCTTGTAATCCCTAAGCTGAAACCCTTTCTAAACTAGTCCTGACACTAATCTAAGTCCAACATAGTCTCAAAGAAGCTGAATGACCAAAGAAAAAAAAAAAGAGTGAGCGAAAAAGAAAAATGGGAGTAAATAAATATACACGTGGGCGGGATTTTAATTACTTCGGTTAGTCATGACAGACTATATTTTTTAATGGATGCAATAAAACCCTCCTTTTTTAAAATCAACATAATCAATGTGGCGTTTCTATTTCTACGATGTCAATTACTACTATCATTTAGCACCGACAGTGTTGTTGTTTTTTTATGGGCCCCATTTTTAGCTGGCTATAAGTTGAGAATGAATTTTAACTACACAAATAACACATACCCACTATTGCTACGCTATATAACCCACCGAACTGCGAAATTCCAAGGGACGGAGCAAAGTACTCTGTAGTGGCTTTTTTTTTTTGCACAAATATATACATCTAACATCAAATTATATTCTTGACAGTTACGACTAAACAATCTGTGGGGCAGGGAATTGGCTCAGAAAAGAAAAGAAACAAAGAATGGAGATAAGACTATTACTAGATGAAGAACACAAAAAGAGGTAAATATTAAAATAGGAAGACACAGCTCATAACACAATACACATAAAATTGGCTGAGTCATTTATTTTCGAAACTAATGCATCCGCCAGCAAAAGATAGTTTTTGGGAGTGGCGAAGTGAGAGTGGCTCAAATCCTGCCTGAAGGATCAAGAAATGGAGGCGGCGTTTAAAAAAGGACTTGGAGTGACTTTTTCTCGATGTAACGATGTTTATTTTTCCCTTTTTCTTTACCACTTATTTTTTTGTTTTTTTTGACATCATGCCTCGATCTGCTTGGAAAGGGCCATTCTTTGTAGCATTCCCTGGTCTTCGACAAGCCGTTCAAAATGGAACCCCTATTGCTACTCAAGGTAATTGACATTTCAATGTTCGTATGGAATAAGGGGATATATATATATATATATATATACGTATATAATATTACCCTGCAAAGCTGTGCACCATATTTTGACAGACTCTTTTTCTTTTCTTTTTTTATAGCTCGTAGCTGTACTATCCTTCCATCCTTTGTAGGCTTGAAATTCCTTGTCCACAATGGCAAAGACTATTTGCCTGTTCATGTCACTGAAGAGATGATCGGTCACAAACTGGGCGAATTTGCTTTCACTCGTAAGCGCTTTAGCTATCGATTCACTAAAGCCAAATAGGTCAACGGAACTACGAACGAGCATTCAGGTACACCAAGTCCATCCAGCATCATTCTCATCCCCATCCCCACAGCCACAGCCACCTCTAGAATACAATCATCCTCTGTCGACCAGTTGTTGGTTTTTTTTTTTTTTTTGTTTTTTTGTTATGTACACTGTCATTATTTTTTTCCATTCATTTTTACCTATTAGTACATTTATTTATTCTATCATATCAACCAATTTTACTTCACAATAAAACAATCAACTTATCTTTTTACTGTATCAATCTTTATATATATGCCTTTTGTCTATGTGCGCAGTTGTGTGTATTTATGTGAGTACAGTATTTCAAGTTTCAATTGAGACGAAGTGCAATTTTTATGGACGATGGAAACTGAAACTCAAGACGACAATTTCATATTAAAGTTAATAATCTGTCTCTGTGTTTACTAAGCTCAGACTTGCATATTAGACGCAGAGCTTTTACCAACTTTTTTTTTTTTGAATATTCACCCAAAACATCTGTTCAAGACCAGAACATACATTGTAGGTGTTATAGGTATTTTTTTCCCTTCAAATTTGCTTAAACCTACGCAAATTTCGCATTGTTTCCTTACTTAAAGCGTTGCATCCTCACCTCCTAGTCCCTACACGCACGCATAAAAAAAGGAGACCCAAATAACATTCAAACTGCCTCCGAATACTGTATACAACATCGGCCAGCCCATTCAGAATAAATAAAAAATTCATAAACGTTCAATTTTTATTAATAACTGTACATCATTCATACAGTAATCGATATTCATAGTAAATAGAGAAAAGCGGTATTGAATAACTACTACTGATTGAAAAAGGGAATAAGCTAATGCTATAAAAATGAGGGACGATGAATAATATGCTGGTATTAGAAGAAGAAAAAAAGGACAATATTTTTTGTGAATTGACTAATAGTAGACATGTAAAGACAAAATGAGATAGTGATGAGCATCCCGGCTATGATACCTAATAAAGGATAAAAATAAAAAAGAGTCAAGATGAGGTAAATGATGATACCAGATATTGGATTGTTTTCCTCACCAATTGGATGTCGTCAATTAAACACTGCTTTATGGCACCCAGAAAAAATACTAACATCAAACCGTATACCAACTCCTTGGATGTGCTGTGAACAGCTACATGGAAAAAAAAAGAGAGAGAGTGAGTGAGAATTCTGAGAGGATTTGAGCTGAGCACATGCACATATACTCTTACTTCCATCGAGTAACGTTTCACCAGTACTATCCATCCATTGTTCGTCCAAATAGATGGCCTGTTCTGAAGATTCTATAAAAGAATGGGAAAGGGGGTTTAAGATTAAGTGAGTAATATAGTTATATATATTTACCATCGCCTGCCTGTGGAAGTACCATTTTTACGGTGAATATTGCGAACATTTTCTTCAGACAACCCTGCTTCAGTTAATCGATCAAATCCTAAAGGAGTTAATAATTGAGGCTGATTCTACAAGAGATGATGCGGTCAATCATATACACTTTGCCTCTCTTCCTTTCATCTTTCAATTCCTTACCCTGGTAGATCGTTGTTTAGAGGTGTAGTTCGATAAAGAGCGGTGAATAAAAACGGGAGCTGGTTCAGGTACTTCACGTTTTGAGTTCCCTACTGGCAGGTTACCAATCTGATAGTCATTCAAGTGTGTTATGTCGTCCAATAAACGTCCATTATGTATAAGTCGAAGATGTTTGTTTTCAAGAAAGCAATAGATTGCCTAATATATAAAAACAGAAATAATGAAACGACGAGTTTTATGAGCTATCTGGCGATTTATCTTTCTTTGACGTTGTAAATCATACCCAGAGGCGACAACATTAATACAAGATTTTGCATATTTGACCACTTGATATGAATATCTATAAGATCGTTATTATCATAGATGAGATTGTTACAAAAAAAAAAAAAAAAAAAAAAGCCATCAAACCTCCATTGAAACTAAACTTTTGGGCGTTCGGAGTTCAAATCGTAATAAAAATCATGCCTGACAAAAATTTTAGAACTTCCTTTCACTTTACAATACGACTTTTTACCGGCTGGCTTTGTTATACTCATAAAGTTAATCAAGCCCGTTAGGAAAGAAAGTTCGCGGACGAGTTATTTATATTTGCAAGAATCTCATATCCCACCTTCTTTTTCTATATCTACAAAGATTACCCTAACAAAAAAATGTGCTCTTACTTTCGCTTACACAAGTCATATTTCTCCAGCATTGCGGATGGAAATGGTGTGTAAACCCTCCCCCTGCGCATCTTGACATATTCGCACCATAACTGATGGCGCTGCGGCTCTACTACTTTTAGTATAACTGAAATCGCTTGGATTTATCCACTGCACAAAATGCACGTCGGACATTAATGGTCATGGACCTGCGTAGAATTTTGAAAAGGCAAGTTTCAATATGTCCTCCACTTTTCTTTTTAATTATTGGCATTGGGGCTTGTTTTTATTCACTTCAACTGACCATTCTCTGCTCCTTTTTTAGATTCAACCCAAAATAAACGAACAAGCGAAGCCACCTTCTTGTATGACATTATTAGGCAAGTTAAAGAAAAGTGATGTGAAATATGTGGCCGTATAATGATAAGGGAAGGAAAAAACAGGAGGAAATAGTCTAGGCATGAATGTGAAAGGGTATTTACTATAAAAATAGTAAAACATACTGACTGCGAAGAATGTCACTTTTATTTACATAGACGATATGGTAACAGCAAAAGCAATACTCGATATCAAATTTGATGACTGAACTTGACGATCTTCTGGGTTAAAACGTCAGCACGCGACCTGCCACAGAAAACTTCCCTCCCGCTCCGTTTCCTCGGTCTCTTTTTGCTCTAGCTATATTCACCAACGATATTTTTTTTTTCACCTAGCGTCATTACCAATGAACCCCTTCCCCAACGGAATCACAAGATTGTGAACAGATAAAATTACATGAAATATATATTGCTCTTTTTATTATCGGCCAATCAATAGATGCTTCTTTAGATTACCAATTGTCGTGCATCTTATCATACTAGTATGGAAAATCACAGCCTCTTTTTCAGGTAATCACCAACGGCGATGGACCAGAAGATACTCGATTTGGGTACATTTATGAAAATTCTCACGTGGTCTAATATTTTTCCAACTATTCTTTTTTTATATATCTGTACTATTATATATATATGTATATATATATTTGTAGGAACGATGGAATATCAAACAAATTAAAACAGCCTCGCCTGGTTTGAACAAGTTTTCCTACTGAATTAGTCTCTCCGCTTACGTTCAAAGGTAGCCAGCTGGGTATGCTAATGGAACAATTTTAGAATCCTTTTGTCAGAGCATATTTTAGTTATTTATTTTATTCAATAAAATCTACCATTCAACCAATCCAATGTGTTTTTTGTCTTCTTTTTTTTTCCATGCTTGGCTGTTTGTTTGTTTGCTTGATTAAAATAGATGAAATGTATCATTTTACTGCGGAACAAGTGTTAGTTAGAATGGCAGGTCGATCATCTTCCCCATTGTCATCAATTGATCTTCCTGACATTCTATCACAGGGGGAGTGAAGCGGATTTTGGAGGATCGTCCAATCAAATCACATCATGCCGCGTCCACGTTGATAAGGGGCGGAAAAAAATGTTCTCTCTGTTATCAAACCCCAGATTCAGTTCGTTATAAGAAGTGATGTAAAATTCAGCCAATCAAATTCAATTATGGACAGCAGTGACAAGAAGAAACACAAAAGCGCACCCTTTGATACTTCAGGCTAGTTTGATTTTTGGGGGGGGGCAGGTACCCACACAATAGAAAAGGAAAAACTATTTAATCCATGTTCAACTTTCCTTTCTGCCGGTTCTTTTTCACTTTTCTCTCACTTTTTTCGTTTGTAAATTTTATTTTTTATATGTATTATGCCAAAACCTTCAAAGAAAAACCAAGGTTTTATAACAATTGAACTTTTACCAGAATTTGGGCTTTCTTTAGATGGAGACTCTGTTGTCTATGGGCCAGGATCGGTGTTTCAAGGTAACTGACAAATAAAAAAATATCCCACCATGGACAGCGTTTTTTTAATTTTTTTTATCTTTTGTCTTTTTGTTACTGCTTTGGTTTCAGGCATTGTCCGCTTATCACTTCCGTCTCAACAAGATGCACAACGACTTCGAGTGGTATTCCATGCGACAGAATCAGTACAACTCCATTCGACCATGGCGTCAGTCATTCGGGGTCGCCATCACCAACTCTTCGGTACACAAAGAATTCTCTGGGAAAAAAGCAATGACAATAGTGGACCTGGACGACAATACATGTTTACGATTCAAATGCCCCTGATACAACATCCACCTTCGCTAGACTACGGACGACTTCGATACAAATGCCGGTATAAATTGACAGCCATGCTTGACGAACGACGAAGAACCGGCGGCACGAACAATGACTTGGTGCCGTTACTGACGGCGCATCAAAACATCCATTACCGACCGTGGGTGGCAACTCGAATCCTTAAAGTACCAATGGTGCGACATTCCAGGTGGTTGGTGGTGAAAATGGTCAACTCAGACTACGTGGCGGGCGAAATGTGCCAGGTGCAAGTGAACCTGTCACCGTCGGCATTGGCATTGTGTGTGAAATCGTCATTGGTGGGCATGCAAGTAGTCATGGAACTGGTGCAGATCGCTACTTTACCTTGCCAACTGGAAGACGAACGCATTCCACCATCAGAAACCGTGTATTGTCGCTCGGCGCCGGTCTTGGTACCTTTGCCTCCGACGTCGTCCTTCATAGATCTCTCGTCTGGTCGGCGGACCTCCGTCTCGTCGTCTGCTCCTGGTTTACTTCAAGCATGTCTTCAAACCTCTACTCGTCTATCATTGGTCATCCCAGCCGCCACTCCTCCTTCTTATAGCTTTGGTCGTGTCCTCTCCATTCACTATGAACTGGCCTTGCGCGTCTCTGGCAAGAAGAAAAAACGTGCTGCTTCCTTGTGGAATTCCGCCTTCAGCTTTAGCGACGATGATGAAATAAGGATTCCTCTGGTCGTTGGCACTCTGGGCCATGGAATTCGTGTTCCTGATGATATTCGAAATTACACTCACTTTTCCGGTGTCTTTGGCGATACAAGAGCTCCACAACCGCAACTGCAACATCCATCTGCAGCATCCACCTCACATTCTTTAACCCGTTCCGATACCACCGCATCTACATCATCGCATTCTACCCTCTCACCACGTCTCTCCCGGCCAACGACTCGCCCACCGCCTCTTTCTTCCGCTTCATCTGACAATGGTTCTTTGTTGGACAGTGGTGACCGAACATCCACCACAACTGCCGCTGCGACACTACTTGATCAACAGGGACCATCCACCTCTGTTCCTGTCCCCAAATTTTTACATACAATAGAATATGAAAATTCTTTACCCACATATCATCCTTCCACTTTACCCCCTTATACTCCCCCTTCTTCCACCCGTTCTTGTGTCCTAGTTTAGAATATTTTTTTTGGTCGTTTTGTCTTTATAGTTTTTTTTTTAGTTGTTGTTTGATTACTCTTTTTTTTTTTTTTTTTTGTATGTATTGATGTTTTGTATATTTTATTTGTAAATAAGAAAATAGTAATAAAATTTTCATTTGATATGAATGTCACACATTAGTTTTGTTTTTGTTTTTTTTTTGCAAAGATGGTGGAGAACAGTCAGTCTTTATTGGGCAAAAGTTTCCATTTTACGATGATGGTTTAGTTCAAGGGGAAAAAAAATCATGCGCGTCATAGCGGATAAATGCGGATTAAAAAAGGAATGATTCAGTAAAAACTTGCTTTGTTGGATGAAAAAAATAAGGGAGGGAGTTAACTTTGAGACGTATGGTATTTAAGCGTTAGTAATGATCTTCTTGTACTGGTTCTTTGCTTCTTGCTTCTTCTTTCTTCTTCACAAATCATTTAATCAACGATTCTTTCGTGTTCGTGCTGTTTTGAATATTGTAGTATCTGCAAGAAAGAAAAAAAAAAAAAAAAGAGAGAGAGACGAAAATTGGCTTATTGGGGTTGTAAAAAACAACTGTTTTATTGGAATGATAAATGAATGGGGATGGATGTTGAATTATACAAATGGAAGGGCGTGGGGTAAAGGTATATATGAAAATGAGAAGTGGTTGGCGAGATCGGGGTGGGGGGAAAAATGCTAAACTGATAATGAGGTGGCAAGAATATCAAACCAGGCCAAGCTACCCTTTCTTCCCAAGATCGACAAGCTTGTAGCAATAAATTCACTAGTACGTATATAATCCTTCTCCAAGGTGTTCAAAGATCCCAAGGTATCATATTGTGAATCAGTGAATAAGTCGGCCAATTGTTCAACTAGATCCATGATGTGAATAATCGCTTTTTTGATGGATACCGACTACCATTTACCAAACAAAAAAGGTGTGCAAGTTAGTAAGTTAACAACCTACCTTTTTTTTTTTTTTTTTTTACCTGTTCGTTGAGCAAACATTTATCTATGATATGTTTAAGGTAAAGTTCATGGAGTATCGGAATTTCGTCTGCATTTTCAATTTTGGCAAGTTGTTCCTTAAATGTTTTCGTATCCGCATGTAGTACCTACCAAGGAAAAAAAGTGTGAATTTGAAACAAGAAAAAAAGAAAGAATTGTTTCGTATGCTTTACCGTCGTCATTATATATCGCCAGAATGCATTGATAAACCAAACCATTCTCATCCGTAGAGCGTATAACCTTGTCGCAAGTCCGCCTTGATTGCCATTTATTGCCGGTGCCATATCTGTACACTTGTCCAATAAAGTTTTCTTCTCCAACACATATTTGGCCCGTTTAATTCGAATCAGAAGATGCACTAATCGATCGTAGTCATCTAAACATTGAGGCTTGATAAAGTTGTTTGTGGGCCAACAAATCTAAATAATATATATAGACATGGATATAAGTATATGGATCACGATAGATAATTTCATCTGTTGGTTTCCGTTACCTGATAGTCAATACGAATTTGGTTCAGATAAGTCGCTGTGGTCAATGCTTTGTACCCCCTTGGCAAAGATGTTTTGCGACTTTGATTCAAATCAGTTTTGTCCGTTTGCATCTTGATATCCACCAATGTCATATATTTTTGAGAGTCGCTGATTTGACAGGCGTCAACGAATGCTTGATTGATAAAGCTACGGTCATACCAACGATCCTTTTTATCCATCTAAAAAAAAAAAATTGATTAGTATATGCTTCTTCTCCCCCCCCTCTCTCTCTTTTTTTTTTTTACTCACTTGAATAAACAGAGTTTCACAAAACGAGTGCATCAAATCAGTATCTAACATCAGATATATGTTCGAAAGAGAATAAAGATGGTCAGATATAGATGCATGTCGTTGCAAAGTCGACAGTAGCGTATGTGCAGAAAAGTCGTATAGATCATCAATATAAAGTTGGAGACAGTCATTGAGTTCATATTCAAACAGTGATAAAAAATCGGATGATTGCTGATCTATCTTTTTGGTGTTTGTGGTTAGAGCGAAGATGTTGCGTTGCTGATTCAGTGCAGGCACACCGAATTGAATGAAGGGATTGGTCATTTTTTTGTGGGTACCAGTTGTTTGTGATGGTGTTGGCGGTGATTGGATCTTTTGATTCATAATAATATCATTCCAAAATTGAGTTGTGTCCGGATGGAATTGTTGACAGAAAATAGTTTCTAAAGATACTTGTTTGGGGGTATTTTCTGGCCGCTAATAGTATAAATGGAATATATACATATACAATTCAATTAATTAATATTCTTCATGCAATTAGGCCACGGCTTACCTTTGTAATATTGAATTTGTTGATCACATTAACGGTTTTTCCAGTCAAAAGAATTCGGTTTGTAAATCCAGCAGTAAACAGTGGGCATTTCGGGGTGTTCAATTCAATGCCGCCAACAAAGAATCCATCTGTCCAATACATGGAACTTTTGTCATCAATGTCAGTTTTGCTAAATACATTGAAAAAAAAAAAAGTGATCAGTGTTGGGAATCAGTCATATACTATATATGTATTTTTATTATTATTTACCGTTTGATAAAGAGTTCACCTGCCACATCGTCATTCAAAGAGCCATTCCAAATCCAATCATCCAGAAGTCGACTATAAGGCACCAGAGTTTGATAAAATACAGATAGCATAGTTTGATAGAGCACTGTATCGCCAGTCATTTGAGCGTTCAATGTTTGATTGAATAAAGTCGCCAAAAGAAATGTCGCCACCGATCTTGCATTTGCTTTCGTTGAAGTTGCAGAAACTAGCAGATAAAATTGTTTGAAAAAATAACTTTGATATTGATTATACCCTTTCATTCTTTACCTAGTAGTGAGCACTGTACAAGAGTATCATAAATTATCCCAAAACAAGATAGTGGTTGGTGTAAAGTTTCTTGCAGTTGAAGTAGTGAGACGATTCCAGCGGAATCTATTACAGAAGAAGAGAAATATCGTTTAATGCGTTTTTCTTTCATTGTCTATGTCTACGTACCTGAAGAAAAATTTGGCATATATTTCGATTCCAGCTCGGCCACAAGTCTTTCGAATCCATTGAGAGCAGTAGAGATTGCCACAGAAAAGGCTTGATAGGTTTGTCCGTTCTGGCGTACATAAACCGTCCTAATAAATAAACAATGATAATAATAATAATAGTTGAAAAAAGTAGATTGTGAATTAGAAGCGGCGATGGATGGTCCCATGAATTTATCATTACCTTTCAACATGTCCTCGTAACTTGTACAGAGTGCAAGCGTGATGGCAAAACGTATCCATGATTGCTTTGAATGACTGACAGCTGAGGTGTCGGAGAGCATAATTGGGATCTAACTACAAAGTAGGTGAATATACTTTAAAACAAGTATTGTGGCCATGGTATCGTTTAAAGGTGTCACTTACGTGAAAGAGATTTCCATTGTCGTTTTTCGCAGGTTTGAATATCACTGTTTTGTAACCACATAGTAAGAATAAAACCTCACGGATAGCATCGGCTTCCTTTATATAAATGCGCCGTTTGGAATATGTTGAATTATAAGTATTTTCATGAAGTGCTATGTCTATTAAAGAAGGAATTATTAACATATGAGTTGAACCTATCATCAATTCAAAAAAAAAAAAAAACTTACTGAGGTGGGAAGAGTCATGTAATATAGAGTCATCCGGCCTAAATTCTGAAAAAAAAATTCATACATACATGAGTAGTGAGTGACACGAATCGTTAAGTCAAAATAGTTCATTCTATTTACCAGATTCAACAGAGTCGCCATTGCTTGGATCCCAGTACTGCTTCTCTTTCAAATGGTTCAATCGATACGTGGCAGAAGTTTCAGAGACGGTGGTGTGTACTGCTTTTAATCGCTGTAGATATATATTGTCGCTGTGTCGATCGAAGGAAGATGGTTGTATATCTTGTTGTCGTGGGATCTAGTGGCATAAAAGGCATACACGTTAACAATGCTCAAGTTTACTCTTCCGATTGGAGCTGGCTTCATTGTTACCTGAGAATAGCGTGAGGAAGTATCGTCCAAACCGTCGTTCCAATAATCGTCATCATCGTCATCGTCGTCTTCAGACGCAATATCGTCCCAGTTTTGCCAATGAGAACCTTTCAAAGGCTCGTCTCGTAATACATCGCCCCAGTTTTTGAACGTATGCTGTTTTTGATCCACTATTTGTTGTTTTCGTTCATGCGTATTTTTCATCGGTGAATCTGATAAAGCTAATAGAAGAGATAACATATCATATGCCAGTATTCGTTGCTAGAGAAAACAATTTGTAACTATGTCAATTTCCACCAGCCTTGTTCCTAACACTTGGCTCGCTTTTTCTTCCTTACCGGTGTAGTGGAGTCCTTAAGTTTGTCCAAATAATCATTCTTCGACGTGGTAAGATCGTCTGCCAAATCACCATAGCCTTTGATCAAAAACTTATCGGCAAGACTAGCAAATATAAAGTACTCATTAATCCATTGTTTTAATTCCAACTTCATTTTCGTGCTTACTTTGCATAAGTTTCGTCAACAAGATGTTCCTCGGTGCTTGACGATCGATGGTGCTTTAATGTTGCTTGAATGTGCTGCAAGTTTGACCTTGAAGTCCTTGAGGATTCCTATTGTGAAATAAAACACCATGTTTGTTAGTTTCTATTTTATGTCCTGCTGATTGACTAACTTTTTGGCCCTTCATCACCACTTACATTGATACCAGTAACATTTTCTATAAGTTGTTGAAGCAAATGCTCAACTGTGGTCTGTGTCATAAAGAGTTCTGAGAAAAGAGAAAGGCAAAGCGGAAAAAAAAAAGCCCCAAGTCAGACATTCTTTTCAGACAAAATTTATGGATTTAAAATGCCGATACGAAATCTGCAAAGTTCAGGGCACTCCCACTACTAGCAAATTCCCCCAAAAAAGGGGAGTTGTTATGAACGAGTCAAATCATATCGAGATTTTTTAAAAAACGGTTCAGAAGTCTTGAAAATATATCTTCATTTTCAGACAATTTCCTGCCTACACTTTGCTTTATGAAAAGTACGTGTTGCACTGATAGCCATTTTTTATGCCATTTTCATGCGCCCAACGCTATCATACTTAATTTTTTTAAGTGTTCATCACTGGGTGTTATTTATTTTTTTTATGCATCTATCACCTGTCATTTTATAACCATCAATAAATTTTTCTAATTCTTTTTTTAGATCCCAGTAGACGTGGCACTGAGCACGACAATTAAGTCTTAAAAGGAGAGCTTCTCTCTGAAGTGCAAAATAGCACAGGCGGAAAAAGATGCCAGTTTTCGTAGCTGTTGTTTTTTTTAACTATATATATATATATATAAACAATTTAGAAGGAGTAAATATATGAAATTGACGAGGTACTGTACGCAGTTGGGTAGTTTTCGTTGCTACGAGGCGCTGACATTAACTCTTGTCGTCGAATTACATATACTTTGGGCTCCCTTTCAGCCAATCAAAGTGATAAATTTCTGTAGCTATAATGTCTACATTAAGTAACAACGACACCTTTTTTTATGTCTTCTTCGAGGCTGGACAAATTTGAATAGTAAGACGTTACTATTGAATTATATGTCCTACTATAAAAAAATACAGAAAACAGTGAACTCTGTCACGCTACCATATGGAGGTAATTGCGGTAAAAGAAACTCACACAGAAAATATTTTAAATCCCGCTCACGTTGGCGTTTTATTCTCTCCAACTTTTTATTTTTCCCTCACTTTCCTTTTTTTCTTTTCTTACCTTTTTTCTTTTTTTTTTTTTTTCTTCACCATTCAACTTATATGGGACTATGTTGAACTTAGAATATTGTCAGGACTAGATTAGATGGGTTTTCAGCTCAGGGATTACAACATGCATGGGGAAACACTTTCATTTTGGATTCAGGATTTGGGACTACCATTAGTTGACTTCATGGAGCCTTCATTAGCTTAGCTTACTGTTAATTTGTCCATAGTTTGTTTATATCTGAATAAAACATGTTTATTTTTTTATATCTCAATGAATTATATCTCATAAATCTCTCTCATGACTTGAGCAATGGGTTTTTTTTTATATACTACCATCCCGGCTTTTGATTAGTGCCAATCGCTGTTTTACTGTATCTCAATAAAAGGTACCTTTTTTCATTTCCTCATACCTTCTAAAATATATTACATTCCTTTATACCATTAATCTTTTAGATTAATGTTGACCATTCCTTTGAGCCCCTACAAGTTAAGTTACCTTCATGATATCACCAATAGGTCCCTTGTTACAACGAATCCCCGTACCTTTAGTTTAGTATTTGCCAAATATGCTTCAAATAAAATATGCTTTTTTATTACCCATCCTCTGAAACGCTATAAAATGATTAAAGTCGTTATTGTAGCCTTTTTTTTATAATATCCTATAAAACACCTGCGTCACAGCTCATTCACTATAACCACTTTTATCCCTGAGTCACCAGTAATTTGATTTGCTGCTCTAAGTCAAATAGTGCGAAACGGGGCTTTATTCCTACTCTATTATTCATATTAGTCACCCTAAACCCTGGCCCCAGCATATATAGATCTATCGAATATCAAAACGTCCACTATATACCCCGTGCATTATTTTCATTGCGTATAGTATAATGAAAAAAAAGACGCTCCAAACAAAAGTTTTGTTAAGGGACTGCCACAAAAATGCAACTTGATAGAGACATCAATATCTATCCTGTGGAGGCGGAGGGGGTTCATACACACAATAAAGACGACTTGCTGAATGTTGAGCTTGATGGGTAGGCTCCTAGGGGTCGGTCACAAAAAGTGCAAAATGGCGAGTGCACCCAATTTCTGTACCCTACCTCAAGTAAATTATGAGCTGAACGCTTTTACGTTGTACATGTGATTCATGCAGTGGAATTTTAGCGATAGCACAGCACTAAACACTTGAAATTGGTGCCATCTTCAAACGTAGGTTATTCTGGGCACTGGAAATGGACGCTATAGTCACCGAAAACATGATGTTATTAGGGTATGGAAGTTTCCTTTCTTTTTTCTAATCATGCTTCATCCATTCAAAAATTAAAACTATGCAACAAGAAATTGTAATAGTAATAGTGGCATTATTGATCACAACAGCAATACAAAGTGTGAGATATATATTTTGTATATTTTATTCATAAAATTGGTTCTGTACAAAACGAAATAAGATATGCTAACTAGTAATAATATGTGACTGTGACTGTGTAAAACATGTAATGGGCTGTAATAGAGGAGGGTGAAGGAGAGGGTAAATATACACAACTCAGGGGGGTCAGTCAAAGATGTGCGGGAGGAGTGGGCGGGCAGTGCAGTAAAAAAAAAATCAAAAAAGCAGATACTCTGTAAAGACTACTAAGCTAATCCTTCTAAATCTTGTTTCCAATGACCTTGTAGCCTCGAGGAGGCTTAGCAGCCAACAAGTCTTCTTTGGTAGGAATGGCGTCCACATTTTCTACTTTGACGAGCTCCTTCAATTTCAAAATGCTACCGGCCGTGCTTGCATTGACAGGTTGGTAAGTCGTCTGCTGAAGACGGTATAATCCTAAAGTATGGGCGGCGGCTTTGAAGTCTTTTGACAAGCCAATAGTAGAGCGTTTCAAGGTAATTTTGTAGTAGTTGGCTGCATTGGTGCTGCTGGATAAGAACCGTCGTTGCATCATGATGAAAGGATATATACAAAAGAAAAAAAAAAACAAATCGCACAACGCTTGAATAAAATTGAAGAGACAAACACCAATACCAAAAAGGGAGGTAGAGTGGCTTGGCGAGTCGAAATTCAACTGCCGTCAAATTAGGGGAAAAAATGATGAATTTGATTTTTTATTGCATATAAGATAAATAAATACAGTGGAATGAAAGAGAATAAATATGATTATAAAAAACAAAAAAAAAAGGAAGAAGAAAGATGGAATGATATTGTGTGATAAGCGAATGCTAAATAAAGGATAATAAATTGTCTAATATGCTTATCTTCGTCCAGTCTTTCCACCACGTTTCGCACCACCTGAAGCACCACCCTTCTTGCGATAGCCACCCATATCACCCGATGATTCCGCAGTATTAGACTTGTGATGTTTCCCACGTTTACCACCAAATCCATACTTGGTATCCTTAATTTGTCGTTTTGTAGGTTTTCCACCACCAGATTTACCATCTTGCTTTTGTCGCTTATTGTCCACACCTCCTTGTTCCAAAGCGACATCAAAATCGTTGTCCAAAGTGAGTGATTCATTGTTTCCATCCTTACGCTCTAATTATAAAAATAAAAAAAAGGATTCTTGATCAATATCATTCTTAGGTCATTTCATTTTACTAAAAAAAGATGCTTACTTCGCTTGAGTAACTTGATTTTGTCCAAAGTTTGTGTTTTTTCCTTTTGTCGATCCATTTGCTTTTGTACTTGAACCTTTTTACCAAACTTCTTGAGGTTCCGTTGTCGTTTGGCATCTTCTGAGGCTTTATTGCGGGCAGCTTCATCCAGTAACCGTTGACGGACCTATTAAAATTAAAGGAGTACATCAGTAAAGAGAAAGAAAAAGGAAAAGAGCATCACTTACCTTTGCCATGTGTTCATCACTCTTCAACATTTCAGCATAATAATCATCAGGTCGAGAGAAAGGCACATCAAGTTCACGGAACTTGTCGCGAGCAATTCGGGCTGCTTCTAAAGCTTGTTGATAAAAAGCCAATTCCCGTACCATGTTTTCATCTTGGTTATCGTCTTCTGGGATTTCCACTGCTTTGGTTGAAGTCACTTCCATAGTTTCAATCCATGGCAGATTCTTGAGCTTTAATTTTTCTGTCAATCGTAATAAGGCAGGCTAGAAAAGTAATTATATAAATGAGTATGGATGGATAAAAGGGAGTTGAACCAATAACACCAAGTCACTTACTTCATCATTCTTCAAAATACGTTCTTCTGCAACTATTTGGTTTGAAACGTCGTCATCTTCTTCTTCTTCTTCTTCTTCTTGATCACCGGAATCGTTGTCATTAGTGGCCTCGATCGCTTCGTCGTCTTCATCGGAATCTTGTTGATCTGTTGTAGTGTTTTCGACAACAGGAGTGTCAATAATAGTTTCTTCCGAGACGGCTGCTTTTTTTGCTGCAAGTCGTTTCGCTTTTTTTGATAATAAGTTAGCCACCATTTTGTAAGGAAAAGATAAAAAGGGGAGAGTTGAAGAAAAAGATAAACCTTTTTTTTTTTTTTATTTGAGGTTATGGACTGTTGAAAAAAAGCCACTTGAATAAATTACAGCGGGAATTGAAAAGTAGGCATGAATTTGAAAGGCGTTTGGGATTTGGACTGTGACTGAACCCTCGAAAAAAAAATAACAAGCCCTTGCCCTAATATTTTTTTTTTTTTTTTTTGTACCTTTATTGATTTCTTAGCTTTTTTTTTTAACAGTACGTGTACCACATAATACAGTCATGTCCATGTTGAATCGCTCTTTGACTAGCACAGTACGGATGTGCCAATGGACCTCCAGCGTACGGCCCACCACTATCAACTCAAACCAACCCACCTTTGGTATGTCATGCGACCACAAACGGCTCCGCACTTTGTATATCTCCATACTAACCCATTGTTTTATTTATATATATATATATATATATATTCTTTAATATCTTTCAGTATCGAACCAAGTAAGATGGGCTTCAAAGAAATCTGGCGGGTCATCACGTAATGGTCGTGATTCTGCTGGTCGACGTCTCGGTGTCAAAAAGTTTGGTGGTCAAGAAGTGGTACCAGGCAATATCATCGTTCGTCAACGGGGTACTAAATTCCATGCTGGCGATCACGTAATAAGAAAGAATAGCTATCATGATGACCAAAGGACCATGTGATATTAACAACAACCCTTTTTCCATATAGATTGGCATGGGAAAGGATCATACATTATACGCTTTGGAACCTGGATATGTGCAATTTTACAAAGACCCCACTCAGCCCAAACGTCGCTTTGTTGGTATCGTGTACAACCGTGAAGATATGCTTCCTATTCCTGAAGGTCAACCAAAACCACGACGATTTGATTTGGTGGATTTGACCTCTTTATAGATTTCGTCTCGTCTTCAATTTATCGCCTCTCTCTCGCTCTCACACACACTCTCACAATCATAGTTCTTATATATGTTTCCACTTCCTTTTTTTTATTTGACCTTCCCACACACTCCATCCCATCTTTTAATCATAGTATAGACCTTTGTTGTATATATCAATAAAAAAATCATTTTCTTTATATGTATCTATTTATATATTGTGTGTCTCTTGTTTTGTTGATGGTTGTGTGTGTGGCTGTTTTATTTTGTTTTATATATTAGAACATCAAAGGACTTCTAGCTTCTAAAAATAAAAACCTGGGGTATTTTTGCTGGAAACCTCAGCAGCAAAGCCCGTAGCCATCATTTTCGTCATGTCGTACATTATAACCCGTGTGATTGACCTTTTCCTGATTAGTTTTATTTTATTGGTTCCTTTTTTACTTCTTGATTACTTACTACCCACTATTATGCCGTCGGCTTCAGTTTATATATTCTTGGCTGCCTCTGCAGTATTAATTATTGGTGTGATTATACTTATGCTCCATTGGCATAAAAAGCAAAATGCTGTTAAAGCGCGTACATCAAATTCGAGTAAATGTTGACCCTTAGTACATGAAGAAAGAAATAAAAATATATTTGCCTTATTAACTTCTTTATTGTATTCCATTTTTTCAGGTACACATCGATTAACCCGTCCGTTACCATACCTGCCTCTGCCATTACAGCATCGTACCCACTCTACAATCGATATGCTGCCTACCAACAACAATAGCCAGGCCCATCGACCATCATCGTCGCCACCACCAACAAGGCCCATCAATTATCGAGCCCTTCCTTCATTTCGATCAGACTATGTTGCCATTCCTCCGCCGACTTATGATGAGCGTAAAAATGATACATTACTCCCAGACACAAATTAAATCCAACCTCCTTCCCAGACACACTCATTTGCCATTTTTCCAGTATCATATTAAAATCATCCCCTCCCCCTTCCTCCACAGCCCCATTCACTATTCCTCCTTGTAAAAAATAATGATATCATTGAAAGGAAGAAAACTTGTGAAATTTATTGATACAAAGGAGTAATATAAAATAATAATAAAAATGATATATACCAAAATACCTATATATACAAATACGAAATTAAAAACTAAGCTAAACCTTGTGAAGAGGCGTTGGATCATCTATATCAGGAAAGAGAGCCATCACAATTTCATCAAGGAGGACATACACCAGGTGCTGATTCAACCGTTGATTTTGTAGTACACTAAATAGTCGTCGAGCGCCTTTTCTTGCATTTTGACGTCCAACCATATTTCCCAATAAATCTAAAAATTAAAAATCGTTAATGTCATGCAATGCGCTTTTCTATTTCCTTTTTTTTTTTTTTTTTTTTTTTTTTTTGAACGTACCTGGCAGCCATGTGGAGAGCTTTCGATTGGCTTCTTCCTTTGTTTGCAGTTTTTCATCAGGTTTTCTTGCTGGTTTGAATGTCAATTTAGCACCACCAGGCCATAAGCTATCCATAATCTTGCGGAAATAGAAGATCACCATAGATTCCGTTTCCAAATACTTGACTGTATCTCGTAGTTTCCTTTTTTTTCACACGCACAAAATAAAAAATAAAAAAAAGAATGTCAATAAAAATAAAAGGTGATGTCCATGCGCGTCTGTTTGGTCGATTTTTTACCTCTCGATGGTTCCGCCCAAGATTTGTTGTAAAATGATCATCACCGCTTGTCGTCGTAGCCAATTGTTTTTTTCCTTCAGCTCAAACATTTCAATAAAAAGATCACACAAAGGTTCGGTAAATCGTGTCATGCCTTCTACATCTACATGTTTGAGATCAGAGCCCATGGATGCGGCTGCGGCTGCTGCTGCTGCAGCGGTGTGCATTGTTTCATCCACCATATCTCCAACATCGTCAGTTGCGCCTCTTCTTGATTTGCGATCATTCTGTGGAGGGGTACGCTGATCATCATCGTCGTCGTTATCGTCGCCATCATTGGAGAATCCTATCACCTGTTCGCCCAATCGTTGCGTGATCAAGTCCAACATGGATGGTGTGACAAAAAGGTCATCGATGCCGGCCGCCACGGTGTTGTAAATATGTCGCATGAACCCCTTTGTTTTCTTATCACTGGCTGTACGCTGATCGCCGAGAGGAGATTCATCACCCAATACCAGAGATCGATGCAGATGTCGTGCCGTTGGAGATGAGTTGGAGGTGACTGAGGAAGAGCTGGACGAAGAGGGTAGTGGTGGATGAATGGATGGCGACGACAGATCCATGCCTTGGAAGGATGAAGGGATAAAAGGAAAGAATCCAAACGGCGAGAGCCCACCGGCATCGGGAGATGATGATGGCCGTTGAGGACCAGGTACGTAGATGTTTTGCTGTGATAAAAATACCCGGAGTGCTTCGCTGTGACATATTTCAGGTTGCTCCAATAATCGTTTCAGATAACGCTCCAAATTGATCCGTCGTGCTTCCACGAATGATTTTTGCAGTTTCAATAGGGGCCATTTTGAAGGGAAATCAATCATCTTGACACTGGCGTAGCTGGATTTCAACTTTTGATGCAGGCCGAAGAATTCACTGTACCGTCGCGCCACAATCCAACCAGAAGCATAATTTCCATCAAACCCAACTTGTTGAATTTCAATCACATAAAGAGCAAAATCACCGTGCTGATCGGATCCAATGGTAGAGCTTGTGATACTGACTTTGGTTCGATCCTAGTATTAAAAAATAAAACACACACACACACACAGAGAGAGAGAGAGAGAATCAATATTTGAATAAAAAATAAGTGCTTAGTTTTATGACCTTGTACTTACCGGTGTCAAGACATTTTCAGATTCTTGGAACTCATATTGGCTTTTTTGGTATTGCATTTGTTCAAGTTCTCGCCTAAACATATTCTTGCTTTTGATAAGGATGCGCAGTTCTTCCACCTTGCCTTTGGCCTCCGCTTTCTTGATCAGGGCATCCACAATGGCCTCTTGTTGTGTCAGTTTTTCCATTTTATCCGATAAATTGTTCACCTTGTCAGCCAGCATCAAATCACCAGGAGGGGCCAAATGTACATTTTTGATACTGTGGTCACGTTTCTCTTCTTCATTCTTGGTGTCATTTCCTGATATAAGTTTGCTTTTCTGCAGTGATAGATCGTTCGTGGTGTGCTGGTTGTCGTTTTGTGTTCCCGAATCTAATAAATGGTGATGCATCACTTGTGATAACGCTTGAGTATCGCCCAACGACGTCCATGATGGCACAGGTTTGGCAAAGGCTACGGGATCAGCAGTTGCAGACTTGATATCGGAACCAGTACCGCCTAGTAGTATGGTGGGTGATCGGTGTAATGAGCCCTGGGCCGAAGAAGAGTTCGGTCTTGATAATGAAGAGGAGGAAGTTGATGAGGATGAAGGAGTGGTGGTAAGCGTCCTTTCTTCTTTCTCGTATTCATTGCTGTTTTCTTTGCCATCAATAATCGATTGTAGTTCTGCCTCCACAGCATCCACGGTATTTCGTCGTATAAGGCTTTGAGGAGGTGGTGGTAATGGATGCGAAGACGAGTAAGGTGGTGTAGTTTGTTGATCGTCATACAAAGTGGTCACAGATCGAGACAATTCTTCATCGGAGTCAGGGTACTCGGTATCCGTAGATTTTACAGAGCCTTGAAGTGAGCTTCGCTTGATACTTGGCGCCTTGTGTTGTTGTGATGACACTCCACCGAAATCAGTCGCTCGCCACCAGTCATTGGCTGATCCAAGCACACGTCCAAAAGATAAAAACTTTGATGATGTGCCACCACCTGCAGAAACAGTATCCGAATAAGTGCGAGTGTGGGTCCCTTGATTCAGAGAAGTTGTCAAGGAGGGAGATGTGGTAAGAGAAGCATCGTTTTCAGAACCCTGGTGCAAGAGTCCACTGCCATCGCCGACGGTAGATACTGATATTGATGGTCGCTTTTTTTCCCGGGTACTGATTTCCGTATCTGAATCTGCCTTTTGGCCTGAGTCCCGCCTTATCCATGAAGCTGTGCGTTTTGTTGTCATTCGTGCCGATAAAGAACGTTCGATTCCCAAAGAAACCGTCGATTGTGGAGGAGAGAGTTGGTGAGTGCTAGTGCTGCTACTATTGTCGCTACTAGGATGCTGCGGAAAATTGCTGCCGTGGCTTGAGGGTCGATGATGGTGTTGCTGTTTTTGACCAACAGAAGAAGAGCGTCTGTACAAAGAGGTATCATCCAAACTTCGTCGACCAGGTGGAGGAACGTCCGGAGTAGGCGAAGATGCCAAAAATTTGAAGTAGAGATCCGATCTTTTGAAATAAGGGAAGTGTTCCTTTTCCAATTGCCATAAGACATGTTGTTGAATCCGATATAATTGGTCTTGCATTTCCTGCATAGCTTGTCCCCATTGAGCAGCATTATCCGCACCACCCATGACCTCCTGTTGCGCATGTTGAATGGATTGTAAAAGGTCCTTGTCCAGATGATCAGTGATGGCTAAACGATGTGGTGATGTTGACGCAAAGTACATTTCATAAACCATTTTGACATCTTGTAAAAAAGTACGATCATCACGCTTGGCCCCATCGTTATCAGAGCTACGGAATCCTTCAACAATCAACCAGAATTGGAGCTTGACCATGTCGCCACGTCGGTCCATAAATTCCATAAAATAAGACAAGCCTGCTGTGTTGGTCAAGATATCATGCAATGTGAATCCGGATGTTTGTGGTAGTTGTTTCGGTCGTTGTTTTCGTACACCAAAAAACTGAGAAGCCGATGTTTTCTATCCATGAAGTAAAAAAAAAAAAAAAAAAATAAGCTTATAACTTTCTAAATCGTTTTGAGCTAATGCCTACTTACGAAATCGACATGTTCACCAGATAAAGTTGCAATCCGTTTGTCCACCCTTTTCTTTGCCACTCCAAGTCGGTTGACATAAACAATCAAATCTTCCACTTTTTCACCATCGACCACTTCTTCTGGATCCCGATCCACTATTACGCCAATAAAGGCAAAAGGTTAGATACCGATCTTACGGACAATACCGCCCTCATTCGCATAATAAGCTTACATATCAAAGCCTTCTTTTTCCGTAGTTGAGTCACCACATCGTTTCTTGCACGTTTCAGATCCAGCAGGTTTTTTTCTTCTTCAATCATTTTCAAAAATTCCTGAAACGTCCGCCGACCCATACGTGAGCTTCCAAAGTTTTGCCGTTTTTTTGGTTTTTCAGGATCAAAATCTTGATCATCCCAAGCAACATCATCGTCCATATCCATCCCCAAAAAAGCCGACGAAAACTGACTGATAGGATCCATACGCCGTTGTTGTTTGTTGTTGCTGTTGTTATTGTTGTTGTCGTTGTTGTCGCTGGTGCTGCTGCCGCCAAAATCTTGTTCTTGCTTGCTTGATGAGAATGAGGACGAGGGTGTGGCGGTAGAGTTCATCAAATTGGCGGGATCCGAGGCCATAAGTTCGTTCAAGATATCAATGTCGCTTGAATGTCGATCCAATACTTCTCGTAATTGCCGTACCATTTTTCTAAGAATAGCAATAGTAATAATAGTATAAAAAGTTGAGGGTCAGTAATGCAGACACTTTCATATGATTCTCCTTTTATGTTTTACTTACTGTTCCCGTAGTGCCATTCCCAGCTACAAACAATAAATAAAAAAGGACACGAATCAGTCATGCAATGAATCTATAGACATCAAAATAATAACTTTTCACGATAACATACCTGAGTATCAATGGTTTGATTCCAGAAATCAGGATCGGCAAGCATACTCATAGTGGGTTGGAGGAGAGCACATGTAGCGATTTCACGGATGATGACACGGACAGGAGCACAAGCGACCTGCTCAGAGTTCAATAGCTTGGGCAACAGACGATCGACAAGTTGGCGTAGGTAAGCGACTTCTGTGGGTTTGGTGGTGGTGACAGCGGCTGTGGTCAAGGCGGGATGCAGTTTGCCACCAGCATAATGGGACGCCAATAAGAGATCCAGCTCATCCGACTCGGTTACAGTGCGTTCCAGAAAACGTCCACGGAGAGCAACTTCAGAAGCACGGAATTCAGAGATGTGTGCGGTGATGCGAGGGATCAGCCGATGAAGTAGTACTGATAAGCTGTCTACTTGGGTCAGCCGGCGTTTCAACTCCAAAGCAGCTGACCGAATGATGTCGTCTACAGACTTTGGGAAGGAGTGTTCTTGTGGTGATAGATTGTCGAACCAAGATTGGATAAAGTCGCGGAGTACATATGATAGGAGTTCGTCAAACGCTGCAGAGATGGCAGCATTGTTGTCATCGCAAAGTTTAGGTAAAGAAGTCAAGTCATTTTCGTGCTCCCGTTGTTGCTCTAGTCGAGACCACAGATGTTTTTGAGTGAATCGGAAAGGTCGGAAATCCTCCAGGTCGAGCTTGTTGCGACTGTCTTGACCAACACGAGTAGGTGAGATGAAGTACTTGACATAGATATATAGTACAAAGAGGTTCAATACTAGCAAGCCCCATAAACTGAGAATGCCAAGTCGAATGATATAAACGAGTGAGTATAGGGTATAGGGCCAGTAGTATTCAAGCGATAGACAAAGGATCGACAGTATGATAAAAAGCTTTTTGGAAGAATAAAGACTTGACATCATGATAATATCCCAAACGTTGGATGGTGCATTATTCAAAAAAAGAAAGAAAAAAAAGGGAAGAAAAAAAGAAAAAGAAAATCCGGTGGAGCTTGAAAAAATCGAGGCCAAAAAAAGGGACAGCCTATCCATCTAAAACACCACAGTGACACTGCTAGTTCAAAGTCTCTATAAGATCCCCACATACACACATACACACACATATATACAAACTTCTCTATAATCCAAATATGTTTTTTATTGTTTTATCATATTCATGTATAGGAACGAAGGGCACAATAGTAAAAAAAAAAAAAAAAAAAAAAAAAAAAAAAAAAGGGGGAGGCAAGTGGCCTAACACCAAGTATAAATATTTATATAGAAGATATAAAAAGAAACTAAAAATGGAATTCAAAACTACAAAGGGGAGGGGTCTAATAGCTGTATCCAGTTTAATCAGTTCCAAATTGTGTAGATCGACTGTTATCCACTAACAAAGATAAAAAAAATAAAAAATAAACAGATAGAAACAGAACGATGAGTCAAGCGTCTTATCTGCTTGATATAATTGTAGGGTCGTGAAGATGGTAATGGCGGAAAGTCAAATATTTGTCATGCCAGGCACAGCAAACACAGTTTTTAATAATAATAAAGATGAGTTTTTTATGAGTTAAAAACAAAGGAAGATATTAATCAAAGTAAATAGGATAGAAAGGCGAAGGTAGGAAAAAAAAAAAAGGGTAAAAATTGAAAACAGCGAGCTAAGAGGAAGAAGGGGAAAAGAGGGGAGAAAGACATGGGATCTAATGGAATAATAGAAGACAGACATGAGAGTAAAGAGCTAATGATAAAATAATACGAACATTGAACACCAATACTAAACTAATACTAAGCATCCGAGATCTGAGCTTGGGCCAATCTTGTTTCCAGGCTTCGTAATGCTTCTTCCTTGTTCAGCAATTCGGTCCGTTTTTCTTCGATTTCCCGTTGTACCTTCAATTCGATTTCACGTAACTAAAGCGTTAATAGATTATTTTAAGAGTTACAACAAACCCTCTCTATTTTTTTTTATTCATTTCTTGTTTCTTGATGTAAAACATGACTTACCTTTTCTTCTTCCTTTCGCAACTGCTCTTCTTTCATCCGGACGTTTTGACTGGCCATATCTTCCCCATTTCCAGCACCATCACTAAGTATTACAAAATAAAGCAAACCAACATGAGTGAGTCGATCATTCAATCGCAGCTACATCTTTGTTTTCCAACAGTATTTACTCTTGTTCGTCTCCATTGACGGTTCGACTAAGTTTTTCAGTTCGATAGTTTTCATACAAGAAATCATGCGTGATTTCTTTTAAATCTTGAAGATGCGTACTTAAAAGGGCAGAACGCAAACGAGCAAAGTCGGAGTGTTGGGGATTATCCACTAAAACAACAAAAAAGAAATGTGAGTATTCATATATACTTATACACACACACAAACACACACACGCGCCCTCTCGATTCTATAGTCATCCTGCTGCTTTACCTTCGACCGCACCCCAAGGATATTGTCGACCCCGCACAGTACGACCTCCAACTACAATTTCTTCGTCGCTACCAATAATGGAGAAGGGAAGCAGAGCACGCAATTCGCTATTTTCTTCGATGGTATCTTCATCATCTTCTTCAACGTCATATGGGAAGTTGTAGATAGGAATATTGTAGTGTTCGATATCTTCCATGATCTATAGTCGATAAAAAAAAAGTTGAAAATCGAAGGTCAATACATCAGTTCCTGTTTCCCAGCTTTCGGCGCCAGTATAACATACCCTTCTCTTAAAATCTTTGAGTTCTTGAGGAGTCAAAGAGTCTGCACGACCCACCACAGGAATTACATTAACGCGGGGACTTAGACGACGCATCAGTTCAATATCAATTTCACGGAGACTAAGGAAGAAGAAGGTGAGCGAAGTGTGTATTACTCATATAATCATAAAAATTTACGTACGCATGACCAGTAGGGGAAATGAAGTAAAGCAATGCATGGACTCGATTGTCACGGAAACGAGGATTACGCTTGATACGTGATTCTTCAGCCAAAATGTCATCATATTGTCGTTCAAGATAGCCTACAATTTCTTGGAAGCAATGGCCATTGTCAATATTATCGCCAAATCCAGGAGTATCTACAATGGTTAAGGATATTCTACTCCAAACATGAATCAATGGTGGGAGGGAAAAAATAGAGAGAGAAGGGGGAGACAAAAAAAAATAGAAAAAGCAAAATTGTGTGAGTGTCGCCCCTTCAAATATGTCCCCTGAATTCCCCGCATCCGTTCAATGCATGATTGTACTGCAACTGTCTTATTCTTTTATGGAAAAGCAGCTTACCTAACGCCATCTTCATCCAGTTCTAATTATATATATACATAAATTTAGCGAGCAATAGAGAGTAAAAAATTGAATTAGTAAGGACATAAAAAAAAGGTATATGAAGCAATGAAGGGAAAAAAGTGAGGGGAGAGGAATAAAGAATAGGAAAATATAGTTCAAGGAGAAAAAGAAAGGGGGAAGGAGAAAGCAGGTCAAGGAGAAGAAAGAGACAAGGTCAAACATGAGATGCTCATATATATGAATATTTTTTCAAATATGTAAAAGCCTTACCTACAGACACAGGCTTGATGGTGATACCTTCTTCATTATGCGCTTCTTCTGGATTATCACATATCTTTTTGGCAAGTACGTTTGAATCACAAAGAGTGTTCACAAACGTAGTTCTCCCAACACCAGATGCACCTTTAATACAAAAGATGGTATAAATAGTCTATTTCAAATTGTAAGCATGAAAAAATCCTCACTTACCCACTACCATTAAGGTAAATTGGAACCCTTTCTTCACATTCTTTCTACGTCCACCAAGTCTCTACATAGTAAAATGAGAATGTTAGCATTTTTTAAAATAAAAATAAATGTAAAAAATAAAAGAAGGTGGATACAAAGTGTATTATTTACATGAGTCATGGTAGTATGATTGATGATTTGATGATAAAGTAAAAAATAAAAAGTAAAAGAAGGGAAAAGAAGGGAAAAAATAAAAGGACGCTAAATAATAATAAAAATAAAAAGAGGGAGGAGGGATTGGGAATTCCATTCTAACAACAAAGGGAGAAAGAGAAAAAAGGAGTTCTTTATTATTTCAAGATAAACCATTGATCACAAAACAATATATATAATACTACACTACAAATCTATTAAAAATCATCTATACTAAATCATTCCATTGGTCAGCTTGAACTCCTTGTTGATGGCCATACTCCACAAGTAGTTCCACCAAGTCAGTATATCCCGGCCGATCCTTGCCTAAATCCACCAAAAGTTCTTTTGCTTGTTGCCATTCCCCGGATTCACAAAGACAGGCGACGATCTGGCGATAGCTGGTAGGGGTCCTTTGTTCAGGTCCTAATTGGATCCATATCCTAGCTGCATGATGTTTGTATTTCTTTTCCCGGCACAGGTCCAAAACCAAGTCGAGCATTTTGCTATTGCTGTTGCTGTCACCTATATTTTCCCAGAGCTCAAATACCATCGCGTCTTCGTCGCCAACCCGCCGATATGCATCCATCAGTCCATACGCCATCGCTTCATCCAATTCAATACCATCATCCATGCGTAAATATTGATGCACTTGCTGTAAATAATACCCGTCCTTTTCTTGTCCACATCGAGCCAGTAATGACAGGTAAATCGCCTGATCCGCCGGTAAGCCTTGTTGTCGCATATCTTGGAATAATGTGATCGCCAGTCGTAATCCCCTGGAACTATCCATCTCCACATTCATGATTTCCTCTGCTCCATCATCTACCGTATAGCCAAGATGAGGTGATACCCAATCGTCTCCGCTGTCAGTGGCAATGGCGGTATGGTTCGTCAACGTCGTGATCAGTCGGGTATAAAAACGAGTATCAAACAAGAGTCCCTTTTGTTGTGCCGTTACGGGTTGCATTTCCATGTAATCCTTCAGACTATAGTATATATCCATGGCTTCATCCACACTGTCCCCACGAATGTAGGCTTCCATCAGTAACCCGTACGTCGTCATCGATGACCGGAGCATATCTTCATTCCCCTTGTTGTTGTTTTTGGTGCTGCTGCTGCTGCTGCTGGCCGCATATCTGAAGACTTGATCATATACCTCTTGCGCCTCTTGCCAATGCCCTTGTGTGGCATAATGACCCAGTAATTCATTGCCTGTGTTGTTTGTCAGTCCTTGCGACTCGGTTAATTTCTCAATAACAGACGATACTGACTGATGTTCTTGTACGAGGCGAGGTATCACCGATGTTGCTGTTGTTGACATTGGTTTTTTCCATTGTATTGTTGGTTTCGTCGATATCCATGACCTCCGTACATCAAGGCGTGCTTGCTTATATAAATGTCGTAACATATCCAATGCTAAGACAGCAAAAAGAAAAAGAAAAAAAAAAATAGAAAGACCGTAAATCAGTCACGTCTTTTTAGGGAAAGAGGGAGGCTCGCGGTTTTTGAAGTGATGTCGGGGTTATATCTTGGGACAATTTATATTCATGGAAATATATATCTTGATATATCGAGCATAAATTGTAGTTGGAGTCACCGTATATTTTTTTTGAAATCTAAGGGCTTGCTATTTGGACACCCCAGGACTTTTCGGTATCTCAATATTTTATGATAATCGATCGTGTGTGTTAAATGAGCTCAAGAAAATATTGGATGTGTCGAGGGAAAAATATGCAGTATTCATGAGTACTCTTGGACAGGAATTTGGGGGGGGGCAGGTAAAAATGCTAGTCAATAGTGCTCAAATATTAACCAAATTGAGCGGCTAAACGTTGCAGCTCATAAAATTATTTATACTAGATATTAGTGGGATTACAGACGCTTTGGAGTGACCACTGCATGTTTTATCGGGCAATACCCGGGACAATCCCCACTTTACGCTTCGGAATTAAGCTGGCTCGTTAGTTAGATGAACTATGATCCTTTCAATTGATAAGTAAAATAAAAAGATTGTACTGTAGTCACCGTATTTTTGTCTTTACTTGTATCATGTTTTGAAATGCATGTTAATGTATTTACTTACCTGCTATGGCATACATATTATCTTCATCATCTCATAGGTCTTGTCTTCTTGTTATTTTGATCCAGCATGACACAAAATTCCGTTTCCATTGGATCTTTATTTTGATTTTTGATTTTCATTTTTTTTTTTTTGCTTTTGGTTGGCATCTTATTTTCAAGCATATGTACTGTCTGTGAGAAAATCTGGTCTAGGTCATTTTTTGTTGAACAAGTACTTTCTTCCCAAACTTTCCAATGTGCTCCAACTATTACATTTTTGTGATTCCATTACTGCTTATTTTTAAACGTTCATCCCTTCTTATTTTCTTGTCCATCCACCTTGGTCGTTTCTTCGAGCCACCACAAAAAAAATACATTTCAAATCCCGCCCACGTGAATATTTATTTTCTTCAATTTTTTTTTCCTTCCTTTTTTCTTCACCATTTTAATTTTTCTGGGGGTTATAATAATCTTATATTAGTGTCAGGACTACTTTAGAAGGGTTTCCTGCTCAGGGATTACAAGATGCATGGGGAAACCCTTTCATTTTGGATCTAGAATCTGGCGGCACCATTAGTTGGTTTTTGGAAGCCACAATTAACATAGTATAGTAGTTTGTTCATAGCTTGTTTCTGCATCTGAATAAAATGTGCCTCTCTGTACATACTTTATTGAAAAAAATGTCCCTCCAGTCTTTATTACGCCTTGCGCCGTCATACCTTTTTGTGATCGCGCCTTTAGATTAAAGCTGACTATTCCTCTGAAGTATCATTAGTCTCCGTGTGAATATCCTACATGCTACCTCCGTTAGACCCTTCCATTAAGTTTCTTGCTATAATGACCCTCCTTCTTTAGTCTTAGTACCTATCAATATATTTCAGTAAAATATATTTTTTTGTTGGTTAACCATTCTATGACCCATATGATAGTTAGAACTGTCGTTATTGTTGATTTTTTTGTTAGTGCCTTCTCGAGCACCTGCTTTTTAGTTCTCCCCATTGTCTACATTTGCTCACCGCGTTTTAAAACCCAAGCGACTGGTTGGCAGCCCTGGATCATTTAATATGAAATGTAAGCATATGGTTGCTCAACTAATCAATACAAATGAACTTGGGCTATGCCACCAGCGCAATCTTCTCTAAAAAATATTATAGCCTTCGCTTGACTTGACATTGTGTCCACAGCAGTTTATTGTTTTTATTAGGTATAGTATAATAATAATAATGAGCCCTTCCCATAAACTCCCAAACGCAAATTAGTGAACTTCTGAGGAGATGCCCACCAAAGTGCGAAATGGGATATATATGAATACCCATACTCCACCCCTCAAAGAAAAAACACTGGCAGAGGTGTCACCACCAGAGTGTAAAATACGGTGAGTGTCTAATCCCATCCTATCAAAACCCACACATCAACAACAACAACAACAATAATAATAATAATAATAACAATCCATCTGGCACCCAATAGATCATTTTTTTAAATCCAATATACCCCTTTATTTTTTGAATTTGGGAGTGTAAAATGATAGTGCCCCGAACCTTGCCCGTTTAATCCTGAGAAAGATGTCGGTATTTAAATTGTGTGTCATATTCAGGACCTGGTGAGATAAGACTTAAAAAACACAGGGGCTTTTTCTTTTCTTTTTCTTTTACAATAGCAGCAATGATTGCCCGTCCATTACTCACCCCAACTATAAGGGTAAGATTATAATTTGTACCTTTTATTTTTTATTTAAGAAACAATACGAAGCAACCAGTGGAGGCTAACATGAATACTTGTTACTAGGCTTCGAGACTCTTGACAAGAATGACATCACTGACTGACCCCATGACAAAACAATTCATTCCAACATTGGTAAGAGAATCATAAGAATCGGGACGATAGATGATTTGGCCAAAAAAGAAAAAGTAAGTACTCATCGGCAATGATTCTTCCTTTGTAGACAAGGCACAGCATACGATTTGCAAGCTCAAAGGGAACAACAGGTGACGATAAAGTGAATGGAAGCAAATACAGCGAAGCGACTCAAAAGCTTGTCTACGGTATGGCAAGAATGCTGGGCTATTACTCAACTGGATCCACGGCTATTCGAGTGAGCCATGAACTATACAACGTTTGTGCTCAACAAATGGAACTGAACAAGGACTTTTATGTCAATAGTACGTACCTGCCAATCAATTGATATGGGCTTTATACTCACTCTATCTTTTTGGGGGGAGATATAGAATGCAATCTACCTGATACCTTTCAATCATGGTTTTCAGTGACCCAATTACATGTATGGATGCTGATGGTACATTTACGGGCACATGATCAAGGCAAGCTATATATTCAAGAAGTAGTCAACCGGCTTTTTGAGGATTCTGAAGCTAGGATTCGTGAACACGGGGTAAAACAAAATAGGAAAAAAAAAAAAAAAAGATCAAACCTAGGGTAGTAGACTTATTAAATTTCTTTTTTTTTTTTTCATTCAACAGATTTCACAGCAACGGATGATCGACAGCTATATCAAGGATTTGGTGGCTCAATTCCACGGTGGTGTAGTTGCTTATGATGAAGGCATGTGTAAGGATGATCCGGTTCTGGCTGCGGCTTTATGGAGGTAAAAAAATCAAGTATTTCTAGTCGTGCGTCAAAATACCCATCATATATCTCTGTCTTTCTTTTTGTATTTAATTAGAAACCTTTTTGCTCCTACGTCCAATAATGCAACTGACTTGGCATACGTCGTTCAATTCATTCGTCAGGAACTCAAGGCATTGGAGGCATTTGATGGTGATCAATTGACTACGGGCGTAATCCAATTTGGCATACCTAAGTCGTCTTTTGAGTAGAATAGTTTTTTTTTTTTTTTTTTTTTTTTTTTTCCGCATTGTTATTATTATTATTTAGTATATATCATTCCTTCATTTATATATATCACCCTCCAAAACATCAATCAGAAATAGAAGCCCCATTTTTCATATATTGTAAAAATCAATTTATTTGTCAATAAAAGTATATTATGTTCTAAAAAAGGGAGTACTATAAAGTATAAAGTCCAACTGTGATTTGTGTGGATGTATAAACATATATATATATATATGTGTGTGTGTGTGTGTCTGTGTGTGTGTGTGTGTAAAACTAAGGTATTGGCTATGGCTAAAAGGGATAACTATATACTGCGTAAGGGGATGAAGGGAAATACAATTGTTCATTCAACTGCAGAAGGATCGCCATTTGAATTTGATTTCAATGCACACATCCATATTCTGGTCTTGTAATTCTTGAATAATTCGCGAACCAATTCCCGGAAATCAATGCGTTGATCTGCTACGAAGTAAAAAGTAAGCTTGCGTCTATCCCTATTCAAAATAAAAAGAAGATGCTCGTCAGTATAAATCCTTGGTTAACTGTTTACCATCCTGCGCCTTACCATTGATATTCCGCATTCACTATTTGCATAGGTAATTCCTTTTGTTGTATTTTTGTTTGACAGACCATCAATGCATTTTCTTCATCCAATTTCTTTGTTTCCAGCGACCTTTTTTCTTCCATATCAGCTAATCGATAAAGTCGTTTAGCATACCATTGTTGAAGTCCAGTCACAGGGTCGTCCTCTATGCCGTTGATCGGTAATCGTGGTGGTGGCATTTCGAGTACATTTACATCGTGAGTTTTGACCATCGCTTCCTCGGTGGAAGAGTTTTCGCCAATGTCGGCAGCATCGGTGTTGATTGTGGTCACACTTTCATGTTGTTGTTGATGTCGCAAGATATCATTTGCTGTCGATACAGCGATTACTTTTCCAAGGTCATGCCCACGATCAGCTTCCACAATCACCAAGTCGCCAACGTGCGGTAATATGTGTTCCCCCTGCATAGTGTAGTATATATCTGTACGGTGAGCCTTGAATTCCACCCGATATAGCATAGTGTTGCTGTCCAAAAAGTGATGTAAGGGTATTCCTTTTCCCATGAGCACCGTCGATGATCCATAGTTGGCAGCATCACCACCCGCAGTCATCGTCTTGCCCATATTGCTTGAGTAAGGTCCGATTGTTGTAGCTGAAATGGATGATACATCTTGTTGCTGCTGACTGTGATCCGGAGAGTATGTTGTTGTGAAAAATGGCAGAGAATGATCCCCTTGGTCGTAGTTCTTTTCTTCCTTGCTGCCGCCAAAATATTCATTAATATGATCCAAAACCCGTTTATTCAATACAAGTTGTTGTCGTCGGGAGTGCTGAGCGTTGTCGTATGTGCAAGTGCCGAGTTCGTCCATGGCATTCATAGCATAGCCACGATTCATGAACCCATGAGAGGTCTGACGAGCGTGTGTAGAATGATTAGCTGATCTGCATGTCAAAGGGCCCGCTAATGAATGTCTCCGTCCATAACTACCAATCTGATCCCAGTTTCTACAAATACATCAAACAATAGAATAAAGGATTAGATTATGCATGGTCTTCTTCACTGTCCTTCTTCAACAAATGTTTAACTTACCTCTGACGAGCATCGTATTCTGAAGAATTGTCTAATACTCGGTCATTAAATAAGGAGAATCGACGTTGATGGGATGGCTGCTGTTGTTCCATGGAAGAAGCGGACCATATATTACGAAAGGGATGGCAAGAGATATTACCAGAAGATGATGGCCAATCCACGCAGGAGTTTGTTGGTTTAACCTTGGGGTCACGCCACTGTTGTTTCTCCGTTTGGTGAGATGATTGATTTAAGAAAGATGGTGTTGTTTGAGTATATGATGCCGGATGATACGGAGTTTGGGAAAGTGAATCTAGTGACTGATACTGTTGTCGTTGTTGTTGTAAATCACACATGCCTTTTTTCTTTTGGTCGCTTTCACAAGTGGTAGTATATGCTGGCGGAAGATCACCTAAGGAATAGGACCATAACGATGTTGCCGTAGATGATGAGTCGATCGGTGATGAGATATGCTCGCTAGATACATTGCTGTTCCAAAGGCTATGTAAAGAATGTCGTGAAGTTTGCATTGACGATGCTGAGGAAAGACTAGAGATAGGAGAGGTAGCTAAATTGGAGTGTCCGCTAGATTTGTTGATCAACTCGTTTGTGGAGACTTGACGGTTGTCCAGACATGAGTCGTCATCATGACGCAGGAATGAGTGGTGGTCATCGTTGTAACACCCGAAGTTTTCCAGAAGTGGGTCAAGTGGTGATATTGTTGTCATATCTGTAGTAGCCATAATATCGGTAGTTACAAAAAATGAGATAAAAAAGAAGAAAATCGAGAAAATAGAAGAAGGGGTGAGAGCGAAAAAAAGGGCGTTTGTGAAATATATAAAATAAAATAAAATCTGGTGGGAAAAAAAAAATAGCAAATAAGCCAAAAAAGGTAACACGCCGGATATTGTCAAGCATATAAAACGTTTCGATTTCTGGAATTACTACTACCATTAATCAAACTTGTACAATAGCATCGTTTCTAGGACTGGGAAAAGGAAAAATCAAAGTCAATCTAATTCTTTATTCGACCTTTATTTTCGCCATCAAGCATTAAGCACGCCCATTTCAAACAAAATTCCAACCTGCATGATTTTTTTTATGTGAGAAACTTTAATGGAAATTTAGTCACCTCACATGATATCTATTTTTGGTTAACACGAGCACCAATAATAATACCAAAAAGACAAAGTAACAAAAGAGAATAGTAAGTAGCAAAGTAACAAAAAAAAAACAGATGTTTTTATTACTATTTGATAAAGTAAGAAAACTAGCTACCATAATATAATCTAATTCTAAAGATCCTTTTTGAGTGTTCCCATGAATTGATGTTTTTCAGCAGGAGTTTGGAAGCGACCATGACCGAATTTGGAAGAAGTATCAATAAACTTGAGAGACACCTTTTCAAGAGCAGATCGTTTGGTATGGACAGTCATCGATTTCCGAATAGTAAGCACACGCTTCTTGGCACCAGCACAACAACCCTTGATCATCATAAAGTCATCATTCACTATACCATAATGAGGGAAACCACCCATAGGAGTAATTTGTTTGTCAGTCACATCATATTCAGTGGCACCAGATTTAGCATCAGTTCCGTTCGCAATACGATAGATCTTCTTGTTGATTTCAGTACGACGATGATAACCACGTTGACCAGCCCGAGGAACAGAGTACATCACACGAGAAGGGTGCCATGCACCAATACAAGCAACCTTACGAAGACCACGATGTGTTTTGCGAGGTAGCTTCTTCGTTCCCCATCGATGTGTCACACCTTCAAATCCGTGCCCTTTAGTTGTACCAATAATATCCACCATTTCGTCCTGTTCAAAGATCGACCCAACCGTCACCTCTTTTTCAAAATGTTCCCGAGCATAATCCACCTTGGCTACAATATCACCACCATTGAGTTGAATTTCCATCAGATGAGCCTTCTTTTGACCGAGACGAGCTTTGGAAATTTGGGTATGAGCAACCACACGGACCACTGAGCAATACTTTTTGATACGTTCCAATTCACGGTTCACATCTTTGGCACCTTCAGCATACTTTTTGGCATATTGAGTAAAAGCCTTTCTCTTGGAACGGTACCAGTTCTTGTAGAATCGACGTCTGGCTTCTTCGGACAAATGTTCAGCCCATACAGTTGTCAAGGTACGGAGACCACGAGGAGTTTCGACATAGCCGACAACACCAATCACAACCATGGGAGGTGCTTCGATAACAGTAACAGCTTCAACAATTTCTTTCTTGTGCATCTTGGAGCCAGGGCGTTCCAAATCACGGACAATGTGAGTCATACCAGCCTTGTAGCCCATAAAGGCAGTTAAATGGACAGGGCGCTTGGGATCATCCTTAGGGAAGGCCTTGCAACGACCACGATGAGATCGAGTTCTCTTGCGTGGGGAAAAGCCTAAATGACCATGACGAGGAGCTTCGTATTTTCTATGTAAATGGTAAATTGTCAGTTAATGTCCTGCTGCGGTGTTTCTTGATGATCGACTTTCTTTTTTGTTTTCCTTACCTGTGAGACTGATTTAAGGGCATAGATAAAAAAAAATCAAACGGTTAGCGATACTTAAAATAAAAAAAAGATGGATGTATATTTTGAAATACTCTTACCATGATGGATGAATGGATAGATGGATGTGCTTTTTACAAAATTAAGCAAGGAAAAAACGAGAAGTTCTTTTGATAAATAAAACATCGGAGAATGAACATTAATAACAATGGTGAAATCGCATGAATTTCGTAGCAATCATCGGTCAAAGGCACAACACCTTGAATAACCGAAAATATCAAATCACTTAAAAACAAAAAAAAAAGGAAACAATAATAGGTAAACAATAATTTTGAAAAGTGGAGTAAAAAAATTGTTAATTTCTATTTTTGGTAAGGAATTACGGTAATCCAACATACTGTAACAACAGTATACTCCATTGTAGAATGTGGTAGTATCTCAACATCACAAATACTTCCTTGGAGGATTCGAATTATTATTCAACATCAATATCATATGATATATCTACTAATAATTTATCAAAGCTTAAACATATCAACCAAAACATGTGTATAATATTTACACAATTTCCCTTATCTTGAAATTAATATATATACCCAACCTTTTCCCCATAATTTCGAAATCTTCAGTTAAATTTTTATTATATTATTATCTCAATCCTTTTTATATAAAATTCAGTACAAAGGGTTTTAACCACCAAATCACTATCTTACTTTGACTTTGTTTCTATCGTCTATATAGAAACGTGTTTACTTTTTATTTATTTATTTCTACTTTGAAATACTTTAACACAAATCTCTTTTTTGACTTTATAGTCTTTATTTTTTTTTCTGATCCCTTAACTTGGTTTTGGAAATCAATTTTATCTTTTATTTTACTTTGACAGCAAGTCATCAATTTATTGAACAGTATTAAAGATAAACTGTCATCAAAATTTTAAACCCCAGCTACTAGATTACTAGTGCTAAAACGGTGTTGCTTTTTGCCGCCTTTCTCTACCCAATCTCACCCCTCTATTTCTCTTTTCCACCAATCAATTCTTTCAATTTTCCCTTTTCCAAGTTAGCTCTGCTAAATTAGAGGAGGTTATTACTCCTGCACCCTACTGAGGCACAATCACCCAGAAGGATTTATTTGTAAATCATGGAAAATATCAGTTTTCGCTGAAAATGAGCTGAGACCCTATATAACCCACGTCGGTATGATATGCAGAGGACCCAATAAACTTAATACTCTATACTTTTTTTCACACAAGCACATACCCATTCTTTTTCTCTGCCAAAATATATACAGTATACATTTCTGATCTACGAAAGATGGTTCACACCGTATCTTCAATGTTTCTATATTGATTCCAGGTCGATTTGAGTAAAAATTTGAAATGGGTGTCATTTTTCGCTGAAGATGAATTGTAGTTACACAAACATTACTTTCCCCACCATTGCTACTCTACATAACCACCTAGGTATGAAATACAGAGGGGCTAACAAACTAAATATTCTGTAGTGCATTTTTTCTTACACAAACACATGGCTATTTTTTTTTCTACGTTCAAATATATACATGAGGTGATGGACAAAGTCATCTTAATATCCTGCACATTTTCTTTCCACGCACTCAAACACACCAATTTATTTCTATGTCCATGTATACCCAATCGTCAATACAAACAATTTAAACTTATAACAAAGAAACTAACGATAAAAAGAGACAAGTGTATTTTATTTGGATGAAGTTAAAAACTATGACAAACTAGCACTAAACTAAATTATTGGTGGTTCAGTTATAACTATGGTGAAGCTAATCTAATGAGTGGATCCAAATCTTGATCCCAAAATGAAAGGGTTTCCCCATACATGTTTGTATTGCATTTTTCAAAATGCCCCTGATTCACGTTCTAATTCTAATCCAAGATCACAGCACATTGAAGAATTAATGGAGAAAGGAAATAAAAATAAAAAAATGAAAAAAGCGAAAAAAGACAAAAATAAATAAAAAAAAAAATAAAGCGTAAGCGGAGTGTAAATGATGCCACCGTCCATCTTTTCTTTCTTGCATATAGTCGGGCGACTGCCTCTTTTTTTTCACCATCCAAAAGCCAAAAAAAAAACCAAGTCCTGATTGAGCGCTGAGCAACGACGCCTCCATAGTGCGAAATGGCGAAGTCATCCAACTGCTCTTTTTTCACCACGCTTTTTCTTTTTTAGTACTTTAATAACCTTCTCTATCCTAACACATTACAGATGACACTTTCTGTAAAACATTGGGTAGCACTCTATCAGACAAACTGTATAATATTTTATTCAGGCAGTAGTTGTTTTATAATTTGAACGATTAGGGTGGTGGGGTGGGGAGGGGGGCTGGTTATATATTAAAAAGAAAATGGACCGTAAGAAAACTCAGCTATAGTACCTTTAATTTCGTTTTTTTGTCCCTCCGGCTCTTTTTTTCGAACAGAGCCCTGGACAACCACCGTTGGATCCTAAGCCGCTGCCCACCATAGGAGCCGCCCATCCTTTTTTTCTCAATCGCTGCCGACCCAAACACAGAGTCTTCCATCAAAACCCACACTTCTGAAACCCCCTGCCACCCAGTGGCTACATAATTAATACTATTCTCAACTTTGTTCTCCAATATCCCCCCCACAATAAAATACACTGTAATAGCTGTTTTTTCACACAAACACATCCCTTATATATATATATATAGACGCACTTTTTTTTTCTATGCATATGTAATACACATTCAATGAAGCTCATAATGTAAACGTACAACAGAGATACTAAATATAATAAAAGAACATATTTATTCAGTCGTAGATATAAACGATGGCAAACTATTACTAAACTAATGAGTGCTAATCTACTGTCGTTCCCAAATCCTTCATCCAAAATGAAAGCGCTTCCCCATGATGTTTGTTTTGCGTTTTTTAAAACGCCCCTAATTCAAGTTCTAACACTAATCCTAGATCACCAGTTCCCCAATGAGCTTTGCCATCATATCATTCAGACTATCATGAAGGAAAAAAATAAAAAAGAAAGAAAAAGAGAGGGAAAAAAAAGGGGACCAAAAAAAAAAAAAAAAATAGAAAGCAAAATGCGGAGCTTGAATCATCCAGCGTTTTTTTTTTTTATGTCAAAAAATCAGGGAACAGCAAATAAAAATTAAATAAACGGGCAATCGCCATAATTACCATATAGCATAATTCGTTTTATCTTCCAGTGGAAAGGCAGTTGCAACCACTACATAATCAAACTCTAATCTCTCCGACGCATTTCAAGTAAGCTATTATTTCAGCACACAAAAAACCCATTGACGACACGCTAAGCACGACGGTTGGGCCCCAAGGGGCCGCCCACCAAAATGCGAAATGGCGGAGGCTTTAGTCCTATCCCATCGAAACCCACACTTTAATAAAAAAATGTGACACCCAGTAAATCGAAAGATTTCCAAAAGCTCCAGCGGAGCGCCAGAGCGTTTATTTTTTTAAAATTATTTCTCATTCAGAAATAATTGCCCCTGAATGGAATTTGAAAGCTACCATTCTATTTTATTTTTCTCTTACACACACACACACACACACAAAAGGTTGAACTTTTAAGCCTAAAAGTTCTGGTGCTCACTTACATAAAAAATTATAAAGACAGCAAAAACACAATCCAGTTAGACTAAAATAACAAATTTAGTGTTGAAGATGACCTTGATCTTGGTAAATTGCTTGGTTGGGACGAAATCATTACTTGGGCAATGACGGAGGATGATTAATTGGAAGGTTTAGTCGGAGTGGAGGTGTGCGTGTCGCACGCTCAGTTTTGGTTTCGTGCGTGAAGCATGAAACATCATAAAAATTTAGTATAAATACCTTTAAAAATTTCAAAAGAAAAAATAATTATTATATTTTTAATCACTTTTCTATTATCTTTATTTTAATAAATTCATTACAAAGGTTTTTTTAAACCTCCCAACTTGTTGGCTTTCTTTTATTCCACACTTTGGAATATTTTTATTATATATTTTTGACAGCTGAGTCTGAATCTCGCTTCACTTTATTTTTTTGACTTGATTTAAGTCACTACTTATTTTATTGACCTTATTATTTTCATCTTTGAAAATAATACATCCTCACTTGGACTCTCAAGTTTAGTCCTATATTATCTTTAAGCCTTTGAAGCTACAATCGGTTGAACTTAATCCTAAAAAGTTCTGGTGCTCACTCTATAAAAAAATAAAAACCTACAAAAACAATTTCCAGTTACGACCTAACAACCAAAATTAGCCGTAACATTAGTCATAACAGTTCAGATAAAATTAAACAAACACTGGTGGTTCCAGCAAAAAAAAAAAAAGTGTCTTCTGTGGAGGAAAGCCACAGACACAAAAATTTTGGAGAACCTGGGCATTGATCCCAGTGCCTCTCACATGCTAAGCGAGCGCTCTACCATTTGAGCTAGATCCCCTTCTATAAAAGGGAATTTAAAATATGTTATTAATGGCACATTACAGAATCAAGTTCTATTTGTACCTTATATAAAACCAAGCAAAAAATTTTTCATCGGAGCTCGCTTAGCTCAGTTGGTTAGAGCGTGGTGCTAATAACGCCAAGGCCACAGGTTCGACCCCTGTAGTGAGCATTCTTTTTGCCGTAATCATATGTATTTTTTTTTTTGTTGCGTTGGAACAGCAAAAGAGTTACTATTGAAGTGTTACGAGTATTTTTGTGTTACGGCTAATTTGGGTAGGAAGCTTGTAACAGAGTAGTGTTTTTGTAGGTTTTTATATTTTTTTGTGTTGGATAGGATGTCTTGAGTTATCCTTTAGTGTAGCTTTTGCTTGTTTAGAGCTTGAATATGAATTTGTTCCTTAGGCGGAATTCGAAATATCTTGCCCCTGATTTGGACAAAAATAGAATATAGAGTAGTGAGCACCAGAACTTTTGTAGATAAAGTCCAACTGTAGAGAAAGTTTATAAAGAATAAACTTGAAAAAGTAAAATAAAATAAAAATGAAAAGTATTGACCTTTGTTGGTTCAATAAAAATATAGTGTATAACACACAGTAAAAATAAAAAAAGGACTTGAAGTCAAAAAAATAAGGAGGTTTCTATGATCCAATAGAAACGGTAGATAATTTGGTGGTATAATAACCTTTGTACTGAGTTTTATTTAATATATTGGGAAAACTTGAAAAAAACTAAAGAAAAAAATAAAAGGATAAAAAAAGGTGGGATATTTATACTAAAAAAATAAAAGAAAATAAAGTTGGACTGAAGCGAGGCGAAACAAGAAAAAAAGTAAAAAGTGATCTGAGATCCAAGATCTGGACCAGGGCAAGCTTCATTCATTCAAAGCCCAGTCACGGAGCTCTTGCGAGCTGAAGACGTTATTAAACCCGTCCTCGGACTCGCCATCACTGGAAGCAGTCTCGGACTGTTCCTCGACATCCCCGGGGCAATGAGAAGACTGGCCGCCAGTCGTCCACCACGGATCAGTTTGCTGGATTTGTCGGAAGATAATACGGCGCATTCCTACTGTGTTTAGTTGTCCAAAGCGGTAGTTAAACAAGGACCGGAGCATATGTTGATAGTGTTGAATTTGTGGGCATACCCCGATCAAGTCATGGGCATACGTAATGAAAGCTGGTACTAATTCTTGTTTTAGGGTCTGTTGTTTCTTCCAGTGTGTCCTTCTTTCTTCATAATGAAGATCATGGTAAGCCAGTTGTTTTTCTTTAATTAATTCGTCCAATGAAATTAATCGGTCGGTAGTTTGGTTAGTCCAGCTTTGGTTGAAGTTACTTTCGAATATTTGAAGGTGGTTGATTTGATTGTCCATTGTTGTAGTGTAAGGTTGAGTGAAAAAATCTGCTTTGTAGATGAAGTAATTGGAGGTTGAGGGTTGATATTGAAAGAAGTAAAATGACTCTAGAAATTATTTGAGTTTTTATAATTTTTTTTTTTTTTTTTTTTTTTTGAGCACCAAAAATATAAATATGTTACGTGAGCACTAAAATAAAAGTATGTACCAAAGTATATATGCATTGTTTGTTATATTAGTGTGGAATATAACTCCGCTGATATTCGTTGATCATCGCTTTTCCAAAATACATTGGGTAGGGAGTAGAGTTTCAGTCGGTTTCCATGTATTCTTTTCAATCGATTAGATTCATCTTTATACGGCTTGATCGTATAAGTACCTTTTCCTAATGTTTGATGGATGATATATACACCTTCCCAATTATCGGATATCTTTCCAGTCCAAGAATTGGGTTTAATGCCAACGAAAAGGGTTACCAGGTCACCGAGTTTGAATGGTGGTTTCCATTGTCGAAGTTCATTATTTATTTTCTTGTCGATGGCCTTTTTCTGTGTGATTTGTGATCGTTTTATGAAGTCCTGTGCATCTTTTCTGATTTGGTTTAGTGTATGCACCTCCCGACGAGCACGTTGGTCCAATTGATATTGATATTTGTAAGAAGTTGGATCGTATTCGAGATGGGATTGGTCGTAGGGCGTTTTTGGATAATATCCATAAGTGAGAAAAAAGGGTGAATATTGAGTTGTATTTTGTTTGATCGTCCGATATGCAAATAGAGCAGCTGGTAAATATTGATCCCAAGACGTTTTGTCTTCAGCTGTATTTTTCTTAATTATTTCACCCATTGTTCCATTTAGTCTTTCAATAAGTCCATTTGCTTGGGAATTGCCAACTGAGATGGTTTGGTGATGTATGTTGTAATGGAAGCATACTTGCTTGACTAGATCATTTATAAACGGTCTTCCATTGTCCGTAATAATGATATGAGGGCAACCATGTCGAGTAATAATTTCTTCGTAGATGAAGCTAGCGATTTCTGCAGAGGTTTGATACCTGATGGCTCGTGCTTCGATCCATTTTGTTAAATATTCGATTCCCGCTATGATGTACCGTGCACCAGTTTTAGAGGTAGGGACATGTTTCACATCGATAGCCCATTTTTCAAACGGTTTGGATCCTACTGGTACCGGGTGTAATAGTTCTTTTAATTTCTTTGGTCCACTTGTTTGGCATCGTGGGCAGTTTCTGATGTATTTCTGGACATCTTTGGACATTGTATCCCAGTAGTATTGTTGAGATATTTTGAATAGTGTATTTCTGAAACCCATATGTCCTCCCATGGGATGTGCATGATGCATTAATAACGCATCTTGGGCTTGAGATTGATTCAGGACTTTTCGTTTCGTTTGTTGTGTGATGTTGAAGTAAAATAGTATTTCCTTTTCGACTATGTATTTAGATGAGTGTCGATTTAGGTATCGCTTCTCGCGATCTGTGGCGTCTTCTGGGTATTGCAATTTCTTTAAGTAGTATTTGATTTGATTGATCTTTCGTTCGTCCATGTTGATAATTTCTTCTATTGTGATAGTTGAGCTTTTTACGACGTCGCACTAGTTGGTCGCATTTTTTTTTTTTTTTTGTATATTAAGTTTTTGTATTGTATTGAGCAGCAAAAATATGTATCTGTTGTTTGTTATTGATGGTCGATTAGTATCCCAGACGGGATAGGAAATCAGCAGCTTCCTGTTTTCGTCCATTTCGGTACTTGATTTCGAAGTCGTATTCAGCTAGGTATTGGATCCATCTTGCTACAATGCCAGATACTTTGGGTGATTGTACCAGCCATCGTAAAGGTGAGTGATCTGATATGACTGTGAATTTCTTGCCGAGTAAATAAGGTCTGAATATTTGTAGGCTCCATACTAGGGCGAGGCATTCCAATTTGGTAGCACCGTAGTTTTGTTCACTATTTTTTAATCCGCGACTTGCATAAATCACTGGGTGTTCTTTACCATCATCGTCTAGTTGTGATAAGATAGTACCAATTCCTTTTTGAGAGGCGTCGCACACAATAATAAAAGGTTTCGAAAAATCAGCACGTCGTAATATAGGTGCTTGTGTTAATTTTTGTTTCAAAAGGTTAAAGGCATCTGTGGCTTTTTCGTTCCAGGTAATATTTTTTGTCGTCTTGGTTTGTTCATGTAAAGGTCTTGCAATGGCAGCGAAGTTTTTTATGAATCTCCGATAGTAAGAGGCCAATCCAATAAAGCCCCTGATTTGTTTAAGGGTTTTTGGTGGAGGGAATTCCTGAATTTTTTTTATTTTTTCTTCATCCGTCTTTATTCCATTTTTTGTTATCACGTAGCCCAAAATTTCAATTCGTCTTTGAAGAATACGCACTTGTCGATGTTGAATAATAATCCTCCTTGTCGTGCACACATGAATACTTGTCGTAGATCCTGTATGTGTTGTATATAGGTTTTGGAGTGGATGTTTAGGTCGTCAATGTAAGCAACAAGGCACTTGTTTAGTAATGGACCAAAGCATAGGTCTATTAGGCGTTGAAAGGTAGCAGGACTATTTACTAACCCCATAGGCAGCATTTCGTATTGATAGGTTCCAAACTTTGTCACGAATCCAGTCAATTCTTTGGTTTCTTGTTTCAATGGTACTTGGTGGAAACCAGAACGTAAATCCAGCGCTGTGAATATTCTTGAACTGCCTAGTTCATCAATTAAGTCGTCAATTTTTGGCAAAGGGTAAGCGTCAACTTTGGTTAAAGCGTTTAGTTTGCGGTAGTCAACAACCATTCGATAGTCACCATTCTTCTTCTTGACTAATATTATAGGTGCGGTATACGGTGTGCTTGCTGGTTTGATGATTCCCAGGTCACATAATCGGTCCAACTCTTGCTTCAAATATTCTTGCTCCACGGGTGCCATTCGGTATGGTCTATGTCGGATAGGTGGTGTATTTTCTTTCAGGATAATTTCATGTTCCAGTAGTGTGGTCTTGCCCATTCTGTCATTGTGCCAGTCAAACACATCTTGGAATTCTGTAAGTAGATGTATAAAGGACTTGCGTATATCAGGCGGTACATCTCCTAACTGTAGTTTTTCTTCCTTTGTAGGGTCCAATTCTTGTAATGGTTGTATGGCGTCGTCGTCTTTTATCTCCATCTGTGCTAATTCGTATCCTGTGGATTGTTCGTCGTCTTCTTCTATTTCAAACTTTGTCATTCGATGCGCAATAATAGTGTTTGGTGGGTAACTTTTGTTGTTGTCCGTTATGTTGATATCTATGAACTGATCGTCTTGCAAATATTTTTCGTAGGTAACATCTGGTTGCATGTGGATAATAGTTGGTAGAGCATTGTCATTGGGTGTACTCAAGTCAACGGTGCACATGGTGTATGGTGGAAGGGTGAATCCATTTTCTTTGGTACTGATGGTTACTTCGGTGTCCGATACATGGTCTATTCGGAAAGCGTAGTCTTGGTCTTCAGCAGGTGTAATTTGACACAATTCTTGATCTTCATCTTCATCTTCTTTGTCATCATGTTCCCATTCTTCTTCTTCTGTTTCTTCATCGGTGATTTCATCTTCATCACTTGTATCTTGATCGTCCACTATTGGTATTGGTTTGACAGGGATTGGTTGTCTTGGTGGTGGATTCTCTTCTTCATAGATAACGTGTGATGCTTTCAAGGTAACCGGCTTTGATGATGCTTTGATGTATGTGATAGGGATAATCATCTTCTTGTGTTTATAGGTTACAGTTAGTGTTCCCATTTTGATGTTGATGATGGCTTGCGCATGATTCAACCAATCGATTCCTAGAATTAGGTGAGATGGACATTGTGGCAGTACTTCCATGTTAGTGGGTATACTAATGCCTTCAGTTATTTTGATAGGGACATCAAGGACTATTCCAAGGGTAGGTTGTCTGGTTCCATTACCAAGGGTGAATACATTGGTAGATGGGGTATCGATTTCCATTCCCAGCATCTTCATCATGGTTCTTGACATACATGATTTGGCGGCACCACAATCTATCAAGGCTTTGATTTTTCTGTCACCAATATATACTTCAGCATATGCGGCAGTTGTCACCACTTCGCCTTCTTCCATGGCGTTCAATGTTATAGGCGGCTTTCTTCTTTTGGGTCGACAGACATCACGTAGCTGTTTCTTTAGGTATGGTGATGCTTCGAGTAGATCTCCAACTTCAATATCGGCTTTACGGGTAAGGACATCTTCAGCGATACTATATTTAATAGCGGGATGTGTAGGTACTGATCTTTGTTTCTTTTCAACCGTTTCTTGTATAGGAATGTTTTGCTGTGGTGGTTGTGTTGATGAGGATGGTGTGTTTTCCAATCCATTGGTTCTTCTTTTCTTTGCTGATTTTGGGTCATGTAGGACATCAGGTGGTCTGTCTCTTCTGGTAGCAACGTAGAAATCTATGTCTTCTTCTTCTTCTTCTTCTTCTTCTTCTTCTAATAAAGGGTTAGTATGTTTATTTTTATCTTTATACTTGTTTTGGATATCCATGGTGGTTAGGTTATGGGTTTGTTGTTGAGTATTGTTTTTGTTATCTTTATGTGTGGATTTGTTAGGCGGGTTTTCCAACTGACCATCAACTACAGTTGCCCGTGCTAGTTTTTTGACTGATGATTTTGTTGAGTGGGTTGTTGTGTTTGATTTTGTTGGTATTGTGGATTGTATTGATACTGTTGATTGTTGTATGGGCGTCGGTTATTGTAGTTGGGACGGCGGTTTTGATTCATGGGTGGTGATGGATGATAACCATTGTAGTCACCGTAGTTAGAATCAAAGACTGGGTCTTGATTTTGGTTATTGTAGTTGCGTTGACCATTATTATGATGGTACGAGTTTTGATTATAATGGGGCGCATTGCATTGTCGGGGTTGATGACGTGGATTATTGTATCGAGGGTTGGATGGTTGGTTGTATGTTCCATTTTGATTTTTTGAGAAGTTATTGAATTCTTCTTTGATGATACTTCTGATGGATTTTTGTATATCTTTCATGTCCAGTGGGTTTGTTGAAGTGATAGCGTTCAAACTGGGTGAGTTTGTAGCGGTTTGATAGGGAGACATTTGAATGGTATCTGCGGGATGAGCAATACGTCGAGGCTGGAAGGGATTGTCAGCCATAGTAACTTGTTGAGGGTTATGTGCAGTCCAATAACCTTCGGCAGCTTTGAGCCATGCGTCAATGTCTTTACAACCAAGTGATATACAATGTTGTTGTATGATAGGGTGTACTCCTGCACGGAATCGGCTTTGAATCATTGATTCGGAATCAATTTCGGCAAGTTCAGCAGCTTCAAACAACCTTGCGTAGAATGTTCGTGGATGTTCGTCAATACCTTGTACCATGTTGTTGAAGGCATACTCATATGTTTGTATGAGTTCAGGGGTGATATATTGATCCATTAATTTTTTCATGACTTCGGAGTATGAAAGTGGGTCTTTTGTTTTTTTTAGCAATTTGTTTACAAAAGTCCTAGCAGCGTGGTACAATTGCGTCTTGAGTATAATCAGCTTGCGATCTTCATCATTGATGTTTGACAGTGCAAAGTAGTTATCCAATGTTTGTTTAAAATTTCTGAAGTCTTCTCCTTCGAATCCAGAAAATGGCATTAGCTTCATTTTTGGTTGGTAGATAGGTCCGTTTGCCAACACAGTTTGTTCGTTCATCTTGTTTTCAATTTCTTGTTTATATGCTTCTAAAGCTTGGTAGGTAAGTCTGAGATTTGGTTTGGAAAAATAAGAGCGTTGTTTTGGAATTGTTTATAAGATTTTTGGTGTGGTCTGTTTGAAAGTTGAATAGATATCCCCTGTAGTGAGCACCAAAAATATGTTACGGCTAATTTGGGTAGGAAGCTTGTAACAGAGTAGTGTTTTTGTAGGTTTTTATATTTTTTTGTGTTGGATAGGATGTCTTGAGTTATCCTTTAGTGTAGCTTTTGCTTGTTTAGAGCTTGAATATGAATTTGTTCCTTAGGCGGAATTCGAAATATCTTGCCCCTGATTTGGACAAAAATAGAATATAGAGTAGTGAGCACCAGAACTTTTGTAGATAAAGTCCAACTGTAGAGAAAGTTTATAAAGAATAAACTTGAAAAAGTAAAATAAAATAAAAATGAAAAGTATTGACCTTTGTTGGTTCAATAAAAATATAGTGTATAACACACAGTAAAAATAAAAAAAGGACTTGAAGTCAAAAAAATAAGGAGGTTTCTATGATCCAATAGAAACGGTAGATAATTTGGTGGTATAATAACCTTTGTACTGAGTTTTATTTAATATATTGGGAAAACTTGAAAAAAACTAAAGAAAAAAATAAAAGGATAAAAAAAGGTGGGATATTTATACTAAAAAAATAAAAGAAAATAAAGTTGGACTGAAGCGAGGCGAAACAAGAAAAAAAGTAAAAAGTGATCTGAGATCCAAGATCTGGACCAGGGCAAGCTTCATTCATTCAAAGCCCAGTCACGGAGCTCTTGCGAGCTGAAGACGTTATTAAACCCGTCCTCGGACTCGCCATCACTGGAAGCAGTCTCGGACTGTTCCTCGACATTTGAGTTGTTATAATAAAGTGTGCACTGTTACGGCTAATTTTGGTTATCAGGTCGTAACTGAAAATTGTTTTTGTAGGTTTTTTTATTTTTTTTATAGAGTGAGCACCAGAACTTTTTAGGATTAAGTTCAACCGATTGTAGCTTCAAAGGCTTAAAGATAATAAAGGACTAACTTGAAAGTCCAAGTGAGGATGTATTATTTTCAAAGATGAAAATAATAAGGTCAATAAAATAAGTAGTGACTTAGATCAAGTCAAAAAAAATAAAGAGAAGCGAGATTCAGACTCAGCTGTCAAAAATATATAATAAAAATATTCCAAAGTGTGGAATAAAAGGAAGCCAACAAGTTGGGAGGTTTTAAAAAAAACCTTTGTAATGAATTTATTAAAAAATAAAGATATTAAAAAGTGATTAAAAAATATAATGTTCAAAGATAATTTTTTTTTTCTTTTTCAATGTTTTTCTGAGGTATTTATACTAAAATTTATTTTATGCGAAACATCTGGTACTGAACGTCTTGTTTAGAACATCTGGTACTGAGTGTCAGGTTGTAAACTTCATCATTTGTTTCAGCACTTCAATCTCCTTCATTCATTGCCCAGGCGAACAATTCTCAAGGTTGAGGTCAACCGTCACAGCACTGTTACGGCCAATTTGGGTATGTAGCTTGTAACAGAGTAGTGTTTTTGTAGGTTTTTATGTTTTTCTGGGTTGAATAGGATGTCTTGTGTTACGGCTAATTTTGGTTATCAGGTCGTAACTGGAAATTGTTTTTGTAGGTTTTTATTTTTTTATAGAGTGAGCACCAGAACTTTTTAGGATTAAGTTCAACCGATTGTAGCTTCAAAGGCTTAAAGATAATAAAGGACTAAACTTGAAAGTCCAAGTAAGGATGTATTATTTTCAAAGATGAAAATAATAAGGTCAATAAAATAAGTAGTGACTTCAATCAAGTCAAAAAAATAAAGAGAAGCGAGATTCAGACTCAGCTGTCAAAAATATATAATAAAAATATTCCAAAGTGTGGAATAAAAGGAAGCCAACAAGTTGGGAGGTTTAAAAAAACCTTTATAATGAATTTATTAAAAAATATAAAGTGATCAAAGATAATATGTTCAAAGATAATTTTTTTCTTTTTGATATTTTTTTTCAAGGTATTTATACTAAAATTTTTAAAGTTCAAGACATCGTGCTCGAAACAAAGACTATCGTGCACCCGAAAACCCCGCTACTCCCGTAAACCATTTTGTTTCCGTAAACCATTTTTGTTTCATCTCAAACAATTCTCAAGGTTGAGTTCAACCGTCACACTTGAGTTATCCTTTAGTATAGTTTTTGCTTGTTAGAGCCTGAAAATAAATTTGTTCCTTAGGCGGAATTTGAAATAACTTGTTCCTGATTTGAACAAAAATAGAATTGAGAGTAGTGAGCACCAGAACTTTTGTAGATAAAGTCCAACTGTAGAGAAAGTTTATAAAAAATAAACTTGAAAAAGTAAAATAAAATAAAAAAGAAAAGTATTGACCTTTGTTGGTTCAATAAAAATAAGTGTATAACACACAGTAAAAATAAAATAAAAAGAGGACTTGTAGTCAAAAAAATAAAGAGGTTTCTATGATCCAATAGAAACAGCAGATAAATTGGTGGTTAAAAGAACCTTTGTACTAAGTTTTATTTGATTATATGAGAAAACTGAAAAAAACTAAAGAAAAAATAATTTCTTCGAAAATGTCTGGCTATTTATACTAAAATGAAAGTGGCGGAGTATGCGAGTCGTCGACGAGATTTAGTGTGGCGGAGAATGTATTTGGTAGACGAGGTCGGAGAAGAAGATGTCGTTGACGAGATGAGAAGGGCGTAGCTGCGGCAGGTCTGTTCACTAAGATAGCAAAGGCGGCTGCAGGTTTGTTGTTCGTCACTTGTTTGCTGCGGTTGTTGTTCATCACTTGCTTGCTGCGGTTGTTGTTGTTGGGAGCGGACTCAGGCCGATCCTCTACAGCACTGTTGCGGCTAAATTTGTGATTTTAGTCCAACTGGATTGTGTTTTTGTAGGTTTTTTATGTTTTTCTGGGTTGAATAGGATGTCTTGAGTTATCCTTTAGTATGGCTTTTGCTTGTTTAGAGCTTGAAAATAAATCTGTTCCTTGGGCGGAATTTGAAATAACTTGTTCCTGAATCGGACAAAAATAGAATTGATAGTAGTGAGCACCAGAATTTTTGTAGATAAAGTCCAACTGTAGAGAAAGTTTATAAAAAATAAACTTGGAAAAGTAAAATAAAATAAAAAAGAAAAGTATTGACCTTTGTTGGTTTAATAAAAATAAGTGTATAACACACAGTAAAAATAAAATAAAAAGAGGACTTGTAGTCAAAAAATAAAAGAGGTTTCTATAATCCAATAGAAACAGTAGATATTTTGGTGGTATAATAACCTTTGTACTAAGTTTTATTTGTTAATTGAGAAAACTGATAAAAAACTAAAGAAAAAAAGAAAATTAAAAAAATTGGGATATATATATATGAAAATAAAAATTTAAAAATGGACTGAAAAAAGACGTCGGTGTAAAAAATACGACGGTTGAAAAAAGACATCGGGGTAAAAAATACGACGGTTGAAAAAAAGACGCCGGGGTAATGTGTAACAATAAACAAAAAAACTTAAGGAGCTTATTGATGTTGATGTTGTCGATGTTGATGTTGTTGATGTTGTTGTTGGGAGCGGACTCAGGCCGATCCTCGACAGCACCAAATATGTATGGTTTGTTTAGTTTATATGAGCCGTAACGGTGTGGTATTAACCTTTTTGTTAAGTTCCATGCGAGTTCTGGTTATGTCGACAGCAAGCGATACTTTTGCTGAGGGAGGAATTGCCCATCATGGTGAGGTTTTTTTTTTTTTTTTTTGACCGTAATCAATATATGATTCACATACGTAATATTGAGTGACTCGCCAACTTCGAAGTTGGAGCTATGTTTATGTTTTACAGAAAGTAATTAATTTTACTGTAGATGTATCACAAAGAGGTTAGAAGGAGAATCGAGAAGCAACGACGCTCCATGTTATACTAGGCGGGCGTTTTGGTGCGTTTGAACAGAGACAAGTCAAATGGGTTGATTTGGAGTATCAGGTCAAATTTATTAATACTAAAGTACTAAAGCCGGATTAATATTTGACCGACGATCTATGTTGAGTGATAGTGGGTCAAAAGAGTGTCAAGTTGCTAAGCTAAACGTGAAAAACTAAAAAGAAATAAGGCACTCCGAGGGAAAACGTGGAATGGGGTAATGGGTCTAGTAAATCATAGTCGTGATATCCAAGCTCCGGTCGAAGACGAATAGGAACAAATGCATGACGACCCTCTTGGTATAGTCTGATGCCATTTAACTTGGAGGCACAGCTACGAGAAATTTTTTTTTGGATAATTTTAATTTGAAACCCCGCATTTTTTTTCCTCCTTCGTTTTTCTATGGGTGATAATCCTATTCCTTATTATGCTGATCCACCAAGCTACGAATACTTTTTACAACATCACCTCATCGCTAATATTCCAGCTTTGATTGGACCAAAACTTATTGATCACTGGGAAGCTCGACAAAAATGGACCCAACCAATCACAAGTGAAACTTTTTCAAACGAGAAATGCGATGACACTGAACTAAATGGATCACTATCGCCTCACCCTCAATTACAACCCAACTATTATTATCTCAAGCAAAAGTTCGGAAGTGCACAGGTCCAAGTGGCTGACTGCAATGAACGTGATTTCACTGATCAAAGGCGAACAACTCTTCCTTTTGATGACTTTGTGGATTTATGGCAACAGACTGATAAACTTGACCGTCATCATTATTACCTGAAGGATTGGCATTTTGTACAAGCATTTCCCAGCGAAAACATGTATCAAGTACCCGACATATTTGCTGGTAAGATAGTGTAAATTTTATTGTAGTATATATGTATATAATGACCTTGTTTTTTATCTTTTGTATGTAGATGATTGGATGAACGAATACTGGCAAAAGGAAACAGAAGATGACTATCGGTTTGCATACATGGGAGGTGATAAAACATTCACGCCTTTTCATGCTGATGTGTATAGGTAAAATATGGGAAATATTGGGGACATCATAAAAATTTACACACTTTTACTCAACCTCTCCACTCTCCCTTCCGCAGGTCTTACTCTTGGTCTAGCAATATTTGTGGTGTCAAAAAATGGACTCTTTTCCCTCCAGGGCAAGAAGATCTTTATAAGGACAAGTTTGAAAACATGGTTTACGACATACGACATGTAGATCCCAACATCTTTCCATACTTCTCACAGGCGAAACGGTTTGTGGTGTATCAAAAAGACGGCGAAACAGTCTTTGTTCCAAGTGGTTGGTTTCATCAGGTACAACAAATAAGCGTATAAGCGGTGATGATATAGTAATTGATTTTCTATTTTATTTTATTGAGGTCGAAAATATAGGTGGGACTATATCAATCAATCACAATTGGCTAAATGCATGCAATATTGAGCAGTGCTATCAATCTATGGTTAAAGATTTACGGGATGTGGAACACTCAATTGATGATCTCAAGGATGGCATGGACCCTCTGGAATTTGTCACAACTTGTCAACAACTTCTATTGGCTCACAGCGGTTGGAATTGGAAAACACTGGATAGATTATTAAAGTGTATATCTACTCGATTAATAGCCGACAAAAACATGCATACCCAACCGTCACTTCAGCCCTTATTGGATTGGCAATTGGAAAAAATAGATAGAGTTAGGCAAAAACTTGGCAGCGAACCCTTTTTTAGTCAGTATGATTTTGCAGTATAGATCCTTCTATAGTTAGCATGCTTTTACAATGTAGAATTCATTTAAGATTATATTATTTATTCATCTGTATAATTTTATTGTATAGAACCCTTTTTTATGAACATACCCCTTTCTTCGCTTGATTAATAAATTCAAACTTGAAATGATCGCCACCCAATGATTTGTCTCCTTCCATTTTTTTTTGAATGAACCAATGATTAAATTTTGAACACCGCCCTGTGTGTAATTTTTTTTTTTTCATTTTCAAATCTAGTCCCCCTTCTTTTCCGTTTGTCCATTTTTTTTTTCTTTGTTTTACCAGACTTTAGATTTGTCTATTTGATAAAGAATGGTAAACACACCTGTTATTATGTTGCCTCCGCGTACATCAACTATTATACATCCAACGTCCACCTCAATGATGAATTCTTTTCACAACAACCTCATCGATAATCAACCCTCCAGTTCTCCTACAGCAGCAGGTACATCTCCTCCACCTCCGCCTCCTACTCGCTCTACAACACTGCAACCACAACCCCAAACGTCTTTATCACCTCAACAAACTCACTCAAATACATCTTTTATTGCCCCACCAAATTCTTCTCGCCATGGTTCTATTTCTGTTGCGGAATGGGCCCATGGAACAACCAAAGGTAACAAAACAACAACCCCCCCAAAAAAACCAGCCTTATTTTTATCTGGTTGTTATGGAATTCTCTTTTTAGAATGTACAAGGATGAGGAACTCACGACACAAGTATTGTTATTTTATATATAGAAAAAGTACCCCTTTTACCGAAGATTCAAGACTGGAAGGACGTCCATCGAAATATCAAGCAAATGGATCAACTATATGATGCGACTTTTTATTCTTGGTTGAAGGCCGAAGATAATGTACTTGTCACAGCCATGTATCTTCATCGGATTGCAAATGAGTATTCTTTGGATCGTATCATCAATGCTATCAAATGGTTAGTGGCTGACTGGCGGTGGGAAAGTACAAGTATTTTGGTACGGCATATCACTGCTGGATGGTGCGATGAAGAAGGTACCTGAATCATCTTTTTATTTATTATTTGTTTATTTGTTTATGTCATAACTGGAACTGATAGATTATTGTCATACTCACTTTTTATATATATATTTATGTGTATACTAGGGGACATGCGACGTGCTCAACTCTTACGACACCTGACACAGACATGGGCGACACAATACACCGCAACACTTATCACCACTATTCTTGCCACTCCACCTTATGCCGCTTGCCCAAGTCATCAGCGGGAACGCTTTCTTCGTGCATTTACTGGTGATTGGGATTTTTCGAAGCTATCCGAATTCTTCATGTATTTACAAAGCCAAGCGAATATCGATTACAAAGTCAAATGTGTCATGCTGCAAGAAGCCGCAAGACGGGAACGGGAAACCCTCAGTGCAAAATTGAACCGAAGACGAAGGCGGCGTTATCATCAACATGAAGAAAACAATATTGCTTCCACCACTCCATCATCACCGTCTATTACAACCATCGGAACAACTGCTCAATCTCCAGTGATAATGGACCATCAACACTCATCTGATTCCATTGCCCGACACCACCATCACACAACATTGCATTTTGAAGATCACACATTGGAACGACCATCGTCTGCATCACAATCTTGTACCTCCTCATCACAACCAGACTCTGCGCTGACATCAGAATCACTTCAACAAAACCAGCAACCACAAGCACAGCCTCAACAAACCCATCCTAGATATCATCATCATCGCCGAATATCAAGCAATGACATGGTAGATGTTAAACGACAACGATTTTCATCTGCTTTTGAAGGTGAATCAGACGATATTGATTATGAAAAAGATGACCCTCGACAACAGCCCTGCTCAAATAACATCGGTTGTCTACTGAATTCTTCCTCCAACTCTGGGTCCTCCAATACAGCCACTGCTTCTACAACTTCAACAGGATTATCAACAGTAACATCACTTGCGCCTTCACCGTCATCGTCGTCGTCCTCAATATCAAAAACAAGCGGATTATCTCGTGCGGAACCATCATCATCAACAACCACTAGTGTAGCAACACCCAGTCGAACGAATTTGATCTACAGCGAATCACAACAACATCAGCATCAGCAGCCTATAGAAAATGGAAACCTCAGCAGCGATTTATCTCGATTGGATTTAGGGTCCGCGCTTCATGGCAATCCGTCGGCTAGTTCCGGAACAACTTCATCAAGTCTTTGGGTACGCCATCATCAGCGACGAAGGTCAAGTTCATCCAATACATCGATATTATTAAATGGAAACAACAATGGCAACAATAGCGACAGTAGCTGTACCAACAACAGTAACGGAAATAAACACAACACTGGCAACAATAGCCAATGCTCTGGTGCTCCTTCAGCGTTGGTTGGATCGACTGGATGTATGGTAACGTCTTCGCCTGGCATTGCCACAACAACAGCAACAACATCTTCTGCGACAACAACTACGCCAACATCGCTCACCCAAACTGGAAATGATGTCGATGATTTAGATGGATCAAATAGTGATTCGAATGGTAACAGCAGCAGCAACAACAACAACCATTTGAAAAAAATCAATGGTATTCAATCATCACGTAGTTTACATACTTCTTTTATGGATCAATAAAAACCAATTTTTTTATATCTTCTTTTGTATGTGGGAGTGTCATTTGGGTCTTAAAATCCTTTCATTTCGGGATTTCAATGAAGGTAAATAAAATTTTTTTCTTCCCCTTTCCGGTCTTTCCCTTTTTTTCAGAAACCCATTTTTTTTTTTCGCCTTCCTCTTTTTAGATTTCTATCACCCTTCTCCACCTTTCTTTTCCTCGCCTTTACATTCTCACAACAATGCTTCAATCTGCATCTACCCTCTTACGGTCCACTGCTGCTGGTAAGTCCTGTTAAGAAAGAAAATAATCGAAAATTGGGATACTGGGAATGTACGGAATACAGCAATCACTAGTGTGTTTTTATGAGCCTCTTCATCTAACTTGTTTCTCTGCTTTTCTTTTATAAACCAGTGGCTCGTCGCTCTTTTGCTACCAATGGTTATGAATCTACAGCCAAGAACTTAATGATTGGAAAGAACACCAAGGTCATCTGTCAAGGCTTTACCGGTAAACAGGTATGTAAGGATTGGCGACTAGGCTTTTGTTATTATAGAGGGACTATAACAGATATACTAAAAGGTCGACATGACCGCATTTTTTTTAAATATCACTTGCATATAGGGTACCTTCCATTCTCAACAAGCTATTGAATACGGTACCAAGATGGTTGGCGGTGTGTCTCCCAAGAAGGCCGGTCAAACTCATTTGGGTTTACCCGTGTTTGCTAATGTACAACAAGTAAGTCGATAATAATAATGGATGGAGTAGGGACAAATCCCAACCATTGTTTACTTCTTTTTACTAAATACTTCTTTTTTTCTTTGCCCAAAAAATAGGCTGTTCAAGAAACAAAGGCTGACGCCAGTGTCATCTATGTTCCTCCTCCCGGTGCTGCTGCTGCTATTTTAGAAGCCATTGAAGCCGAAGTTCCTTTGGTTGTTGCCATTACCGAAGGTATTCCTCAACACGATATGGTGCGTGTCAAGCAAGCCTTGTTGACTCAATCCAAGACCCGCCTTGTGGGCCCCAATTGTCCTGGTATGATTTATGCTGAAGAATGCAAGATCGGTATCATGCCTGGTAGCATCTTGAAGAAGGGTAAGGTCGGTATTGTCTCCCGCTCTGGTACTTTGACTTATGAAGCTGTCCAACAGACCACCGATGTCGGTCTTGGTCAAACTCTCTGTGTTGGTATTGGTGGTGATCCTTTGAATGGTACCAACTTCATTGATTGTCTTAGCGTCTTTTTGGAAGACGATAACACCGAAGGTAAATAATAAAAAGAGAAGGGAATTAAAGAGAAAATGGATAAATATGAACATGAAAAAATAGGTAGGTGGTCATTCCATGTTTATTGTTTACGAACTGGATTTTTTGTTGTATTGGTATAGGAATCATTATGATTGGTGAAATTGGTGGTGAAGCCGAAGAAGCCGCTGCTGATTTCCTCAAACAATACAACCAAACCCGTGCTGTACCCAAACCTGTTGTGTCCTTCATTGCCGGTGTCACTGCTCCCCCTGGTCGTAGAATGGGTAAATAATGAGAAAATATATATTATTGTGGAAACAATTCCGGGCTTACATTATACTCTATCATTAGGTCATGCTGGTGCCATCATTTCTGGTGGTAAGGGTGGTGCTCAAGACAAGATCAAGGCTCTCGAAGATGCTGGTGTCCGTGTTACTCCTTCCCCAGCCAAGTTAGGTGTTACCCTTCAAGAAGTAAGTAGGAAAAAAGGGGAAAAAACGAGATAAATTATAGTCTTGCGATGCGATGTTTTTTACTGATGATTTGTTTAAATTGTTTATAGGCTATGGTTGAAGCTGGTTTGGCTTAAAAGATAGTTGGTCTAGTTTAGATGTATACATTTGTTTTTTATTATTATTGTTATTATTATTCCTTTCCACTGTGTATTAAATAAACTTTTTGATGAAATATTTATTCTGCTTATTCTGTTTGATTTGTGTTGACTTGCATGATGATCACACGTTTTTTACGTACATTGGTCGCCCCCAAAAAAGGTCAGCTTTGTGAAAAGAGCAGTATTGATGATGTATTTTATAATAAATGTTTAACGTAAGAGTGGTGTGTTAATTACTGACCTGTTTGTCTCAGTGGTCGATGATATATCAACCTCGGCTCTTTTTTTTTTTTTTTTTTGCGCTTGAACGGAAATCCCAACTATAATATTTGAATTGTACTCCTACTTCCTCACATCGAGTGGAACATGTTCCTGTTTCTCCGTTAATGAGCTCACTATCATCGAGTGACACTCAAACTTAACAAAGGTGTTTGACATCGGGATGCAAACAATCATCTTTAGAAAAAAAATTGCCAGGATAATTATCTTTCTCTTTTTTTCTTTTTCTCTTTCCTGCTTGACTCCATCAACTAATATAAGAATAGTTTTACGAAGAAATGATATGGACAGTCCCTTTAAAGATCATCTATTCGGCTGTGATTTCATGCATCTTTGTCGCGCCTGCAATTGTTGGGTATGCACTTCATATTCAATTGACTAGACATTCTTTTTGGGCGCTAGGTGTGTATGGTATGGTAGTATTTACATTTGTCATGCTACAACTTATATTTGCCACCTTGAACCGATTCATGGTGCATTACTACCGGAAGAAGCAACCAGACCCAATCTCCGCTTTACAGCAGCCTTTGCCAGATCATTTCGACAAAATCAGATTGGCGGGTGATGATGTTTCTCCCCCTCCTTCTCCACGTAAAGCATCAAAGCTTGGCCTTGCCGTAGTAGGATATCGTGAAGAACCTTCATTATTTGCTGCTTGCTTGGAATCTATTCGACATGTTCAATATCCTGATCCAATTACAATGGTGGTGGTGATTGATGGCGATGACCCTCAGGATGCAGAAATGGCGGCGGTATTTAAAAAAATATTTCCTGACCAACCTGTTGTGACCCTCCCACACCTTTTATCTGATCTTTTTACTGGTCCTCCTCAAGCTCTCGAATTATTAAAACAACAATTGGGCTTGACTGACGATTCAACGGTAGAAAAATATACATCTAATGCATCTACCAGTCATACCAACAGTGCTTCCAGCAGCGTGATCTCCGAAAATGTCAACATTATCAGCAACAAAGGAGTCGTCAATTATGCAGACATGACATCCAACGAACGATCAAAAAGAGACATGGTGGTGGAAGAGCAATATGAAGCCAACAATACAAGGGCAACTTCTGATGTGGACTCATTGGATCGTTTTCTCCATAGCTATACCGTGATGCCATCAAATACCCGGATTGTGTGTTATATGCAACCTCATTGTGGCAAACGACAAGCAATGTATACAGCTTTCCGTATTCTTCTTGCCGTGGGATGTGAATCTATTGTGTCTACTGATTCCGATACCAAGTTTGATCCTCGGTGTGTTTTGGAACTGGAACGTGCACTGCACTGGTTCCCTTCGATTGGTGCCGCTGCTGGTGATGTCCGAATCTGGAATACAAAGGACAGTGTACTCTCCTTTATGTCTTCTCTTCGGTATTGGATGGCTTTCAACATCGAACGGGCCGCCCAAAGCTTCAATCGGTCCGTTACTTGTGTCTCTGGTCCCATGGGTATTTATAGTGGATCGATATTAAGGCTGATCTTGGATGATTGGGTAACACAACGCTTCTTGGGAATGGAATGCACTTACGGTGATGATAGGTAACTCCACCCACCCGGTCAATGGAAATTATTATGAACATATGCAGACTTCCTCTCTCTTTTTTTTCTTTTTCTTTTTTGTTTTGTATGTTTGTCAGACATCTAACAAATAGGGTCCTTCTCCATGGCAAGAAAGTAGTCTACAATCATATGGCATTCTGTGAAACAGAAACCCCAGTGACATTTATCAGATGGTTCAGACAACAAACGCGATGGTCGAAAAGCTTTTATCGAGAACTCCTATGGAACGCGCGCAGTCTACACAAACACAGCCCGTGGATGGCGGCCGAACTCTTCTATCAAGGCATGTACCCGTTTGTTTTGATCTTCTCCATCTTTTATATTTTATGGGCACATTCACCTTGGGTATTATTGGTGTGGTTGATTTCGTTATTGGGTATTGCATTAATCAAGACTATTTACTCTATTGTTGTTTCTGGCTCTTTAAGGTTCTTGGCCTTTCCTTTTTACTCGTTTTACTATCTGCTGGGCTTAGTGCCGGCCAAATTATGGGCCTTGATCTCTCTTTGGGATGTCGGTTGGGGCACTAGTGCACGCTCGGCATCGGAGCGGAAACGGGAAAGTGTGCTGTGGTGCCAGATCAAGCAATCATTACCTGTTGTGGTTTGGTCCTGTGTCCTATTGGCTGGTGTCGCGTTCAACATCCTCATTTATTTCTTTGATCCTATCAAGGGTCGCTTGGCAATTCAACCTCCTGATCCTACTAGTATAGTATTTTATCCCAACCCTGATTACAGCTACGATTATTTACCTTAGTTTTTATTATTATTATTATTATTCTATTAATATGTTGTTTTCACAGTATATTTATATTATCTATTCCTGAATAAAGATTTTGATCACTCCGTTGACGTTTTTTGTTGTTTTAACATAATCTCTATCTTTTATCGGAACTTGTCAATGCCGATCGAAGTAATTATATATAAGGCTGTGCATGGTGATTATGTGTTACTTATAGTGGAGGACCGCTTCATGGTAGGCTACAGAAGCTCCAGCCAAAAAAAAATAGAGAAGGCTACACGGGCGACGCAGCAAAGAGTGTGTCACGCACACGCATTGCCGGAGTTATAATTTATTTGGTCTTTTTTTTTTTGCTAATTTTTTTTCTTTTTCTTTTTCGCTCTTTTATTCTTGTTTTTTCTTGTATAGTATGAAGCGTAACCTTTCAACGGAAGACACAGAACAAAAGAATCCAAAAAAAAGTAAGACAATTTTACGACTTCTAGTTTGTCTTCATTATTAATGTGCATTTATTTATGATTTTCTGTATATATTTAGTCCATCCCTTCTTCGACAAAGACAACAAAGAACGAAAGACTGATTCTATCATGCGGGTGAAATGGTTTTCAGGTCTATCCACTGTACTTATCGCTCAATCTAAAGGAATCAAAGATCCGGGAAGATCCAAGGTGGCGGCATTTGATCTTGACAGCACGTAAGGATCTGAAATACAATAGAACCAAAAAAAAAAAAAAAAGTAACGTGCCATTAACTCACTTTGACATATACCGCATTTAGATTGATTGTAACGAAATCAGGACGAACATTTGCCAAAAATGGTGGCGATTGGAAATGGTGGCATAACAGTATACCTGATAGACTTGCTGAACTTTATAAGGAGGGCTACAAGATCGTGATTTTCTCCAACCAAAATGGATTGAACAGTGCGCAGCGGATCGCCGAATTCAAAAGAAAAGTCTCTTATATTTTTGACGATGTAGGTAACGAATAGAACTGGTACGGTAAAAAAGGACTAACGATTATATGCTCTGTATAGATACCGGTACCCGTGCTTTTATATGCTGCAATGAAAAAGGATCGCTACCGAAAGCCAATGACGGGAATGTGGGATGATATGATTAAAGAACATAATGATGGTATTATTGTTGGTAAGTAACTCTACGCCCTTTTATTTTATTTTTATTATTGACTTCGAAGTTAATTTATCTGTATAGATTTAAAACATAGTTTTTATGTCGGTGATGCTGCTGGTCGACCTGATGGGTGGAAATCTCAGACAAAAAAGGATCATTCATGTGGTGATAGGTAAGAAAGAAAATTAAATCCTATGAAATTTTAATTAACCATCTTGTTTTCCTTCTTTTATTGCATGTACAGAAAATTTGCCAAAAACATCAAGATCGCATTTTATACTCCAGAAGTATTTTTCTCTAATGAAAAAGAAGTCGGGTTTAGCTGGGGCGATTTCGATCCATTTGCCTACTCAATGTCTCGTAAGTATTGATTCCATCCACGCCCTTGTTTGGCATTTTCGTTAACAATTTTGTGTCTCTATTATTCTAGTGCCATTGTTTACACCTACGTCAACACCACTCTTACCTGAAAATGAAGACCATACGGAAATGATATTATTTGTCGGACGACCGGCAAGTGGAAAATCAAGCTTTGCCAGAAAACACGTTATCCCAAGCGGCTATACTTATGTTAATCAGGTAAGTTAACTCATTAGTGAGAATACACTCTACCGACGATTTTCTATTTTATTCATGCTCATTTTTATTTTTTAGGACACACTCAAAACCAAAACAAAATGTATAAAAGCATGTGAAGAGTCACTTAGTGGTGATAAATCTGTGGTGATAGGTAAGTGATGAGTTGAGGAAGGAAACCCATTTCTTCTTATTAATCGCACCTGTCCTATACACTTAGATAACACAAATGGCACTATCGAAACGCGGGCTGAATTTGTCAATATTGCGCAAAAATACGACGTCCCTATTCGGTGCTTTTATTTTGTTGCTGATGAACATCTCTGCCGACACAACAACTATTATCGACACATCACTCAGGGCGATCGAGATCTTTTAAGTGAGATTGTCTTCCGCACCTTCAAGTCTCGTTTCCAAGAACCAACACTAGAGGAAGGATTCACGGAAATCAAGAAAATCAACTTCACTTTTGATGGCACCGAAGATGATTTGTCTGAATGGCGTAAATGGTACCTGTAGTTAGTTATGAATTTAGAATAGTGTCTCCCTCTACATCCTGTTTTTCTATTTTATTTTTTTATTTTTACTTATTTAGTTTTTACTTTAATAAAATTACCCGTTCTCATTAGTTTACACCATTTATTCTCCATATCATGTATCTTTATCAGTCATCCCTTTCTATCTCTTTATTTCTTTGATACAATAAACGCTTTGTTTGGGGAACTCTTTGTTATATTAGGTGTCAGGTTTTTTTTTTTTTTTTTTTTTTTTTTTTTTTTTTTTTTTGTAAACTATGGGTTCGGCGGGATGGTGTTAGATGGTATTAGGCACCTCTGCTAGTTTACACATTAGTAGGAAATACATTGGGACCCAACCATCTTACTCGGCCCTCAGTATGCTAGAGAGAAAAGAGGATGAATGGTACACATATTCACACTCCGTCCACGTGCTTTTATGTTTATTTATTTTTTTGAGTCATTTCTCCTTTTCCCTTTTCTTCTTCATTAAAGCTGGTGATGATCATAGATTAGTATTATAATTTGAATCACGGGCATTCTGAAAAATGCAGTACAAACACCACTGGGAAACCCTTTCATTTGGATTCGTGATCTGGGATCGCATTAGTTAGTCTCATCTCAGAGAGTAGTATACCGGAAACGCCATTAGCTTATGTTAGTGTTAGTTGGTCATAGTTTATCTAAAATAAATAAAATATGTATTCTTCCTCTCTATCACTGGTCTACCTGTCATATATTTTATATATATGCGTGTATGTGTGTGTGTTTGTGCATGCGTAAAAGATAGATTGTATATTAAAACAACTTCATCCATCACTTTGTGTCTATTGAATATATTTGTGCATAAAAAAACTGACATGTGTTGTATGAAAAAAAAATCCTTTGCAGGGTATTTGCTGTTGACACTCTGCATTTCGTATTTTGGTGGGCCATACAGAGTAATAATGATAGGGATAGTACTATTTGTGACGATGTAATATATTATCAACACATTTCCAATAAAAAATGGGTCTCACCTCAAATTTTCAAAAAATTGACATTTTTCATGCACTGCCTCCCTTTGCGAATATTTCTCTCCCATGGTTGCACCTAATATTGGCAACTGTGACCGTAAATTCGGTCTAGAGATTCGTTCAAAATGAAAAGGTTGAAAAATTTTGCCAAGTTACGATGCGTCTTTTCTTAAATCGACCCTGAATCAAAATAGAAACGTTGGAGAAACGTTATAGACTATACTTCGTCGGTTAAAAGTCACTTTTTTGTCCTAATTGACCACTTAAGCTCTAAAACAATGGCAAGAGTGGTTTTAATAAATAACTCTGGCGCAGATGAAATTAAGGATTGCTCTCGTGGAAAGGGATCAAAGAATAGCAATAGTTTCAAGAGTAGCGATAATTTGTGGACAGGGTACCAGTGGACCTAATCAAGAATTTACAACGTTTTATTCACTAAAAAGACAGTTATTCAAAAGAGCTATTTAATCAGAAGTTCCACTATGGTCTCAGTTAAATTTAAATGAGTACACATAGCGTAAAATAAACCAAGCTGATAAACAATTTTACGGGGAATGGCAAGCCATTCTACATTGCAGTGGAGGTGGATTATTCTACAGCGTGCATCAAACTATTTTAAAACTCAAGGTGTACGAGGGCACCGTGGCAAGAGATATGAGAAGAAAACTGTAGTGTTGACCATGCTATATGGTATTGAATAATATAAAAGTAAAAAAAAAAAAGAGGTGGGATTCCTTGTGTCTGCCATTAAAGAAAATCGCTCATGAGAGCCACAGAAACGATTTCAAATCCCGCACACGTGAATATTTTTTCTCTTCACTTTTTATTTTTTTCTTTTCCTTTTTTTTTTCACCATTCAACATTTCTGAGGTCATGGTAATCTTAGATTAGTGTCAGGACTAGCTTAGTAGGGTTTCAGCTCAGGGATCACAAGATGTATGGGGAACCCCTTTCATTTTGGATTCAGGAATTAGAACCATCGTTAGTTGACTTTTTGGAGCCACCATCAGCTTAGTTTAGTGATAGTTTGTCCATAGTTTGAATCTCTATTTCAATAAAATATACCTATTTTTACATGCTCTTATGAAAAACATCCCATTAGTCCTCTTATGTCTAGCGTAATAGATCCCATTTTTACTACCATCACTTTTTTTTTATTAGTGTTGACCATTGTCATACTACAATAGAGATAGCCCTGTAGTCACTCTCATGACTTCTACCGTGTAATATAGTGCTGTTTTTACAGTTGAGACTTTCTATTAGCTCTGATCATTCTCCAAACATTCTAATAGCTTCCCTCATGCTAGCACTATTAGATCCCTTGATCGTGTTGAGTTCCACAGTCTATGCTTGTGCTTTAATAAAATTACCTTCTTTTTCTTCTTCTTTTGATCATCAACTTATTTAACAATCTTCTTTGTTGTTGTTGTTGTATATGCGTGTGTGCCTATGATGTGGTATTTTTTTTTTTTTTTTTTTTTTATGTCGGCAATAAGAGTCAATTTCTTTGAGGATCGCCAATAGTACATGTTAGTGTGATATTTTCAACTATGATAAATACTGTATACATATGTACATATGTAGACAAAAATAAAGACAACAATGACAAGCAAAGGCAAAAGCAAATTAGTAATAAAAAGGAAAATAGTTTTATTCAAAATAATAATAATAGTGACAGTGGATATCATAGTAGTTTCTGTAATTCAAGCTGTAATAATTTTCATTTCATATGATATTGAGTGATTTTAATTGCGATCGTTCCCTTTGGGCGACGACGGATGAACAATGAAGGTTGTGCCTCGACTGGCCGTTGACCTGATGCGTCAGTATAGCTAGTAAAAAATCAATAAATAAAATAAAAATATTTGATAAAGGCGATAATATTAAAAAAAAAAAATGAATCAATTGATGGATATGGTTTTTATTTACAATAGAATATATAATGTGGAATATAGTAAAACTATCACTAAGCAGATACTAAGCGACTACTAAATTAATACTAAATTAGTCCATAGTTTCAACAATGGCCATCAAAGTAGATTTGTCCAACGGCATGTAGAGCAATTCAGTGCCATCCAGTAAGCGCTTAGTCACCATCACCTTATGATCCTTGAATTCAGTCAGTTGTGATCGCATTCCAGTTTCAGTAGACACAAGGAATTGTTCCCGGCATTTTTCAAAGTATTGAGGATAAGGCAAGCCTACTTGTTCAGATCCACGGTCCACATTGTTAACTTCCATTTCAAGCATCTGATATTCGGCTAATACACGGAAGATACCCCGGCCATTAGAGGTCAAAGAAGCCAGGACATGCTGTACACCACGAGCGCCGCCATTTTCATTGGCACCCATAAGCAAAGTATTTTCAAAGCTAGTTTCCACCAGATAATTGTTGAATGTAGTTGCATCATGATAAATCCAGTTGAAGCGCGTTGATTTCACATTATCCCAGAGCAAACCAGCATTGATCTGATCAATCGATCCCACTAAATGAATGTTGGGTGTTTCCGCTAAAGATGCCAATGCTGCTTGAGAGTTTTCGTTTCGAAGGTTGATCCCATCCATATTATGGACCACCAAATAGAGTCGCCTGTATCCCCTATTTTCATCGGTAAAGTAGCCCCGCACCATCGCCAATTGTTCTTGAAGTGTCCCAGGAATAGTTGCCGCCTCCAATGCCCCCACCAAAATCTTGGTCATGATATCCTTGATCGTTATTGACGGGAAAAAGCCATTCACCACAATCAGCGGACCATCCGTCATCACTTGCATAGCGAATTTGTTGATCAACTGCCGCTTGGACCCATATCCATAAAAGACTAAATTGAATCCAGATCGAAGTTCAAACAGCCACTGTGGGAAATGTTGTTCATGATGCGCTGTAAGCTTGAGTCGTTCTTGGCCATGTTTCGTTGGTGCAGTTTCCAGGATAGTTTGGAATTGTTGAGGTTCTAGAGCAGGTAATTGAGACATTGTGTTGTTTGATGTTTTCGATGATCCATGCAAATCTTGGAAATAACGTTCATAGCCCGCAGCTTCATCCAATAGTGACGTTTGTTGTTGTTGTTGTTGTTGTACATCAATACCGTCATCATCTTCCGAAGATTGTTCGGTATCGTCTTCATCGTCATCGTCATCGTCATCGTTCTTGCTTTCATGTTGTATAGCATTGTCGAGTTGTCGTTTGCGTTCCATACGATGTCGTTTATCATGATTTTCTTCCACATCAACGTTGATATTCTGTTTGCGTCCGCGTTTTTTGATACCAGTTTCCACGTCGTTGATTTGTTTTCGAGGTCGTCCACGTTTTTTGACTTGAGTTTCCACCACTTGGTTATTGCTGTTGCTCTTTTCTAGCGAATTATCATGCTGGACCACCTTTTTCATCATATTTTGGGTTGATTTGTTGCGTGTTGTTGAAAATCCAAACATACTGCGTCCAGATATATCCATATTTTCTTTTTCGTCGTGTTTCCCATTATCATCATCGCTATCATCGCCAGTAGTTCGATCGTCATGCAGGGTATTCAGTGAGTAAGTCTTCCTTGATAAAGCATAAGCTTCCGCCTCGGCAATGGCACGCTGTGTTTGCTGATCATCTTCTGCTGTATCACCTTCTTGTTGTTGGCGTGAGTGTAAGTGGGGTCGTTGCTGCAATTTTTCTTTTTCGTACCGTTCTTGTAAGCTTGTAAAAAAATCGTGTTTGCTGCTTCCTTTTTGGTTTGCATTGTTTGTGTTGGCGTTGGCATTGGCGATCGTCAAACCAAGATCCAAATTAGCCCTGGCGTAACCACGTCGTCCCTTGTTTTTTTTGGAAGAATAATGTTGTCGTGATAGTAGCTCTTCCGCTTGTCTTTGTTGTGTGTTCACGTTGGATACAATATGAATAGGGATATCTTGATCAGTTTGTCTTTTCAGTTCCATTGTATTAAAGGTAATAAAATAGAGAAAAGTAAATAAAAAATATTCCTAGCCACTGGAGAATCTCTTTCGCTTTTCATTTTAAATCGCCGCTCTGGACTCGATAGCCATAGCAGCGGTGCTTGACTTTTTTTTTTCTTTTTTTTTTTTTTTGATCTACTTGTACTGTCCAGGATGTCACTCGCGTTGAACACCAATGAGTAAGTGATATCGATGGAATTATATGAATATTTTATTGACTAAATAACTCCATATTTAATAGTGCTTTACGTCTGGTCATTCAGTTTTTAAGGGAAAACAATCTACATCATACATTGTCGACACTGCAAACAGAAACCGATCTTGCATTCAACACTGTTGAAAATTTGGAAAGCTTTCAGCAGGATATTCTTCAAGGGCGGTGGGTTAGTGTTTTAAAACAAGTGGCTACTATGAAGCTACCGTCTGAAAAATTAGTTAATGTCTATGAACTGGTAAGAAATTATATCGTCGTCGATATTTCTATTCGGCGTTCCTAATTTGAACGACTTTGATAGGCACTCTTTGAACTAATGGAACAAGGTGACAAGGAGGCGGCCGCTATTATTTTGGGCAACCCAGTTATGAAGGCACTGGGTCGGTATGATCCTGATCGATACGCAAAACTGGATCATCTCGTCGATACCGCTTCTTCATCGAATTTTAGCCAAGTATATGGGTCAAGTAGCACCAAGGAACAAAGGCGACAGGTTATTGCAAAAGGTAGAGAAAAACAACAACAACGACAACATAAAATAGAACGGTATATTGGAAGGAAACTAAGCTAGTGTGCTTTGATGTAGAACTTCGTGAAGAAATCACCCAGGTGCCGTCATCACGTTTGCTCACCTTACTTGGTCAAAGCATTTTTTGGCAACAGCAACACGGTGGTGTACAGTTGGAAACCGGCTTTGATTTATTTAAAGGGACTATGCCTATTCAAACCACAGAAGACGCATGTGTTGCGACTCCTTATGTTAGCATTAAGGTACGTAATGAAAAGAATAATGTAACCGAGTGTGATAATTGACTCTCTTTTTTTCGTGGGGTGGGGGTGGATAGTTTCCTGGGAAGAAAACATATGCTGAATGTGCTGTATTTGCACCTCATGGTCAATACTTGGCTACTGGAACTGTGGACGGATTTATTGAACTATGGAATTATTCTACTGGCAAACTACGAAAGGATTTCAAATATCAAGCTGAGGTAAGTGGAGTAAAATTAATATATATTCAGTTAGTTAATTAACTTCTCATCTACGATTCGATATATAGGGCAGCTTGATGGCTATGGATAATGCTGTGACCTGTTTGAATTTTAGTCGATCTGGTGAACTTTTGGCGTCAGGGTCGATGGATGGAACCATCACTGTAAGTACTGTTGTAAAAGAAAGTATGGAAACATACTAACGCGGTCACATTTTTAATATATATATATATATATATAGATATGGCAAGTTTCTAGTGGTAAAAGCATACGACGAATCTCATCGGCACATAGTGAAGGTGTTAGCTCCTTGTGCTTCAACCAAGATGGCACGCAAATTCTCAGTGGTAGTTATGATCACTCAATCCGACTACATGGACTAAAATCAGGGAAAACACTCAAAGAATTTCGGGGTCATACATCATTTGTGAACAGCGTTTTATTCTCAAAGGACAATACCAGAGTGCTCAGCGCCAGTAGTGATGGATCGGTCAAAATCTGGGATACAAAAACGACGTCTTCTTTATATTCAGTGATCCCTCAACCTCCACAAGACAGCAGTAGCAACACGATCAAAGGAGCAGCAGCGGCCTTGAATCCTGTAGGTGGTATCGGTAGTCAAAGCGTGCAACATATCTTACCCCTTCCGAAACATGTCGATCAATTTTTGGTATGCAACAAAAGTGATATTCTTTACATCATGAACGTACGGGGACAAATCATCAAAACTTTCTCACATGCGGCCGAAAGTGGTACCAATTCCAGCTTCATTGCGATAGCTGCCTCTCCTCAAGGTGAATATGTCTATGGTGTGGATGAAGATTCTGTACTTTATTGCTTTCAAACAAATAATGGGGCACTTGTCAATCAAACAAAGGTGACTCAGGCAGAGGTGACCGGTATGACTGGACATCCTTTATCAAATGTATTGGTGCTTTATGATGCTACTGGCTTTGTATACTTCCTTAGATCTTAGTTTTATTATAGATAGCTTTTTATTATGTATTTATACCATCGTCCCACCCCTTTTTATATTTTTATTCAATAAAATAATAAAATCTTCTATGATATTACCACACTGACTTAGTCCCAGCATTTTATTTTATTTTATTTTATTTGTTGCACTGTAGAAAATAAATTCTCGAAATTTAAAAGAATTTTGCCCAAAAATTATAGGCATGAATCTCAATATCCGTTACATCCACAAAAAGCCCTCCAAGAAAAGAACAGCAGTATTTTCACTTGTATTTCCCCGATATGCGATTGAACCCTCTTTTTTTTCATATACGCGTTCCAGACATTTCACACAAGTACTTTGTTCTTTTTTTTTTTTGCACCTCGGCGCCCACCCTTAAACGAGCTCCTACGCTATCCCAATTTGTAACTATAGAAATCAATATACTTTTTTGATAATTTCGTTTCCCAGATCAACACCCAAATCCCATCCTTGTTCGTAACCACGCTCAGCGACATCCACATAATCATTCTGGTTTTCCGTTTTAAGTAAAATATATATATATATGATATGATGTTTATTATCTGCTTAAAAGATATAAATATAATAAAAAATACTAAACTACTATATACAACGGTATCACCCACGGAATTCGCGCAGTACTTGCTAAAAGGATATAAAGCGAAACAAAAAGTCAATAAGCTATCCTACACTATGGCAACCGTGCTTATATATTGTATTACTTCCATGTTTTCCTTGATGTGCTTATCAGTGATGGGAATTAAGCCTCTTTTATCCACCATGTCTTGTTGTTGGAGGGCGCTGTCGGAAGATACTTGAGCTAGTCGTTTTATAAAGAGTACATAATCCAAATAGATCTAGAAAGTCAGGAAAAATAAAAGTCTAGCTAAAGGTTTTGTTTTATTTTGTCTTGTGTGCATTTCTTACTAAAACGTCTAAGTTTTTTACAATACGGCAGCTTTGGAAGTTCTTTTGTAAGCGTCTCTCAAAGAGTCTTCTATTATATACGGATCGCATGATGGGATAAAAAAAAAAAAAAAAAAAAAAGAGCGCAGAGAAAACTAAAGAGACGTTCGCGAGATCTTTTGAGTGCGCGAAGGAGTTTAAATTTAAAAAGGTCAAACAGCACTTTTTTATTTTATTTTTATTTTTGTTCTTGATACTCCAACCAACAGTCATCAAGACAACAGCATTCCCTGACCTTTGACCTTGGAAAAATCAGTCTCTCAATTTGGTCTGATTTATAGAAAGTCCAATTGTCTCAAGATAGTGCTTCCATTGAATTTGCCCTGACCTATAACATGACATTCCAGACGAAAACCAAGCAACCATCATCAAAAGCTAATCATCAACCCTCTCCAACTACCCCGAGCCGTCAAGACTATTTTTATTCCAAAGGATCTCGCTCTTTGAATGAAGTTCGTGGTTGGTCTGAACAGCAAATTGCTAATTGGTTATGTCAACTTCATCTTGATCGGTTTACTGCTAGCTTCAAAGGTACCCTCTCCCTGTCAATATTACTTCCTTATTTACGATGGTTTTTTTTTTTTTTTTTTTTTTTTTTGTCTTTTTGTTGCTGTAGAACACAATATCACTGGTGCTGTCATACTTGATCTTGATAATGAATCCTTGAAAGCTATGGAAATCACTCCTGTCGGGGAACGCGTACGACTTTGTGTTGCTGTCAAGGCTTTGCGTCAAGAATGCTTCCAATCTAACCATACCAGTGGGCACGTCAAAGTATGCTGAAAAAGTAGAAAGCAAAAGCTAATATATCAATTCAATCACTAACAATTTTTCCTCATCATATACAGCAAGGATTACCTGATGCTTTATATCACGATCGCACTTTGGACCAATCACCAGCACTAGCGTCGCCAAAACTGAATACAGCTCCATCATTTAACAAATTCTCGGGCAAGTCTTTTTCCGATTCAAAGGGTATGTTGGATCGATCCGGCTCCGTCTCTCGCTTCCTCGGTCTAGCGGATAACAAGAAACCCTCTGGTATTTCTGGCTCTTCTGCCTCTTCTACGCAGGACTCTCATTTGCTTCAGCCACCAACACTGCTCTCAAGCCCGAAAACACTACAGAAGGTAAAAGATAAATGAGCTATTTACGAGAAAACCTCCCGAATGTAACTCATCCTTTTATATACGTATACTATCTTATAGCGAAACTCCTTTGAAGGCGGTATCATGTCAATGGAAAAAGTGAAACAGGTAAATGAAGATCAGAAACCAAAAGGAAATAGGATTTACCAACATACTTTTTTACTTTTTTGCTTTACAGACATGTGTAAAGGTATTTGGTGAAGATGGACAAACTCGTATCGTCAATGTACACAATACGTCAGGTGCAAGGATGGTGATGAACAAAGTACTCCATAAATTTGGCATTGCTGAAACTCATGCAGATCAATACTGTATTTTTGTTGGATCAAGTATAAATGGAGAAGGTAAAGTTAATCAGGAAAGTTGAATTCTATTGATATAAATACTAAACATCTTTCTTTTATTCAGCTCGTACTTTATCAGATACAGAACTCAACGACATTTGCCGCTCGACCAATAGACCAGAAAAGGAACGACTTATATTACGGAAGCGACACATGTATCCAACACACGAAGAATTCAAGCGGAAAGGAACAGCCAATGCTCGGTGGCAGCTACAGCGCTTTTCGACAGCAGATGCATCTGAGACTTCAAATGACAGCTCTATAAAATATTCACCTATTGACTCCTCACTATCTCCAACAACATCGAATCGACGACCCAATAGTATGTATGTCCCTGTACGAAATGACTCTGTTACAGCTCACTCGTCAAACTATCCCCGTATCAAACGCTTTTTGGTGAACGTCCGCCATCTGATGTGATATCCTCCAACTTGACTTCCTTTTTTCCCAATCACGAACCCGACATATTGGAAACAGCTGAAATCAACGCCAAGCGCCTCTCAACAACTCGGTGTAATTCGATCACCAGTCGATATGATCGCAAGGCTGGCAGCTCTAGGAATAGTGTGTTATCAGAACTTGTCCAGGAACTTGGTGTGGATATGGATAACCTCGAAGAAGAAGAAGAAGAAGAAGAATTCGATGATGATCAAGATAATACCAACTCTGATAATACTGGAAACGACGATGCCTTTAAAAGTACTGACATTGACGACTCTCTTGAACCCAGTAGAAGCTACAATGCTTTGGTGGCACCTTCGAATTCAACAATACGGAGGTCAGCGTCTGTGGACAGCATTGGTGATTCTATATCTGTGTTATCGGGACTGAAAGACAATCAAGACATGGAATGCGACAGTACCTATGACCATTTCTCGAAGGCTCATGAAAAGGATATGTCACCAGAACAGTACCGTATATCCCAACAAAATCGCTCTGCTAGTTTATCTTACCTCAATGGTGACAAACAACGAACATCGTCTATATCCAGTGAGATGACATCTTCTTCGGTATGCTCACAGACTACTGCTACTGGTAAGCAAACATACGAAAACAAATTACTGCGTGAGATTTACATGATGGAACTAACAGATATTCAACTTTTTTGTCTAGTTGGTTCTGGATTATCATGGATGAAAGGTGCCCTCATTGGCAGAGGAACTTTTGGTGATGTTTATCTTGGATTGAATCCCCTTAGTGGTGAATTGATGGCCGTTAAACAAGTTGAACTCCCTGTTGAAAACTCAGCAAGTGAAGGACGAAAGAAATCCATGGTAAAACTGCTTTTGGATGTTTGAGTGTGTGTGTGTGGTGAACTATGTGTATATCTGATTTTGTTTTTATTTAATTCCTTGATTTGATAGGTTGAAGCCCTCCGACGTGAAATTGCTTTACTACAAGAGTTACAACACGAAAACATTGTCCCGTACCTCGGTAACGCCTCTTTAAAATGATTATAATAATAACATGATACTGATTTGTATATATTTATAAAGGGTCTCGATCGGATGACACTTACTTTAGTATTTTTTTGGAATATGTTCCTGGTGGATCGGTGGCTGGATTATTAGCAAGTTATGGTGCGTTTCAGGAACCTTTGATCAAGAGCTTTGTCCGTCAAATCTTAAGGGGGTTGACTTACTTGCATGGAAAAGATATTGTACACCGTGACATCAAGGGCGCAAATGTTTTAGTGGATAATAAAGGTGGTGTCAAGATATCTGATTTTGGCATTTCCAAGAAAGTGGAGGGTGGTAAGAAAAAATATTATTTATGCTCAGTTATGCGGTGCTGATCCTCTTTTTTTTTTTTTTTTTTTTCGCTTACAAGATTTGATGCAAATGACTTCGACGGGATCTCAAAGACCAAGTTTTCAAGGTTCTATCTTTTGGTAAGTTGTTTAATAAAGTAGTTTATGTTCTTATTGACCTTTGAAACTTTGTTCTCCAGGATGGCTCCAGAAGTGGTCAAGCAAACTCAATATACACATAAAGCCGATATTTGGTCTGTTGGTTGTATGGTGATAGAAATGTTTACTGGTGACCATCCTTTCCCTGAATATTCTCAAATGCAAGCTATTTTCCAGGTACAAAAAATAAAAATAAAAGGAAATGTCTTCGGTGAACCGGTGTAAACTTAATCTTTTTGGCTATAGATTGGAAGTGATTTAGCTCCAGATATTCCTGCTCATATTAGTGCCGACGGGAAAGATTTTTTAAAATGTGCCTTTCAACTGTAAGTGCCTTATGAGATGGCAAATATTCATTTACTGACCTTTATTATGTTTTTGAATAGGGATCATGAAAAACGAGCTTCGGCATCTGATTTATTATCTCATCCATTTTTGGTTACTGTCAATGACGATTCCTGAAATACAAGCCTATTTAGTCTGCCCCTGCACCTCTTTTCTAATTTTATTGCAATGCCTTTGTCCCATATTTATATTATTTATATCTCTGTAGTATTATATCCATTACAACCTTTATTCCCCATTACTTCCCCATAATTCCGTAGTATTAGTTTATCTCTATACACACAGTATGTCTTCCTATTTTGAAAACATTATTCCTGTACCAATATTATTCTCAATAAACAATCTGACAATTTGCTAGAACTTCCCATGATACTTAATTTACTTTTGGTGGTTGGGTCAGGGTATAATATGGGCGGAGGGGGTAAAGTTTATTGGATGTTGTGAATCACAAAAGGATAGCGGGATAGTGCAATGAATAGTGCATGGATAGCAACCCAATAATAAATGCAGTGCTGTACAGTACCGTATGGTAAAGTAGGGACGTAAAATATCGGTATAAGCGGTAAAATAAAACCCCATAAATTTTCTGAGACCATCTTTCTTGTACCTTTCATCGAAATGAAAAAGATCATCAATGGAAATGGTCAGCACTGCAATTCAACAATAGACCACAGACAATATTTTAAATCCCGCTCACGTGAATTTCTTATTTTATTTTTTCACTCTTCTTTTCTTTCCTTCATTTTTTCTTCATCATTACAACCTCATTAAGATTATGCTAATCTTAAATTAGTATTGGGACTAGTTCAGAAGGGGTTTCGGATTAGGGATTATAAGATGCTTGGGGAATCCCTTTCAATTTGGATTCAAGATTTAGACCTACTGATCCATCAGTAGTTGGCTTTTCGGGGCCTCCATTGGCGTAGTTTAGTGTTAGTTTTCCCATAGTTTAAACCAATACTTGAATAAAACATATATACGTTTACTAGATTTAATGCAAAATGTCTCGTTAGTCTCTCTTGCCTTATACAACAGATCTTTCTTTCCATCACCTCAGGAGAGTGGTGTTGACAGTTATTGAGCATCAATAAAAAATATCCCTTTAGTTTTCTTATGTCTGTATAGTACTATATATTACTCCCATTTTGCAATCGTCCCTTTATATTACTGTTGACCATTTTTCGCATTCGCAGTCTCCCCATGCTACCTTCAATAGATTTCTTGTTTGTAGTACGTTCTGTATTTGGGCTATGCCTCGGGGTATTCATTGAGCGATTTCATTGCTTTTGCTGTGTTTTCCTAGTTTTTAAAGCTCCCTCGACGGCGGTATTGGGCAACATAGTTTTCTTAGTCCTAAACATCTCAAATATTTTTTTGAGACATCTTTTAAAAAGTTTGGGACAATGCAAAGTAGACGTCCAGAAAAAAAAAAAAAGGTGAAAAAATGCCTTTCCCCACGTTCAAACAGATGAAGCTTATGTGATGCAAAAAATATATCGTTATTCGAATGTGATATTTCATAGCCAACTGGCAATGTATTTCGATAAATTATTGTTATTCCGGTCATCGTTAATATGGATCCCTTCTGTACAATGATGTATGAACCTGTATGAAATTCGACTTACAGAATTTTTGTCACTAGTATTCGAAATTTCCTTTTTTGTTTGTTGAATCTGGTGTGGTAAATCTAGCGCTGATGAATGGCCGTTTTTTTCACTTTTTTATTTTTTTTTGACTTGTTAATATATCTATGTACCTGTAATTTGGCAACATGTTTTCCCATTTTATAATAATTATGATACAATAAAGCATTTCCATGAAACGTCAAACATGCTTTTTCGAAATGGTGGGAAAATATTCAAACGCCGCCATTTGCAGCGGAGTGTGGACTGTTTAGGTCGATTCGCGTCGTAAAGCAATAGGCATCTTTTCTCTTTTCTTTTTTCTCTTTCTTAAAACACATCGTTTCACTATGGCTGAATCAAGTGCTTACATGGTTGCCAATCTACTAGAAAAGGTAAGATATTACAGTGAATTTTGGAAGATGTGCCTACGTGATAATTCTAATGTATTTTTTATTGTAGATGGACAGCGAAGACAGAGACTTCCGCTATATGGCTTTGAACGATCTTATGAATGAACTTGAAAAGAATACCTTCGCCAACGATTCTATGATTGAGGCTAAGGTGGTTGCTGCTGTGCTTAAATTGATGGCGGATAAAAACACAGAAGTGCAAAACCTGGCTGTAAAATGGTAAGCTTCCTACTTTGATATGTTTAATTTCAAATGAAATAACTAACTTTTTCTTTTCTCTCTCACACGTATAGCTTGGCTCCCCTAGTGAAACAAATCAGAGAAGAACATATGCTGAATATACTTAACAATCTCTGCCAGTTTGCTGCTCAACATAAAAATGAAGAACTACGTGGAATTGCTAGTATTGGTAAAGGAACACAACAAAACCTCGTAACGACTTTGTTACTTACCAATGATATTTTGTAAAAGGGCTGAAAACGGTTGTTTTTGAGGTGGATATCAATCGAGGAAGCCGTGTATGTGCAACGATTATACCGCAGCTATTACAAATCCTTGGAAACGTAAGTCTCTCTTTTTCTCTTTCTTTCTCTGTGCATTGGGTTGAATTTATTATTGACAACTTGACTTATGTTGTATGCTAGACGGATGGCGATTACGAAATGCAGATGGACACTCTGGAAATCCTTGCTGATGCTATATCCCGTTTTGGTAGTCAAATCCCTAAAAAGCAACAGTCATCTATTCAAAACACCCTATTGCCGTTCCTCTCTCATCCACGCACTACGATCAGGAAGCGCACAACTTTTGCACTTGGCTACCTGGTGGTCCATGTTGATGATGCTTTGTTTGACTCTACTTTGGCCTACGTATTGGATGGATTTGAAAAGAATCGAAACTCCAGTGACAAATTGCGAACGATTGTACAAGCTACTGGTGTTCTCAGGTAAGTATTATTATTATTATATATGTGTGTGTGCATTTGAGTACGTGTACTTACTTACCGACACTCTTTCGTTCCTTCAAAATAGTCGGTACAGTCCATCAAGACTTGGAAAACATTTGGCTGAAATTGTCCCTATTGTCACGAAATATGCTGAACAAGCCGATGAAGATGATGAACTCCGCGAAATTTGTCTTCAAACGTTAGAATATTTTGTCATTCGTTGTCCTACTGAAATTGCCATTTGTATTGATCAGTTGATAACCATTGGTTTGGAATACCTGAAATATGATCCCAACTTTGCTGACAACGATGATGTAAGCGATATTTTATTTTTTATTTTTCTCCTCAACCAACATGATCCTGAAATTGATCTCGTCATTTTTTGATTTAGGACGATAACGATATGATGGAGGAAGATGATGAATATGATGATACCGATGAATATGGTGATATGGGGTAAGTGAATTTTATCTCCAATGAAATAATGAACTGGTCAGATATTTAATTCTTATACACTTTTCATATGCACTATGTAGTGATTACTCTGATGATGATGATGATATGTCTTGGAAGGTACGACGATCCGCAACGAAGCTTCTGACATCCATTATTGAAACTCGCTGTGATTTACTTCTGCAACTTTACAATACTGTTGCCCCCGCATTGATCAATCGATTCAGCGAACGTGAAGAATCTGTCCGTGCCGATGTTCTCCATGCATTTATTGTCCTTCTTCGTCAAACAAAGATCTATATTGGTGACAATGGTTCCTCTGAACTTGGAAATGAATTTGACCTTGAATTCAATGACTATGGTTCTGGTGAAAGGATGGATATTTTAACATCAACGTCTCCTACTCCTTCAACTGCTAGTGCTACTGCTGATGCCACCGAAGGGTAAAGAGAAATAAATGACCCCTTTATCATGAATATGCGGTATTTACTGTTATTTTTTTTATACGTATTCATAGTCCAAAACAACAGCTCAGAAAGCAAGTCCCTGAACTCTGCAGGGCCTTATCCAAACAATTATCGGCAAAATCAACACAAACTCGTCAAATTGGATTCCATCTTTTACGTGTGGTGATTTCTGTCCTCCAAGGTGGTTTGGATAATGAAATTTCTTTGTTTGTCCCGGTGATCGAATCGTCATTGTCATCTTCCACTTCCGACCAACAACATATGGCCATGTCATCCAACTTGAAAATTGAAATCCTTTCCTTCTTGCGCGCCTTCCTTCTAACCCATTCAGCAAACGTCACCCAGCCATATCTCCATCAATTGTGTCCTGCTATCATCAACAGTATTTCCGACCAGTTCTACAAGATCACCTCCGAAGCCTTCCTGGTCTCTATTGAACTTATCAAGGCTATTCGCCCTATTCAACGCAATTCCAACGATGCTACACAATACGATATTGCTCCTATGAATCAGGGTTTCGCTGGCTACATTATGGAGATATACAAGCTTACCCTCAAGATCCTTGGAACAAATAACGCCGATCAAGAAGTCAAAGAACGGTCTATTATGTGCCTTGGTGCCCTTTTATCTCAAGTTGGTGATGTACTGCAATCGGAACAACATAATGTATGGAACGTCCTTTTGGAAAGGTTACAGAATGAAGTGACAAGGCTGATTACTGTGCGTACTTTAACCATTGTATCTCAAAGCCCAGTAATCGCTGGTGAAGATTTGGAACGCTGTGTACCAACCGCCGTGAATGATATCTCCTTGCTTTTACGAAAAAGTAACCGTGCCCTTCGTATTGCAAGTTTGGAATGCCTGGATAAACTCGTCAAAAGGTAATAAATGGGCCTGGAGTGGGAAGCGCGAATAACAAAGAGTAAGCTGAAAACAACTTCTTTTTATGATAGATTTGGAGACAAGATTACGGAAGAAAGCTACCAGCGTTTACTTGTGGAAGTACGACCTCTCATCAGTGATTCGGACTTGCATCTTTTACCTCTGGCTCTTCAATTGGTTGAATCTATTACTGCTGTGCGCTCGACTTCTGTCAATGATGTTAAAAGTATTATTCTGCCTTCCCTCTTTGGATTGATCCAATCTCCATTACTTCAAGGTGCTGCACTTCGAAGTTTGCTAAAGCTCTTTGGCGCTTTGGGCCGTGCGAGCCCTGCCGATTATGAAACCTTTGTGAAAAGTTTGGTTGATCCTCTGTTGTCCACTCATGCCACTGGTGTTTCTGCAGGTGGTGTTGCCGCTGTATCCAACAAGCAAGCTGCTTCTACTGTTGCCCAATGCGTGGCTGTTTTGGCTGTGAATACCGAAAAAGGCAATCGTGACTCAACTGTCCGCATATTCCAAAATTATATCAAGGTAACCTCCCCCAACTTCAAGAAATTTATGAGGGCGCAGTAATGAAGGAACACTCTGATTTTTTATTGTTTGATTTTAATTTGGTTGTTTCTTGTTTAGGATACCTCCTCAAATAACTCAATTCGTTATCTCAGTCTTCTTACCCTCGGTGAAATTGGCCATAGAATGTAAGTTATCAATACCGTTGGCTTATTGGATGTTATCTAACTGATATTTATTTTGTATTATATGTAGTGATTTGAGCTATCTTGGCAGTATTCATGAAGAAATTCTTGTCCTTTTTGAAACACAATCAGAAGAAGTCAAGTTCGCAGCGTCTTTTGCTCTTGGAAATCTTACTGTTGGTAACATCGGCAAGTACTTCCCTCTCATTGTTTCACAAATCAAGGAGCAACCCAAGCGAAGATTTTTGTTACTTCATGCTTTGAAAGAGGTATAATAGAAAATATGAAACAGAACTTCACTGCATAAAGGTACTCATCTTTTTACCACGGAATATTTATATAGGTGATCACTCGCTGCGATTATCAAACATCACGGGATGCATTAGGGGAAGCATCTGATGATATTTGGATGTTATTATTGGAAAGTAGCGAAGTTGATCAAGAAGAAGGAACTCGATCAGTCGTTGGCGAATGCCTTGGAAAATTAGCCTTGACCAATTCATCGAAGTATCTTCCTCAATTACAGGTAAGCCTTAAAATTTATTTTGGAGATGTGATCAAGAATTCTGACCTTTTTTCTGCTTTATTATAGACGCGATTATCATCAACCTCTCCTCAAGTGAGGTCAACGGTGGCTACTGCGTTCAAATACATAGTTGTCGATCCTGCTCAAACTAGTGATGATATGCTCAAGCCCATTGTGACTCAACTCTTGACACTATTAACGGATTCTGATATTGTAAGTAACTTCGCTCATACTCAATGTCTTATGGCTTACACTTTTTTATTTTTGATAGAATGTTAGAAGGCTTGCTCTGCTGACCATAAACTCTGCTCTTCATCGAAAAGCGTACCTTATTCGTGATATTTTACCGTCTTTGCTGCCTGCCCTTTATCAAGAAACAATAGTCAAGGTAAAAAAATAAAAATAAAAAATAAAAATAGGTTGAGATGAAGAGTAGAGATGCTCATTTTGTTTTTACTTGTAATAATACAGGAAGAACTAATTCATACAGTCGAAATGGGCCCCTTCAAACATAAGGTTGATGACGGCTTGGAAATTCGAAAGGTAATAGTTTATATCAAAGAGGAAAAGCGTTATACTCAATTTTTATTTATTTATTGAATTTACTTGTAGGCGGCATATGAATGTCTTTATACATTGTTATCGACATGTCTGGACAAGATTGACATCCATGGGTACTTGGACTGTGTGCAAATTGGTTTGAATGATCAGCATGATATCAAGATGCTCGTTTATTTGATGTTAAGCCGACTTGGCAAGGTGGCATCGACGGCAGTATCTCAAAGTAAGTTTAATAAATTGGAAAGAGAAAAGAAATATTCACTTGTTTAAACTCTTCACACAATTTAGAACTGGATAACTTTGTAGCTCCTATGAAAGCGACTCTTGACTTTAAGATCAGAAGCAATGCTGTGAAGCAGGAAATTGAAAAAAATCAAGAGTTAGTGCGTGCTACTGTCCGATGCATTGTCGCGTTATCTGATTTAGCGGAAACAGGTAAACTTCAAGAAAGAGTTCATCACTATCGAATAATATTATTAGTGGTTTACTGATTATTATTGTTTTCTTTTCCTTATAGGCAATAGTCCCAAGTTCGAACAATTTGTGGAAGAAGTGCGATCTGGACCTCATGCTGATGAGTACAAATTTACAGCTTTGGAAGTCAGCAAGCGGGAATCAAGAACGGGTGATTACATGGATCTTTCTTAAAAAAGGAGGAAGGAGGCGTTAGTGATAGTATTATTAGTATTATTTTTGTCAATTGCTTCAGTGGCAGTTATTTTGTTTGAATAAATCCGTCTTTTTTTTTTTTTTTTTTTTTTTTTTTTTTTTTTTTTTTTTTTTTTTTACCTACATTTTATTTTTGACTCCTGTTGCATCGACTACAGATAACAAATATTGTTAAAGTTGATGATATGATGATGTTGGGAGTGGGTTTTGTTTTGTGGTATACGGGATGAAAATATTTTAAAACATGTGCTATATTTATTTGTCAGTACCTGAGGATGTGTGAAAGGAACTCCCTATTTCCATTTCGGGAATTGAAGGTGGTGCCAAAAGCACGGCAAGTCAATTTTATCATCGATTTTTCTTTCACCCAGCTCTCGTCTCAATGGTGCTCCAATGGCTTTTTCAGTAAATGCCAATATTATACCAACTTCTTATGAATATGAAGATACCAAAAATATGATATTTGTAAAAGACAATGATCCAATATATCCATCTTTTTTTACCTCATCCACTGATGATCGTTCGTTGACGCCATCGAAGGAAATACCACTCAAGCAACACTTTGTCAGGTAAATATATCCCTTGCTGGCTGCTTAAAGATGAGGAACTGTAGGGGTGGGGGCTTTTTCTTATATATAAATAGCTGTTTTATTTAATCTTTGACTCTCTTTTTCTCATTTGTCCTTATAGTGCTTCTGACGCAACACACGCCACTGAAGAACAACAAAACGACAACGACAACGACAACAGCACTAGCATCAGTAACTCTTTGAATTCCAACAACATTGATCTCAAAATGGCTACAACTTGTACCCGACGCAAAGATCATGTGTCTTTTCAAAACCAACAGCAGATTGATCAGCTTGATATTGGCACCACCACAAATATACCCACGATTCAAGAAACCTTGGCAACACCAATTGAAAAACACAACCTGGCACCACCCAACTCATCAAGATTACCTTCATGGACACCCTCATATCATCCACCACAAGGTAATCTTCAACAGCAGTGTCAAGTGGCCACGATCCCTGTGATTCAAGAGACGGCGACGGCAAAGCATATTCCCAAACACAAAGATACTATCTTGAAAACCGGTCGACTCTTATGTAGCAAATCATTCATTTGGTATACAAGCAGACAACAACGACGTTTATACGGACAAGGTCATTCAGCTTCAACAGGGCAGCATCGAAGACAGCAAAGACAAGTACAACGACAAGAAACCCGACTTGGCTGGCGTGAATTCAGGGCAGTGTTGAAACCTCATTGTTTAGAACTTTACTTGGTATCGCCGCTACTTCTACGTGGACCTCGATTAGCACATATTATTTACTTCTCGTATCATACGAAACATTCTTCATCAGCAACATCTTTTTCAAAAACACCTTGGCATACACCTCTCTCTTCTCGGCGCCATCAAAAACAACGACATTTGCAGCGCCGTCACCAATCCATCTTCCAACCACAAAAGGTCAGCACAGCGAAACTTTCGATAGCATCTTTGGCGGATTACACTCTGCGACTGGAATATCAAAATAAAACAAGAGGCACAACCACGTTTTTATTCAATGCGCCTACTGTCTCTGCTTCTCAATCATGGTACATGGCTCTGTATAAACAAATTCCCTTGAAAACAACACATGCAACTCATACACCATCGTACGTTGCAGAAAACCAGCATTTACAGCAAAATAGCAGCAAAAAACCAATTCCACTTTGGATAGATGTGATGATCCCGTGTTTACAGGCTGGCAGCACTAGTGGAAGTAGTACAAATTTTATTCGTGTGCCTTTGGACTCTGTGGTGGATCAAAATGCCTTTTGTATCATCCGGGCAAGTGATCTTAAGCATTGCCTTTTCAAGATGTTAAATGACTCAAGCATTGATATTGGTTGGAATCATCATCTACTGACCCCTGATATGATGTCATTATGCTGGCGGTATGGACCTCGTATTGAATGGATTCCTGATTCTGCTTCTCTGATCGGCCCACAACTCATTGAAAAGGTATATAAGAAATAGAATAAAAGGAAAGGAAAGGAAAAAGTACAACAGCTTGCTGAACCTTTCTTTGATTTCTCGAAATAGGAACATGTTTTGGAACTTCGTAGTATTTCCCCTATGAATAAACAAGTCTTGGAGGTAAAACAATTGGCTTAAAAGGAAGTAGTTATGCTTCACGACTGACTTTCATATTTGGACTCTTTATCTATTAAAACTAGTCACCAGTGACGATGGAAGGTTTTTTGATCCAATCAACAAACGAAAATGGCGAATTCAAACTCAAACACCAAACAACCCGAATGTATGCATTGACAGAAGGTCACTACCTCTTTCTCATCGATCCTTCGAAGGCTGTCTTACCGAACCAACAAGAAAATCGAAAGAATGGCTGGAGTTTAAATTGGCTATCAGCGGCGACCTTGATGAATCTACACCCTCGACGCTATGGTAACGGCAAACAACGACAGCAGCGGCAACAGCAACCTGGTGGAAATTATCACTTTTTTCAGTCTGTCCCTGGATTCTTCGGAAAAAACCAGACCTCATCCCATGGCAATGTTACAAGGACATCCCTCTTTTTTCGTCACAAGAAAGAAACTTCATCTGGATCCAATAGCAAAGGAACGAATACCCGACGGCAACACGGCGACAATAGTGCTTCTAGTCAAACCGATGATGTACAAGATGAAAATGTGGACAACACTGGCCAGCAAGAAGAAGCTAGAATAGCAGACATGGTACGACGTGCAGGACAAGTAGGTTATGCTTATGCGGTGATTGATCTTAGCTATGTCAGCAGAGTACAACCAGTACGAGTCAGGAACAAGAACAAAAACGACGATTCTGAATCACCATCGAGGAACATTTCTAGAACAACCACAGCGACACCTACATCGCCGTTTACATTCCAGCCTCGATCTCTCTCGGCCCTATCGTCCTCCTCCTCTTCCGCACAACTTCTAAAAAATGAACTCAGCAAACGACAAAAGCGACTATTTGAAATTATTATGGATGATCCTGATGATACACGTATTCAGTTCGAGGCGACGTCAGCGCAAGCCATGTTTGAATGGGTCCAGCGTCTGCGTCGATGTGTCAAATATGGAAATGAATGTAGATCAAAAGGAATTGTCTTGTCCCAAGCTATCACAAGTCTCTGGTACCGGAATATCCATAAGATTATCTTGGTAAGAAAAAATATATCTATGTCAGGGGGGGGTGTAATACTCTAAATATTCTAATTCATTTATATATTTTGATGCTAGCAATCCGGTATACTGTATGTCCGGAAAAACTCACAAAAAACCTACCGGCGGTACCTTTGTGTACTATCGCGTGGGCATGGCTTGTTATTATACCGCCACAATCGACATGGAATGATGACGAAACGACGAACGATCAAATTACAACAGCAGAAAGGCACTAACAACACGAACAAATCAACTTATGTGTATGCAATGGATCATGCTATGGATCTCAAGGTGAACGACGCACCAACGAATGTCATGACAGCAGATGGCGTGCGTACTCGGAACGAAATTCACCAATGTGCGTTTGTAGTGTGGCAGCGTTATTCTCTCTCCAAAAACCATTGGGTAGCGCAGATTAAAGAACATGCTAGCTTATTGAAGTTGGGCCACCGCCTGGGTCGAAAGGGATACAGCTTCATCTTTTTGGCATCTAGTATAGAAGAAAAAGAAGCTTGGGTGTGGGCTTTACAGCGGGAATTGGAATATTAGACAGATTATTAGCTTTGTGAAATTAGTTTAGACCACTTTTACCATTCAATAAAATGCATCTTATTTATTTTCCCTTAATATTGACATCGTTTCTTTCTATTTGTCATCCTTCAATTGTATCATTAAATAAAATGCATTTTTTTTTTTATTCATTTGTTTCGCCTTACTGATGATGCTGCTTACTTATGTTTTTCTTTTATCATTATTGCATTCAATCATACGATTGATTTGAAGCAATTGGTTTATTCGCACTTATGATGGATGAGTAGGTCGTGCAATGTCCCAATATTATTTTATTAGCATATTCACTGGACTGAGAAGAAGGAGTGCATCATCATTAGACTGTATCATATATATATATATATATATATATATAAGGTTTCATAGCATTGTCTATTATTAAATTATTCTAACCAAAGCGTTACAGCATCATACTGTAACAAACGTGTTATAGTGATGTATAGGATTGCAGGGCTTTGTACCTTCATTAACTTGACAGCTTTTACTCGCCAATGGTAAAGTGACATTTCATTTACAAAAATGGGAACAAAATTATTGCGATCGTTTCACAAATACATTTCAACTTTCCATTGAATCGATCTCTTTCGATGCAATACATATCACTATTTAATAAATATTAAGTAGTATTTGAGAACACCGACGATGATTGCAAACTATAATATTGCTTGTGCGTAGTTTAAACTCAAGGCAAAGTTTTTTATTTTGGCTCCGCATGTTTAAAGCAAAAACAAAACAAAGCCAATCAATCGGTTTTTTTTTGTTTTATTTTTTCTTTGTGGCAAAAAATGTTGTAGTTCATACCATTACGGATGTCTAAATGCACCAAGATGACAATATGTCAACTGCCACTTCACAGCACATTCGCCTTGCGATCGACATACAGGCTGCTGATCAATAATGGCCTTTTTGCGTCAATCAACATGTTTGAAGCGCCGATTGAACGATGTCTTTTTTTCTTTTTTTTTTTCTTTTTGTCTTCTTCCCTTTTTTTTCCCTTCCTTCCTCTATATTTCAAAAAACCTAACACTATGAAATTTGGGAAGGCTCTTCTGAACAATCAACTAACTGAATGGTCCAAGAATTATCTCTCTTACAAGGCTTTGAAAAAATCCATTAATGAAGCATCTCATACTTTACCACCATCGGCGGAAACAACTACAGGTACACAAAACTTATCAACCTTAAAAAGGAACTATATGCAGTTTTATCATATCTTTTATCAGTTTTCTTGCTAACATACTTCTATCCTTTATTCTTCATTTTAATTTTCATCGATCATAGCCATTTTTTTCCAATTGGATAGAGAAGTGGAAAAGGTCAACACCTTCTACTCTTACAAGCAAGCGCAGATTGATCGTCGCTTATGGATTCTGTCTGAAAAATATCAACAACATCAAGATGTCAACGTTCAACAGGCTGCCTTGGAAGATGACAAGACAAGTACTTCTGGTTCTTCTTGTACGGATATTACTGATGAACTGGCAAGCGCACTTCAAGAAACTCGGGCTCAACTGAACAAACTGATGCGATTTGGTGAACTGAATGCCAAAGGGTTTAGGAAGATTCTGAAAAAGTAAGTCAAAAACTTTTTTATTTCTTTCCCGTTATTATGTTTGCGGCTGCAGCAGTTTGGTTGAATGTCATTGGTGGTTTTTGTTGTACTGAATTGTGTGGTGTGTTATTTATTCCGGTCTCTCCCTCGTCTCTCACATAAAATCACTTTTAGGTTGGACAAGAAACTGGGTCTTGAAACACAAACTGTTTACTGGGAAACAAAAGCAAGTAGCTTGAAAAATGAAGAATATACGATATACTTGAAACAAAACCTCTGTATTCTGACTACATTTTTATTTTTATTTAGGTTTCGGTTCTTCCTTTCGCAAATTATGGATTTATGCGAAGTGAAATGGACAAGTTGGCTCAATGGATCTCGTCATTGTCGACTGTCAACGTTGATGGAAATGGCAAGGTTACACCGCATTTGGAATCAACTAACCAACAGCACCCTACTGCTAAACTCTCTTTACCCTCCAAGATCAGTCGCCATAATCTTCTCTCGGACACTCAGAACCAACAATTTGCAAATGCCATTAATGATGACGATACAACGAAGTTGGAAAGCCTTCTCCAATCTTCTGGTGCTATGGGAATATCTTCAGCTCATGACTTGAATATGGCAAGTTGAGATGTCAAGTGTCAATAGTATTAGACAATGGATCTCACTTTTTTTTTTTTTTTTTTTTTTACAATGTAGACGCGATGTGGCTTACTGGAATTGGCAACCCAAAGGGGCTCAATTAAATGTCTACAATTTTTGGTTGAAACTGGTGCGGATCCATTACAATACCATGATATCAACGAACGGAATACTCTCCACAAACTCGCTATCCATGCCGATAATTTAGATCAAGTGGCCATCAAGGGAACAACTACTCTATTGGATCTGTCTCCAGGGTTGGCAACACAAACAGATTTCTCAGGTCGACGTCCTCTCCATTATGCTGCCGAGTGCAAGTCTCCGATCATGGCGAGATTATTACTGGAACATGCTGCAAAATATGGCGATTACGACGTGGATACCGGGTTCGCCGACCCCCAATGGCAAGATAGGGAAGGGCATACCCCATTTTTCTTGGCTGTGCTTCGTGGTAATCCTGAAACTGTAAAAACAATAATCGAAACTGGCTCGATTAAAAATGTGGATGATATTATTGCAGGTAAAAGAAAAAAGAAAAAGATTATTTTAGGGTAATTGGAAACTAACTAACTAACTTTCAATTTCTGTAGTTGCATCAATCAATCAAAAGCGGAATGGGTCTGTAACATCAACAACTTCGGCAGAACTTGACTTTACCCTTTCTTCTCATCATCCTTCCCCGGTGGCAATGGCGGTGGAACTCAAGAATCTATCATTGCTTCACTTATTGATCGAAAAAGGTGCCTCGGTTGACATTGCGGATGAGGATGGTGAAACTGCTTTACTGTTGGCTATCCGAAATGGGTTTGTTGATGGTGTTAAGCTTCTGATAGAAACTGGACATGCTGATGTGAACCATTCCGAAAAAATCAATGGGGTTACTCCACTTATGGTTGCTGGTAATATATATATATATATGTTTGTGTTTGGAGAAATATCATTTGGTACTGATTTCTTTTTTATTTTATTACTAGCCATTGAAGGAAATGCTGATACTGTACAGTTATTATTGGACGGTGGTGCTGACAAGACCAAGGTGGATGCCAACGGATGGGCGGCTCATGAACATGCTATCTTTAGAGGGTATCTTGACATTGGACGCAAAACAAAACCTACAATGGATGAGATCATGGTGGCTCCGAATCAACCCTTGATGGCCAATAACGGTATTAGCAATGTCAAACAACGCGCTGACTTGAATGTAGATGGTGATCGCTCCCCCCCTACTGGCAAATCGAAATCCTTGGCAAGACCTGAACGATTGTATGGGCACAAGTACCTGACAAATCAGTGCATGATTATCGTTACTCTGGGGTCCAACGACATTCGAAATCAACTCTCACAATGCTTTTTGACTCTGAAGGAAACCCTAGCTGAGGACCAAAGATTATCCATTGCTGTTTCTGCTACCAATGCAACTGGCGAATTCCCTATTTTAGATTTACCTCCCAACAACCAACATCATCTGTTGCATCCTGAACCAATCGTGCTTTTCTCATCCAATCCGGAAGACGTGGTGATCCGATTTGATCTGGTGGAAACATTTGGTGGAGGCGCTTCTACTGAGAATAAGAATGGTGTACTGGCTCGCGGTACCTCGGTCCTGGCAACAGACCATATATACTCCAAGACAATGGGATTCAAGGGTCAGGCGATTGGCAATTCTTCTTTACGTGGGCAACAAACCGTGCCTTTGGTGCATAGCTCTACTTTGGAATATGTGGGATCTCTTGGCTTTGAATACTTTGTCATATCTCCATTTACCCATTCTAGAATGTCTGTTGGTGATCGATATACGTACTATAAATCTTTGGACACGAAGGTAAGATAATACGCTGTAATAGTTAATCATAGATAATAGATACTAATAACGTGTTTTTATACACTTTTAGGTAATTGGTCATCGTGGTTCTGGAATGAACAAGAAAGGGTCGAATCTTCAAGTGGGTGAAAATACAGTATTGGCCTTCATCACGGCTGCATCACTTGGTGCCGAATATGTGGAATTTGGTAAGCAAGGAGGAGAGCTGCTGAAGTCACCAATGATGTGTATGATATTGAATAGAATTTACGAATCGACACTTATTCTTACTAGATGTACAACTGACCAAGGATTTGGTACCTGTGATTTATCATGATTGGACTGTCACGGAAACTGGTTTTGATATCCCATTGAATGCAATCTCGGCCGAACAATTCCTGAATCTTCGTCCATCTGGTCACATTAAAGAATACCATACAGGTGTCAGCAATGATGGTCAAGGAGAAATCATTCCAACTGTCAACACCCTTCCTTCCTCTGAAATTTTGGATGAACCTGTTACTAGTGCTACTTCTGTCGCTAAACAGCGAGTCAATCGATCTCATTCCCTTGGGTCTATTAAGGGTGTCCCTACTCTCTCTCGTACAGATGACTCCAATCGTTTGGCTCTGACGCGAACGAACAAACTTGGCAAAGTCAAAGGAAATGGCCCTGAAACTATTCAAGCTCCCTTTACTACCTTGGCTGAAACATTGAAGGTAAACACACAAACTATACATGTGTCATATGCTGGTCCTCGCCTTTTTTTGGGGTCCTTTTTTATCCTTTCTTAACGTTCTTTTTTTTTTTTTTTTTTTTTGTCGATGGTTTGATATTAGAGGGTGCCCACAACAGCTGGATGTAACATCGAAGTCAAATACCCTATGGTCGATGAGGCTGAAGATGATGAATTGCACCAATTCCAGGAACTCAACATCTACGTCGATACCATTTTGGAATGTGTTTACAACAATGCTGATGAAAACCGACGTATTATCTTTTCGTCTTTCCACCCTGAAATTTGTCTTGCTCTCAACTTGAAACAGCCCAATTATCCTGTCTTCTTTTTGACAGATGCTGGTACATTACCAATGGCTGATATTCGATGCAATTCCTTGCAAGGTGCCCTCCGGTTTGCCAAACAGGCCGATCTGTTGGGTATTGTGGCTGCTAGTGAACCTGTTTTAGAAGCTCCTCGAATGGTTTCAGTGGTGAAAGAAACTGGTCTCTTATTGTTTACATATGGTGTCTTGAATAATGAAGTACAAAATGCCGTGGCGCAAAAGAACTATGGCGTGGACGCTGTTATTGTGGTAAGGATAAAAGGATTGGAACAAATGCATTATGAAAGAAAAAACAGTAACTCATATAATCTTCATGAATAAAATGTAGGATTCTGTTTTGGCTGTACGAAAAGGACTCCGTGGTGATTGACGAAAGGTTGAATGCTCTAGTTAGATTATTAGAAAAGTCGTAGTTTAGTTGATCTTATTTTTTTATCGTTGAACTTTATATGAATAAACTATAACGTTGTTTACAGGCTATGTTAATATTTATTATGCAATTTGCTATCATTCATTGAATGGTGTTAGTATCTTAAACTATGAACGAACTACCTTGTCGATGATGCTCTCTGTGTCAATTGCTCCAAATTAAAAGTATTTTTCCTTTTTTGTATTATGTTGGAAGAATAGAAGAAAATCACCAACAGAAAACATTTCAAATTCCGCCCACATGATTTTTTTGTTGTCTCCTGCTTTTTACTTTTTCACTCTCTTTCTGTTCATTTTCTCTTTTTCCTTCGGTTTTTTTTTTCTTCATCATTCAACTTCTATGGGGCAATATTGAATTTAGAACAATGTCATGACTAGTTTAGAAGGCATTTCAGCTCAGGGATTACGAGATACATGGGGAAACCCTTTCATTTTGGGTTCAGGTTTTCAGGACCACCATTATTTTATTTCTTGGGCACAGTTCGGCGTTAGTTTATCCATAGTTTATTTTATGTTTGAATAAAACATGTCCCTTTATATGTACTTCAATAAAAATGTCCCATTAATCTATTTCAAATCTTGTACTCGTACATGAGATCCCTTTGTTACTACCATCACCCATTTAGATTAGTGTTAATAGTTGCTACACCCCAATAAAAATATGTCTTTGGTCTTTCAAACGCCTTATTTTGAGGTTATGGTGATCTTAGATGAATGTCAGGACTAGTTTAGAATGGGGTTCAGATCAAGGATTACAACATGCATGGGGGGGGAACGCATTCATTTTGATTCTAGGCTTTTTAAGCCACCATTTAGTTTAATATTCATTCGCCGTTGTTTGCTTTCAAATCTGAATAAAATATACCTCCTTCCTCATGCTTCAATTGAGAATGCCCCATTTCATTACTTTCATACCTTGCACAATAGATCCCTTTTTTATTCCCAACATCCATTTGGATTTGTGTTGATCGTAGTTATACGTCAATAAAAGATACTCCTTGGCCATTATCATGACTTGTACAATAGATCTCCCCTTTTTGCTACAAGCACCCCTCTCGGTTTGTGTTAACAATAGCTATGTTTCAATTAAAGATGTCCCAAGGTTATTTTCATGACTTGAAAGCGTCAATCAATACCTATCCTGTTTTTCTTCTAGTGCTTTTTTGTTGGTTTTTTTTCACCCGCAAGACCCCACTCCCAATTAGTAGAACGTTGAGCATAAAGGTTAGTCTTCGAAGGCCGACCACTGAAAGCTACACTTCAATATCGCTCTTCCTCCACCCTTTTTTTTTTTTTACTTTACAAACGATAACTGTTGTATTTTTTAATTTCAACGGTCCTCGAGGTCCTGCTCACAACACTCCCAGATATTATCTAGGTGGTGTCAGGGAAAAGGAGGCTGGAATAATTGTTTTTGATATAATTGGGCACTCTTGTAATTTTGGAGCGTAGTCGGTTAGTCATTGGGCAAAAGTGTCTTTGTCTTAGTGTTTCATTCGTGTTATTATTTCATCAAGTTCCAAAAAAAAAAAAAAAAAAAAAAAGGAAAAACTGAGCTGTACGTCTACAGTATGTCCAGTCTGGAGGCTTCGCTGGCAAAACCGACTTGGATGATCAGTATTAATGGTAGATCAGGAAGAGCGTCGCTTTTTATATCAAGCGGTCTAGAAATTTTAATCAGTTCTTGTCCAGGACAATGTCATATGGTCGCGGAGTGGCAGTTTGGTGATAGTCCGCATGGTGGAGAGACCCTTGAAAAACAAAAACAATTCCCCCCATGAGGTTTATTTTATTATGACAATGTGCTAGCAGAAGTCATGGGAATTGTCTATAATTCATGCAAGTGGCTATACTAAGAGTACAGACCAGGTTTACAGTACAATTGACCGATAATGAATACAGCCAAGTTTAATATAAAATGAGCTAAAACTGTCAGTCAATTGCTGAGGCTCTACTGGTAAAAGCGATCATATTAGGTAAATTAAAAACTGGTGTTTAATACAACACTCATAAAATAGTCATACTAATGGCTTTGTTCATTATTTAATGGCTTAATTTATCTGAAGGGAATATGGTATATACTGAGGGCTAGGTATTCATTATGACAGAAGAAATAATGGAGGATCGCATGAGTGAGACTGTTATGAAATTTGAGGGACGCCAAACTCATGTAAAAGGATAACTGTAAAAAGGGAACTAGTATACTGTACAGATTATTAGAATGGAGAAAGTAACATTTTTTATTGAAGCATACGCAACGACGATCAACACTAAACTGGATACAACAGTGAAAAAGGAATCTCTTGTTCAAGACATGAGAGAGACTAATGGAACATTTTTCATTGAAGCAAGTAAAAAGAGACATGTTTTATTCAGATATGGATACAAGCTAGACAAACTAAGACTAAACAAGTTAATAGAGATTCCAAAAAATGTCATTCAATTGTGACCCCAACTCCTGGATCCAAACTGACAGGGTTCCCCATGCATCTCGTAATCCCTAAGCTAAAAACTCTTCTAATCTAGTCCTGAAACTAATCTAAGTCCAACGTAATCTCAAAGAAGTGGAATGATGAAGAAAAAAAAAGAAAGAGAGACGAAAAAATGAAAATAAAGTAAATAAACCTTTCACCTGGTCGGGATTTGAAATGTACTATTTATTTTATTAAATAAAATGGGACTTGTTAACAAGCATTGTGAAACTTTTGGATGGTATGCGTGCATGTAAAAATAGGGGTGACGAATATGATAGGAATTTATGTAGTGGGTGTTTCGGGGCCTGAATTACGTATCGTAGAATGATCGCATGTGCATGAAGTAAGGTATAGGAATAAATGCAGGGATATATAAATATGAAAAGATGTATGGTATATGGATATATTGATGATAGGTGAATGTGTTGGTTTACAACACACCTTATTATTTTCAAGCCTTTAAAGCTGCAAACGGTTGAGCTTCATTCCAAAAAGTTCTGGTGCTCACTGCTGTCGAGCAAGTGACAAGTGATAATTTTTTGAATGCCGTTTTTGGTGTCACTGCTGCTCTTGGTTGGGCGATGAGCGACTAGGTGCATAATTATTTTTTTCATGTTATTCGTGTTACTTTATTCTTATTGGTTCTCTCTCGTATACATTATCTTTTTTTTTACTTGTCATCAAGTTACAACTGCTGTCATTTTTAAACACGTTCCCTTTATTACACTCGCTTCCGCCCCTTTACATATACCTTATCCTTTATTTTGAAATTAGTATAAATACCCCACCTTTTATTATTATCCTTTTTCTTTTTCTTTAGTTTTTTTTTAGTTTTCTCATTTTATCAAATAAATCTTAGTACAAAGGTTATTACACCACCAAATTATCTACCGTTTCTATTGGATCATAGAAACCTCCTTTTATTTTTGACTACAAGTCCTTTTTATTTTTTTACTGTGTGTTATACACTTATTTTTATTGAACCAACTAAGGTCAATACTTTTTATTTTTATTTTATTTTTTATAAACTTTCTCTACAGTTGGACTTTATCTACAAAAGTTCTGGTGCTCACTACTCTATATTCTATTTTTGTCCGAATCAGGAACAAGATATTTCAAATTCCGTCCAAGGAACAAATTTATTTTCAAGCTCTAACAAGCAAAAGCTATATTAAAGGATAACTCAAGACATCCTATCCAACCCAAAAAAATATAAAAACCTACAAAAACACTACTCTGTTACAAGCTTCTTACCCAAATTGGCCGTGTCGAGGATCGGCCTCTGAACACCCCTGACCTCTGACCATCTCTGACCTCTAACCATCTCTGACCTTGAACCACATCATGCTCAAATTAAAGTTCGATCTCGAAACACTCTGTCGATTTTGACAATGGTGAACTCGAACGACCTCTATACTTTGACCACTTCTTGCTTTCGACCACCCTTTTTTGATTAGTATAAATACCTTCACTTCCCCCGCAACAATTTTATTTTTTCTTTAGTTATTTATTTTTACATATTTATCTCAACCTTTTTTATAAAATTCAGTACAAAGGTTTTTTAACCACCAAATCACTGTCTTATTTTTATTTTGTTTCTATCGTCTATATAGAAACTTTCTTTTATTTTTGTGACTACAAATCCTTTTTTATTTTTTTACTGTGTGTTATACACTTATTTTTATTGAACCAACAAAGGTCAATACTTTTCTTTTTTATTTTTTTTACTCTTTCAAGTTTATTTTTTATAAACTTTCTCTACAGTTGGACTTTATCTACAAAAGTTCTGGTGCTCACTACTATCAATTCTATTTTTGTCCAATTCAGGAACAAGATAATTCAAATTCCGCCGAAGGAACAAATTTATTTTCAAAGCTCTAAACGATCAAAGCTACACCAAAGGATCACTCAAGACATCCTATTCAACCCAGAAAAACATAAAAAACCTACAAAAACACAATCCAGTTGGACTAAAATCACAAATTTAGCCGCAACAGCCGTAACATAACTTTTGCTGTCCCAACACAACAAAAAAAGAAAACATGTTTGCGACAAAAAGAATGCTCACTACAGGGGTCGAACCTGTGGCCTTGGCGTTATTAGCACCACGCTCTAACCAACTGAGCTAAGCGAGCTCCTATGAATGTGGAAGTGGAACCTTCTATTTGAGCCCAATTATTTATTCCAGCCAATCAGAGCTCTTCTTTAGTTAGAATACAGGTATTTTCCATTTTTGTTAGTTTGTGACCCCTGACTAGTGGTGCATAGCTTCTTTATCACTTATAGCAACTTTATTTTAATTATTATTTTTTTGAACGAGAATGACTGTCTTTATTTTTTTGTTAATCAGGGTGTGAACTTGAATTTGAATAAAAAATCACTGCTTTAATTTTTTGGTGACTCAAATTGATCGGTTATTGTGATATCGACGTAACATGAAAAAAAAATTAGGCACTTTTAGGCTTTGGGTTTGGGTTTAGAGTCAAAAACGTAAATATGCAAACGCCGACCAATATGTATGGTTCTTTATAGGCTTGGACACTCTTGTTTAGTACTTTTGTATGACAATATATACCCATCCATCCATCCATTCATCCATCCATCCATCCATCCATCCTTTAGTATAAAGATATTTATCTACACCAGTATTTCCATATTTTGATTTCATGCATACAAGATCAATCTGTAATTCAGGCCCCGAATCACTCCGGACCCAAATTCCGTACCACAGTCATCATCCCCTATTTTGGCATACACATACATTCAAATTTTTATTTTACCTCCACATCCAAATTATTTTATCAATTTATATTCCCTTGGTCTCAATTATTAGTTTTAAAAACTGTACAGACAGAAGTTAAAGAGTATATATCTACGTGACCTCAGGTCTTTTATTATTAATATATTAAAAAGAAAGAGGGGTAAATCCTTATCTAAGATATCAAACTAAGATAAAGATCTATGACTTTGTATTTTCCATCCATTTCCTCCACTCACATCACCGTATCCATGTCGCTGTTACAATGTTTGGGAGGTTTTTTTTTTTGGCAACTGTACGTAGCATTTTACACAACGAGCTGCGCATAAATTCCCCATCCCACACACTCTGTTTTTCCACGCACATACGCCATGCCCATTCAGCGAGACAATGAAAGACATAAAAGAGAATAATAATAAAAAGACAAGACATGTTTAATTCTGATATAGATGCAATATAAACTATGACAACTAACGCCAAGTTGAGCTAATGAAACTATTCTAAAATGAATGCTAATTTGAGGACGGTCAAAGATCACGAATACAAAATGGAAGGGTTTCCCCATGATGTTTGTATTGCACGTTTTAAAAGGCCCCTGATTCAAGTTCTAACCACTAATCCAATATCACTAAATCCGCAGTTGAAGTTGATGCTCTAAAAAAAAAAAACGGAAGAAAGAGGAAGAAAAAAAAAGGCCAACAGAAAATTTAAATCCATGAGAGGCGGAGTGCGAATGGTTCAGTCACCCTATTTTTCGACCTTCCATTTTTTTTAAAAAAGTATCTATTGACGACGCGCTGAGCACGACAGTTGGGCCCCAAGGGGTCGCCCACCATAGTGCGAAATGGCGGAGGCTCTAATCCCTTCCCTATTTTTTTTTTTAAGCAACCATAAAAAACCCATTGCCGATGCGCTGAGCACGACGGTTGGGCCCCAAGGGGTCGCCCACCAAAGTGCGAATTGGCGGAGGCTTTAATCCTATCCCATCGAAGCCCACACTTTAACCAAAAACTGTGACACCCAGTAAATCGAAAGATTTCCAAAAGCTCCAGCAGAGCGCCAGAGCGTTTGTTCTATTTAATAAAACGACACTATACAAAAAAAAAAGTATATATTTCAAATCCCGCTCACCTAATTTTTTTATTTCCCTCCCACCGATCTCTCTCTCTCAATCTCTTTCTTCTTTTGATCACTTTTTTTTTTCACCATTCAACTTCTATGGCGTTATTTTTGACCTAGAATTGTATCAGAACTAGTTTAGAAGGGGTTTCAGCTCAGGGATTTCAAGATGCATAGGGAAACTCTTTCATTTGGATCTAGGATATGGGACCACTATTAGTAGGCTTTTTAGAGCCTTCATTAGCTTAGTTTAGTGTTAGCTTGTCCATAGTTTGTATCTATATCTGAATAGAATATGTCTCTTTTTACCTACTTTGAGAAAATGCTCCATCAGTCTTTACTATGTATTGTGCGATAGATACTTTTTATATTACCCTCATCCCCAGATTGATTAGTATTGACCATTATTGTATTTCAATAAAAGCTGTCTCTTTAGTTTTTGTCATATCTTGTACCATAACCATATATTGTTTTATTTTTTGACAGTTGTCCATTTAGTGTTGACCATTCTACAGATCTTTCCCCCCCCCATTTTTTAACTTCTTTAGATTCATTAGTACGATGAACTTCGCGTCTTTAATATAGCAATTACTCGGTATACTTTATGCTTCGATATGTTCTTCCTTTTTCTGGATCGCCCTGTGAATTGTCGCGTAGTGAGCGGTGTTACTGTTGCTGTAGATTTATGAGTGCTTTACCAAACAAATGATTACTAGTTACACACCATGACTATTTTTCCCTCCCAGCCCCAGCGACTGGTTTACAGTTTTTTCTATTTGCATGAAATGTGGGGCTAGTCGCTCTCTATCATTCACATGAAGCAACGTAGGCTGCGTCGACAGAGTAGCTTTCCCTATAAAATATTATTGCCTTCATTAGACTGAGTATATTGTCTATATCTAGTTCATTCTTTGCATTGTATATGGCATATATATATATATATATATATAAGGATGTACAAGCTCAAACTAAATTCAGTTAGGCTACAAGGGGCTGCCCACCATAGTGCGACACGGCGGAGACATCAATACCTACCTTCTTTTTTTTTTTTTTTTTTTTTTTCCAGACTCACAAAAAAATTGATCTGCACGATGCGTAAGGCTTAAGAGCTTCTTATATTCCATCAAAGCTCACCTTTGAATGACTGAATCTCACAAACACTTTTTTTCTGAATTCGGGAGGGTAATATGGGAGTGCCCTGAGCGTTTCCCGTATTTGAATACGTCTAGTATAAAAAGACATTTCACATGATCGACTAGTAAATCATAATTAAACCAATTTTACTTTATTTTATATTTTGTAATAAGACTCCTTCGTCTCTTACCCCCCTTTCGCTCCAGCGATGTACTACAAACTGGCGGATAAACTATAATTAGTGTCTTTCACTGTGTTTATATTTCTTTAATCAAGCTCATACACTGCTATTATATAGCTTTAATGTACGTGACAAAAAGCTAGTTTTGAAGAGCATATATCAGGTTAATTAGAACAAAAAGCACTCAACTGCGCTTCAGTGTTCTTTCCAATGCAACTTCTTATTATTCACATCTTATGAATATTTATTTATTGATAGCACGGCAAGATCAACAAGTCAGGCAGATCATGATATTTCAAATATTTAATTCTTCCTTCTTGCCTTGCTACGTACATATTGCCTTTTCAGGAATGATTGTTTGCTAAAAAAAAAAAAGATAGCACATGTGGAACTTCATATTAAAAAGTGGTAACAATGATGTAGATTTTATTCAAAAGAGGAAAAAACCTATTCTACTACAGTGCAAACTAACAACAATATTAGAAAAATATATACTAGCTAATAGCGGTGTGCGCATGAGAGAGAGCGAGATAGAGATAGGGTGATAACTAACTAACTAATGACAAAATGCTGACGGCTGTAATATCGATATATGTGTTCCGATTTTGAGCTAAGAATTGCCAAATGGTTACTGACTTGCACCATATCGCCTGTACATATACTACGCCCATGTTTTAACCTTGCCACCACACTATATAAAGGGTGCAGAAAAAACGATGGCAAATTGAAACAAACAAATAAAACTAGATGTGCGTGTGCGGGTGACTTACCTTGTCTACGGCGCTGTAGCTTATTCCATCTCCAGACTGTGCTGTATTCCTTGTTGTATGCCCTGCTGTCGACCACACTGTTTGGCATCAGAGACACATAGATAAAAAGGCGTTCATTTTGAAACAATCGATGCTAGATGGCCCATATATCAATCGAACCAGCAGGTTACTGGAAAACAATAAAACATAAAAATGAATAAAGAAGCATACATAGAAAACGAAGTCTAAACTATTCATTACCTAGTCCATGGGAGAATGGGAGGATGGGCAATGTCATGAAATAAAGAGCTGTGGTTTGCAAAGTGCTATTCAATAATGGTAGATATACTTTCTTCACCTTAAGCTTTACACAACACGCAGTAGATCACCACTTCAAAAAGGAAGACATTTATAATTAAACTAAAGGAAAATAAAGGCAGGTAAGTAAGTATATTTGCGCACGTCAAACTAATTCCAGCAATTCATAAGAAACTGACATTGTTGCAAGAGGAGAATAAGAGGAGAATAAGAGTGGATAGTGATTGATCATTCGTAATAGAATGGAGCTGGTTTAACTACTTCATGCTTTTAAGCAGTCCATTTTTTTTTCGATTTTGGTTTTTGGTGTTTCAGGGGGTAGTCAGGCAACATTAATAAAAATAAGAAGGTGAAAAAAAAAAGGATGAAGCGAATTTTAAAAATGGGTTTAAGCGCCGTTGGCGGTGTACGAAAAAAGAACATTCGACCGAACTCGCCCATTCATTCTTCATAAATGCAGAGCACATGTGACATTGACAAAACGCCACAGTCATTATTAAAGGTATTCTCTATTTGGTGAGCAAAAAAGATTATTTTCTTGGGTCGGTATAATCAAAAATAGAAAAAAAAAACCAGATTGGTAAACTTTGATTGGAGGATTATTATAGTATCATAAGCGTACTGTCATTTTTTCGTTCATGACTATTATTTAAAATTGAAGGATTATAGTGGTCTGCTTTTTAAACGTTAAAATGTCTCATACTCCTTTCTTTTATTTTTTATTTTGTGTTATTAAAATCTAATAAAGAAAATGAAATGAATGACAAAAGTAGAAGGTACGACAACTATTGATTATCATAAATGTCAGTAACATTGATAATTGTAAAAATACTGAGTGCTAAAATTACATATTGCCTGCAGCATATGAAATTGACAATTTCTAGTTTTATCCAGTTTATGTGTCACACCACTTCGCTTTCCCACTTGACTGATGCTATATAAGACTTGCTGTTTTTCTTCTTTACTATTTTTTCCTTCTTTTTTATTTTTCTCTATTACTGCTTTCATATTTAAGCCCCGCCGATCAAATGCCTGTAAATATTTGATTTTGACAAAAATATCCAAAAAAATTAAATCACGCTAAAAAACAATTTTATTTTTTTAAATAGGCACCTAACCCTGTACTTTCGATCCAAAATCTTCTATGCGACAATACCACCACCTCCACCACCTATGATACTACTACCATTACTAACGAAGATATATATACAAGATCACCATCTAGCCAATCAGAATGTGATTCATCCACAGTATCGACATTGTCTCCACGTACACCTCCTATTTCCACTTTTAGAACGTCATTTCCTATTTTTACAGATACTGGATCTAATACAGCCAACGAATATGCTCGTTCAGATTACCCCAAGCATGATCATCAATCCAATCGTCATATATCATCCTCATCATCACCAGGCCCCTTCATAAGAAAAAACGAATCATCCTCTTATCATCGACACCACCCTTATCGCTCTCCACCAGCTCACGGAAACTACATAACGATCAACAGTGACCTGATTTGCGCTCATTATTTACCCACCCACAGTTATTCATCAGTCAAAGCTAAACGTAAACGTGCAAGTCCAACACAGATCATGGTTTTGGAACATGTGTTTGAACATACTGCTTTTCCTTCGACTGGTCTCCGAGAAGAGCTCGGGGAAAAATTAGGCATGGAGCCCCGTGCTGTGCAAATCTGGTTTCAAAATAAACGTCAATCATCAAAACGTGAACAATGGGATTCCAATTTATTAGAGCAGCAAAAACAAAACCATCAAGAAAAAAATCACTTTAATTGTCGCTCTTATCAATAACAATTAAATCATTCTACTATGTCACTGCTCCCTTCCCCCCACCCCTCATTTGTTTTATTTTACTTTTTCTCTATGAAGATCCCGTATCCTCCGATATTTTATGCCGATTTTAAATTCCGCTCACCCCATTTTTTCTTTTTGATCATTGACTAATACAAAAGCTGAGCAGCTTTTTTTTTTTGATTTATTTATATTCCTACTTGTTTTCCTTTTCAAGTACTCATACCATCCTTCTACCATTACATTCCTTTTTGATTTTACTATAAGCATTTTTCTGTTTTTTTTATTTTTATTTATTCACTCATTTACATATCTTTCATTCATTTAATTAACCGTCAATATACATATTTTGATTCCCCCTTCCTTTCCCTCCTCTACATCATTTTTTTTTTCACTTTTACAATATACTACTACTATTACTACTATCATAAAAATCATCATTACTCAGTAATTCAATAAAGCCGAAAAAGTTTCATCTTTTCCAGTGTGTGATACCAAAAAACCAACTGTAATCCCACTTCATTTCCTGTGGTGACACAAATGCACCATTGAATGTGTCAATGAAAAACGTGATCTATACATTGACGAGCCTAATTCCTTTATTTTAACATTTACATGAATAGAATTCAAGATAAAAAAAACATTCATGTTGTGCAATGTGAATCTACCAGATCAGCAACAAAAGATCAAACTATAAAAACTGGGTGCAAGTATGGTACGTGTGTACATCATTGTACCGCATTTCCATTTTCTTCCATGGAAAATCTCAGAGTACCTTCCATTTCCTCAACTATTTTCCAAAAACAGGTTTCATTGGTTAAATTATATGTCATAGATCCATACAATTCATCCTTACCATGAATGTCGGGCGGTGTTTGAATGGGTTTATTTTTATTATTATTACCATTTTCCAGGGGTAAAAGATCTCGATCATATAACTGCTCTAATCACACCTGTCATCTTTAAACTAAAATTGTAACAAAATCGATGATGCATTTTTTTTTACTTCTTCTATACTTGTTTTCATATAATCCAAGCCTAAAGCAATTAAAGAGGAATTTAAAGTCCAAAGATTCCCGAGTTTTTGTTACCAGGTGGCTAGTCTATAATTGGTAACGAGTCATGGGCGATCCCTTTTTCTTTTTTTTCTTATTCTTATGCAGTGTAATCGAAGTTTATTTAATACAAAAACTGAAAAATGGTTCGATTATTTCATTTCTCATCTCATTCTTTTTTGGTGGGATTAGAAGCGGACTTTACCTTTTATTGTAATCATGCATACTTTTTTTTTTTTACTTGTCCAAAGTTGGATTCTGTTTGTCCAACACCTCACATGTCAAATATGAGCTAATGGTATTTCTCACAGTGTCTCTTAAAAAAAAAAAAAGCTGGGAAAAATATGATAGGTACCATGCAAATGGCGCTGGGACCAATGCTTTCCTATGCCTAAACAATGAATATACTTTATTATTATTATTTCTGTGTTTCCTATCAGCCATTCTTTGGATCATGCATATGCAAATCCTTATAATAGTTGTATGAAACCCAAGAAATGATAGATATTATCTAATTGAGTCATTCATATCTTTCCCGATCTTTTCCAGTTTCCCTCTTCCCCTTGTTCGTTTTTGTTGATTTCCTTTTCCGGCATAGCAGAAATATCGCACCCTTTCAAGCTCAAATTGATTTTTATATCATAGTCTGAATGTAGCTAGGGTTTTTTCGAGATTTATAACCCCTTTTGAGAACTAATTTGTTTAAATCAGAATCGACTCAGCGCTGACTCTGAAACCGATTTTTAAAGAAAAAAAAAAAAAAGAGAGAAAAAAAGGTACCATACAAGTGACTGGAAATTCTTGGTTGTAGATGAAGTCTTGTGCAAGTGTTTAGCGCATCATTGAGTCAATCGGTTGAAAATATAGGACATATACCTTGTACTTCTCAAAAATTATCAAGCATTTGTTGTCTGGACGACATACTGAAACCATTGACTGATATATAATGTATTTATGTACAGTGATTACGTTCTATATTAGGTAATGTCGGTGTGAAAATAGTTGGCTGGGCAAGCTATAGACAAAAACAGGAAGTTTTGCTGACACTTATTTAGAAGTCATTGTTAGTTCAATAAATGCAAGGCATAGTATTAGCAATCTCAGGTCAAAATTCTCCTTTACTGTTTCATGCTGAAATACTAATAGCAGTTGTCTGAAAAGTGCTGGTTTACTGGCTAAGCAGTGCTGGTCATGACGGCACCCCGCCTTTTCACACTCCGCAGACTGGATCTCCCCATTTTATTTTCTCTCCTTTTTTTTTCTTTCCCTCTTCTTTCTCTTTCATTTTCTTTTCTATTTTTCAGTACATCGACTTCATTGATAGCCTCATTGAGGCGGTAGTGATCATGGATTAGTGTTAGAATTTGAATCAGAGGCATTTTGAAAGATGCAATACAAACATCATGGGGAAACCTTTTCATTTTGAATTCAGGAATTCGGGACCAGCATCTTTATATTAGTCTTCCTCCAAAGGGTAGTGCTACGAACACCTTTATTAGTACATTTTAGTTTTAGTTGTTATGCTTTATATCTACAATCTGAATAAAATGTATCTTGACATTTTTATCATTAATCTCTCTCAAGCATTTAGTTTGTTTTATTGAATGGTGTATATGTATATGGAAAAAGTTTGGGTGTTAGACGACTTTGTTCTGAGTGCTCTGTCTGACGGGTATATGCAAAATGCATGTGCGGCGTTGATGGGGACAAAAAAAAAAAAGGATCCAACTTGAGATTTTACGATACTTGATCCGCAAAAAAATAGGTGTACCACTGGTACCACCACCATGTCCTTCATTTTTACTATCGATAGTTAGTAAAGACTTTTTTTTTTGTTTTGTCAAAAATGTCCCTTCATCATATAATGGCACGCAGATAAATTAGTTTTCATAGCGAGTTATCGTGAGCGATTGTTATAGCGATTGATCAGAGTGTCGTTTTATCTAATGCATAGTATCCATGGTAGGTGCAAAAGTTTTTGGATGTAAAATTACTCGCAGCCAGCCCGGACTTTCTTCAAAAAAGCATCTGTGGTACCAATGACATGATTATTCCTCAATTTGCACTCTTCTCTAATAGAAAATATTGGCAAAAAAAAAGGGATCTCTAATGCTGAAGAGTATTATAAAATCAACATTGCCTGAAAAACAAAATTAGAGATATAGAAGACACTTTCAATGATTACTCATGCAATCATTACAATCAGTCACCTTTCGGCATAATCATCACATTCACAACCGCTCATCATCGTATCCAACCTTTAGTGATAATACCCATATACATATATCCTTTACATCTTTTGCATACTGCTCACAAAATATATTGTGTCTTTTTAGAATCCTGCATAATATTTCCACAGTAAACAAAAAAAAAAAATACGCATGCTTTTTTTTTTTTGGTAAAATCAGTACATATCTTTATTGACGAGACAAATGGAAATAAATGTATATAAAAAATAAAATAAAAAGAAGTGTAAACTATAACTAATCTTGTCGAGATTTCAACGTTTTGGTGATAATTTTGTCTGCGGTGCTAAGGGAAGAAGAGTATAAATAAGGTATGAGTATTTGATCAATGCATCGTGTTCCATGACTGTCCTTATTTTATTTTCTTCCAAAAAAAATAATAGCTTACATGATATGGACCACGGCACCCCATCCAGAAAGAGCGTCCCGGTCTTGAGCATTGAGTAAAGCTTGAGAGATGGTTTCAAAGAGGTCTTCAGGTTCAAGATCAGGTTCCCAAAGAGACTCACACATCCCATAAAGATTGGGACCAGCAGTACCACTTACTACAAAATCCTTTGCAAAGTTGATGCACCCAATCAAATCCATGGAGCAAATAAATGGTTTATTGTCCTTCCCTAAACCTGCCACTACCGGTTCCACAAAATAAGGACCGAATCTATATACAAAGGAAGATCAATTAGCTATAGAGTATACGCACATAACCCTTGCCCATCGCAATCTGGCCCGAATTATTATCGTACTATGATGATCATCCCCTCCTGCCTCCCTCCTTTTTTATTTTTTATATTTACCTTCGTTCATATAATGTTGATGATACCATGTGCGCTAGTGTTTTTGGTTCGATATCCCGTTCTTCACGCATTTTATACATATTCACCTTGAATCGAAATCGTTCAGCCCTGACAAAAAAGAAGGAATGAGTATTTGGCGGACATGAATAATATCTGGCTCGTTTACTTACAAAGTCAAAACATCAGTGGCTAGACCAGGTAAGCCAATGAAGCTCTTTTCCGAGGCTTGAAACATCTTTTGGAATTCGGTAGACACAGTCATGAATTGTTGGCCCAGTCGTTTATCAGCAGCAATGGCCACACAGTCTTTTCCAACCATGGCTACAACAGAGCCACCATTATATTGCATAATCGACTACAAAAAAAAAAAGAAAAAACATGAGTAAGATCAATCTTTATGAATCATCTATTATTTCAGTTGGGCCACAGTCAAGCCAGACTAGTCAGATAGCTGAAAAGAGAGGGGCTCCTGGTTCATTTCCTTTATATATATATATATATATACATATATACTTACCATGATGGATTTGTTGTATATTTATACAAAAAAGGGGGAGTGGAGAAAAGCGAAAGAGAGAATATTTCGCGTCGCCTATTTCAACAGTGCGTAAGTCTAAAAAAAAATGACGTTGACAAAAAAAAAAAAAGGAAGATACACCTAGCGGTCTTTAAATATTGATCCATTTTTTTTGATCCTTAATTCGGTAATGCGCTCCTCCACGACCTGCTGTCAACTTGAAATTAGCTGCTGATTCCAGCTAGAAAATTGGTTATAAAACAATAATACTAATAAATGAATAATGTTTTTGACTGAAAGTAAGTAGATAAAAGAAAAATATTTGTGATACCATGACGGAGCTTTCAAAAAGTAAAAACTGGCAGACTTTATCTACGTGGGGATGGCATGGAGAAAAAAAAAACCAGTCGTAAATCGTTCGAAGTTCAGCACGGCGTCATTCCAAGAAATTGGCAATCACAACATAGCCGTATCACCCCAAAAAAAGAACTGTGCTCAGTGTGAGGTACAGTACCTGAACCAAGCTACCGACGGTTCAACGTCACTCAATAACAAATGTGGTTCCTATTTAGACCTAAGCTTCTTATTTATTTTTTGTAACAGTATTATACCTAGAAAGTTTCTTTTTTTATTGTATTCGGCCTTCAACAGACACATCACTAAATTTGCATTTGATAGGATAGATATAGTACAAGCTTGTTTTCTTTATTTCAAAGAAAAAATAATATAAATAAATGAGAGAAGGGAATATAGACTAATAGACAGGGAGGGAAAGAACTATGTATAATTGAGTGAATGGGAGAAGAGGGTGGTGATAACTAACTAATTACAAATATATTGTGAGAGATATGATGTGATATGACTAAAACTATATACATATATAAACATATACCTATAAACAAAATGCACCAAATGGCGAGGGGAAGGAGAGGTAAGGCATTAAATAAACTATATACTAACTAAACTACACATATAATTGTTCCTTGTGGAGAAGGGGGATTCAAATTTCTTGGTTGCCAGGTAATTTCGGATATCTGTATATTTTTGGTGGGTTAACTGAAAATCGGACAACAGAGTGGCGAGGAGCTTGAGAGGGAGACGATGATGATGAGGAGACTGGCGAAGAATACGAGGACGATAATGGTGATGGTGAAGAAGAATAAGGCCTTGCTATCGCTGAAGAGGATGATAATGATGAAGACGACGGTGTTATAGGAGGCGATAGTGCAAACGCTATCTTTGAAGATCGTGGTGGTGAACGTTCAGTGGCTGGTATCGAAGATGGTGGAATTGTGGGACAAAAATGATCCTTGTCACGGGACAACGAGTGTGAATCATTCAATGTCAATTCAGCTTTGTTGTTTGTTCTTGTTGATGGTCGTAGCTGAGATGTTTGTTGTGCATTGACTTCACTGTCATTGTGTTCCCGGTTGGAGGTGTTGACAAGAATACCTTTGGGAAGCTTCGTTGGCGTTCGGCATGAGATCGAGGGTGCTTGCTTTAACATGGTTTCATATTCCTGTTGCTCCAGTCGCTGATGTTCGATCACAAGTGCCTGTAATAACTCAAATGTATCTCGTCGTCGTTCAGGATGTCGATGATGTTCTTTTCGATACCCTCGTCTGGTAGGTGATGTCATTAATTTGGTTGAGGTATAAGGAGCATCTACGGGCGATAATGGTGGACTAGGCAAGGTTGTCATGAATAATATACGTGTGTATCGAGAAAAAGAGAGAGAGAGAGAAGGAAGAGACAAGGGGAGGAAGGGAGGGGCTGGATATGTAAAAGAGAGAGAGAGAGAAGGAAATAGGGAAAAATGGAAAAATCAGAAACATTTCTTTGTTTAAGGCTCCAAAAATAAAAAATCTGGACCAATAAAATCACAGGATACACAGTGTGCGAAAAAAGATCTTCGGATCGACAAAAAACAGTTGATTGGTTTTGACTTTATTGTTCGAGTTTAAAATATATACAGAAAACGCAAAAGGAAAGAATAAGGGAATGGTAATAGATAATAGTAGTAGACAAAAAAAAAAGAGTAGTAGAGCTAAGCTAAGCATCCTATCACTAATCTTTAAATTCTATTCGCAAAGGTAGATGTAGGCATAACACCATCAGGACACAGTTCATCCAATTTGGCTTCCACAATGGACTAGGATAAAAAAGTTTTTTTTATGGTGAGATCTTGTGATAAACTCCGCTTTTATGGGGTTGTCTTACCTGTAATGTATTGGCATCCTCATATACAAACGATCCTTCTTCGTTAAATGTTCTAGCATTTTCATACATGAGGACAAAGTCATTCCTAAATTGCTGTATGGTGCGATAATAAGGTGAATGGATACGCTTTTCAATAATTTCCATTGAGATTGGATTTTTGATCATGGTGTAGTATGTCGGATAATCACTTTTGCTGACCAATGTCATGAACAAATCACTAAGTTCACGATAAGTACTGAATCGTACAAATAATAATAATAATAATAATAATAATAATGACGAGGTGAGTATGTGCTTGTTTCTTTATACTAGATACTTTGCGGTTATAACTTACTCTTCATCATCTTCACGGGCTTCCATAGCAGCATTGTAAACTTGTTCAAAGATATCCGTCATTTGTTTTCTAACACGGGGTGATACAGTGTCAGGTCCATCAATGTCATTGTGTGTTGATCGTCGTCCTCGTTTTGGCTAATGTCACAGAAATAATATAAAACTAATTAATTTTCCATCGATTCATTCCCCAAATTTTCCTTTTATACTTACCGGCTGTCCATCAACTTGTTTCATTTTTCCAATTTTCTTCCTAGGTCCGTCAGAGTCAGATGATGCTTCCCGTTTACGTCCGCCACTACGACGACTATTGCTTGTATCACCATTGGATTTGGCACGCACTTTTGGCCGTCTAGGTCCTTTTTGAATACCTTCGTTCTCATCCATTTCATCATCATCGAGTAATAGCTATATATACAAATGGTGCAATTATGAGTATCAGTTGATCGTCAAGCAGGACATCTTTATATTACTTACGTCAGATAATTCATCATCAGTGCCACCATAGTCATATCGAACTTCTTCCCGTACACGTTGGCCACGGCCATATTCATTGTCATCGTCATCATTGCGAGGTACATAATCATCCCGTTGGTATATTTCAGGCAATTCTGCGTCTTGAATAAGTCGTTCCACCTTGTTGCCTCGACCGCCAATGCGACGCCACCATTCCATGTCTTCTTTTTCCTTTTCTGCATCCACTTTGGCAAATACTTCAAGTTCTTCATCTTTTCGTAAGAGGATTTGATTCAGTTCTTCGTCGTCAATCACATCATCTTCATCATCACTAGATTGGTCATCGTTTTTGTCTTCCAAAAGGGTTCGCTAGTTGCGTAGACAAATATAAAATGGGCTGGTTAGTAAAAAAAGGTGGTCAGGTGTCAAACAATACTACTTTGTATCTTACCAAAAATGCTTCCCGGTCCTCTTCGGTGCTTCGATTATCGAATTTACCGGCCTGGATCACCTTGCCATCAATGTCCAACTTGTAATTTGCTCTTGCCAATATGTTTTCTTCCACTGAATTCGCTGATACCAATCTGAAGATTCTGACTTCTTTTGTTTGGCCAATACGATGCGCACGATCTTGGGCTTGTAAATCTTGATGAGGATTCCAGTCAGAGTCAAAGATGATAACTGTATCGGCGGATTGCAAGTTAAGGCCCAAGCCACCAGCACGCGTACTTAGTAAAAAGACAGAGTAAGGGGAGCCAGGCGCATTGAATTGTTTGAGCATCATTGATCGATCATCAGCCTATTGAAAATAAAAGAAACATTTAGTTTGAGGCAGATATATAATCACTTGAACTTAACGAATGCCAATTACCTTTGTTGAGCCATCCAAACGCAGATAATTGAACCCACGGTAGGCCAGGAAATCTTCCATGATACTCATAATTTGTGTCATTTGAAAGAATATCAAAACCTAAAAAAAGGAGAAGGTTAATACAGCTGTCAAACTATTTTCGTGTACATATATAGTACTTACCCGATGACCAGTTCGCTCTAATTTCGGAAGCATTCTATCCAGTAATTCGAATTTTCCTGATACACGGAAGAGAAGTTCGTTTGAGCGGCGTAAAGGATTGATAGCGTTTTCCACCTGTTCGAACACAAATGGATGATTGCAGATTTTTCGAAGTTGCATCAGTGTGTTGTTGAGACCTTTGACTCCCTTTTTACTTCTACAAAAAGAAAACATTGTAAGTACACCATGTATCTCGTTTCCTTGTTTTTATAACACTTACCCTTTTTCAATATCGCCAGTAAAGAGAATACCATGTTTTTTCATTTGACTGTAAATCTTGGATTGTAACGGCGACAGCTTACACTTGATCACACGTTCCACCTTGTCAGGCAATTCAGATTCCACATCTCGTTTCAGTCGACGAAGTAAAAAAGGTCGGAGCACCTTATGAAGCCTTTTGATAATCAATAGTTGTTCTTCTTCATTGAGTCCCACGCGATCTTGGACACCTTGGTTGGAGAAAGGAGTATTGAACCATTCTTCAAAGGACTTGACACTTTTAAAGATTTTTGGAAGGATAAAATTCAAAAGAGCCCAAAGTTCTGGTAAGTTGTTCTAAATATGTAATTGATAAAGAGTCAGCCAAATGACTATACTTTATAACCATCGTCGGCTACCATCCACTGTATTGATTTATTTATTTACCTGTAGGGGAGTACCAGTCAAAATTAGGCGATATCTTGTTGAATAATATTGGCGCAGCACAGATGTCAATTTGGAGTTGGCATTTTTCATACGGTGTCCTTCATCAATGATCATATAAGTCCACTTCACCTTGCATAGAATGGGACGGTCCTTGATGATGTAGTCAAATGTTGTCAATAAAACTTGGAAATCGCCATGTTTGATACTAGCTTGGAGTGGCCGGCGGGATTGAGGATTGCCTTTGTAGACGATTTTGCTGATAGACGGAGCCCATTTTTCGAATTCCAGTACCCAATTTGGTAGTGTTCTACAGAAAAGAAGTAAATATATAAATTCAGGTACTATGAAAAATAAAACTAAAAAATCAGATACTTACGACAATGGTACGATAATGAGGAAAGGCCCTAGTTGTCGTTTGTGTTCAATAAGGTATGTGATCAGACTGAGAGTTTGAATCGTCTTTCCAAGCCCCATTTCATCGGCAAGAATTCCATTTAAATGATTGTTATAAAGCGATACCATCCACTGTAGCCCTTTGATCTAATATTCAAAGAAGAAAAAAATCAGTTTTCATTCTTCACTACCAAAGTACATCTCCTTTTTGATCCTCTTTTACCTGGTATTCTTTCAGTTTACCACCGATAAGAATGGAGGGTTGAGTCACGGCTTCCTTGATACGATGCGTTACTTGGTAATAGTCGTCCTTTCCTTCAACAGGCTATAAGATCGAATCCGCCCCCAAAAAAATCAAAATGAGTCTTTGAATGAAATAACTTTTATATATCAACATTTTATCTCTTACCGTGTCATCGTGGTCCATATCATCTTGAAGGTCATGTGTATGTACGGGATCGTTTTGTTGGTCGACAACTGCCAAAGTAAGACTTCCCAAGAATTCACCGGTCTGCTTTAAGAGCTGTGTCAATCGAGTATCCTTGGCTTCGTCAATCAATTTCATGTAGGCTTCTTCATCGTCGTTCTTAAGAGCTTGAATACGTTCCTTCGAGATACGTTCGATCTTCTTTTGTTCTTCTTTTTCAATATAGAGATGATACTGTAAAACGGCACGACCCAATTTCGACTGTTTCGCCTTGTGTTCATAGTGGCCCATAACTAGCGTACGTCCATGATCACAAATCGATTGCAAGTAGTCCATATGTTTTTGCTTTTCGCGGTGTTCTCTGTTCAATCGTTGTTGGCGTTCGATCTTTTCTGTCATACGGGCTTCGCGCAAGGTCTGTTTCTTCATACGTCGATATGCCAGCCTGTCAGCAGAAGTAGAGAGAGTGGTGGATGGATTGATAGCATGTATGACCTGTTCACGAAGCTAATGCCACGTACGATGCGATAATAAAATGGAAGATGAGTTTGATACATAATAATAATACTAAGTTGAAAGTCTTTTACCTTTTTCTGTTTTGAGAGGAGTCGCAAAGATTTGAGTTCAATGACAGCACGAAGTTTGGCACTACCATGGTGCGGATCTTCTTGTTGCACAGACCACATATTTTGAGAACCGTGATCGATCAGATTGCTAGGTAGTTTTTCCAGTTCACCCAAACGGTACTTGATCCTTGATTGTATTCTACGTTCCCTTTCAGTTATAATTGAATAGGAATCCATTCCAAATGGAGTGATGCTAGGTACCAATAATCGCTGATGATGAGGTCGCAGTCGATTCGAAGAGGAATGTGTTGATCGATGTATCAAGGTGTAGGGTGAAGCATAGGCATTGAACTCTTTGGAAGAGTCTTCTTGCATAGGTTCGCCAGAGCCAGATTTGCTGCCATCAATGTTGCTGTTCATGTCTGTGGCGTTGACTGACCGTTCATTGGCAGGTGTTGCGACAGAGGAGAGAGATTGTTGTGACGGTGATAGTAATGCTTGCTGCAAATAAGGTGGTAGTGGCATATTTTTCGAGATAAGTTTGAACGCAAGAATTTGGTGCCGTAGAGTGGTGAGTTGTGTAGTTGTAAACGAAGCCTTGCTGGTAGATTCTATTAAAGTTATTATTAAAGAATTAATTGGTTGAAGAAGGAAGAAGGAAGAAGGAAGAAGGAAGAAGGAAGAAATAAAAAAAGTCAGGCTTACCATCCTTGTTACCAGTGTTTGGAGGCACTTCACTGGGGTCCATAGCCATAGGCTGTGCCTGTCTTGAAGAAGAGTGTTGAATATTTCGCAAAGTGTGCATAATATGAGCCAGTTCCTGGTTGGAGTCTTCCTTTTCACCTTGCTGCTGTAACATCTTGGCTCTCTAAATGAGAAAAGAAGGATGAATAAAAAATAAATAAAAGAAACCGTGTTTTATTTTACCTGCATCATACTATTCAAAGTATGTTTATTGAAGTTATTGGGAACTTCATTCATAGGACTAATCATAAAGAAGATGCACCAAGAAAAAAATAATGGAAGGTCAAAAATAAAATAAGAGAATATGAAAACGAAAACTATTGAAAATAAGAAAAAGATTAGAAGATGCAAGGTATAGGAAGAAGAAAGGGGAGAGAAACGCGCTTTACCACAGTAAAAAAAAATGAAGTCCCGCAGAAGAGGTGGGTAGAAGTAAAAAAAAAAAAAAAAGAGTCAAGAAAAGAGGAGTGAATTGAATTGCCAACGGGGATTTCTTTTGTTTTATGTTTTGTATTTTTTTGACCAACGTCAGCAAAAAAGTCGGCATTTAAATATGATTTCGCAACTCCCACATTGTAATACATTTTCATCACAGTGTGAATTCTATATCATTAGTAGGAAGATCATGATCAAACCACAATGAAATATCATATATAAATAAACTGTATTCCATTGACATTTGATTATTCTTGATATAAAAATGGATTCCTGTGCAAAAGTACAGAACAGCAGATAGGTGGTCCCGCGAATCAGCCTTCTGATCGTTGATTCAAATCCAGCTTTCAGTTTTTCCCTTTTTTTTTTACTCTTTTTTCCACTTTCTCTTTCTGCTGTCCTTTTGAAAAGTAAATATTTTATTGATAACTGTGAAAAAACGCAGCTGCTCATTTTTTTTTATTAACTGAAATATTTATTTAAAACTAGTTTCACTAGCTTGGTGGACCACTCTTTCTATCGCCTTCTCTACCACTTTATCTCATCTTTTTTCTTATGTCTTCTTCTGTCGCTGAAGTGGATGGTTGGCTCAGCCAACTTTCTGAATGCAAACAACTACCAGAAAATGATATCAAAAGGTTATGCGATAAGGTAAGTAAAACGCAGTTTTATAATGACGTTGCATACTCTAGTTTCAACTTTTTTTTTTCGTTTCCTAGGCCCGAGAAATTCTCATCGACGAATCAAATGTACAACCTGTCCGTTGTCCGGTTACGGTTTGTGGTAGGTTTACTTGACATGAATTTGAATTTGGGTTGACTTTTTTTTATTTTTATTTTATTTTTTGTAGGTGATATACACGGTCAATTCCACGATTTACAGGAACTGTTCCGAATTGGTGGCAATTCCCCAGATACAAATTATTTGTTTATGGGTGATTATGTGGATCGAGGATATTATTCGGTGGAAACGGCAACATTATTGGTGGCTTTAAAAGTGCGATATAAGGACCGTATCACTATCCTCCGGGGAAACCATGAATCCCGCCAAATCACGCAAGTTTACGGGTTTTACGATGAATGCCTTAGAAAATATGGAAATGCTTCGGTGTGGAAAATGTTTACCGACTTGTTTGATTATCTTCCTTTGACAGCTATCATTGAGGACCAGGTAAGTCACAAACAACAATGATGATTATGTGATTTTACTTATTTGTTTTTATAATAGATTTTCTGTCTTCATGGCGGATTATCTCCTTCCATTGACTCCCTCGATCAAGTTCGTGCAATTGACCGATTCCAAGAAGTGCCTCATGAAGGCCCTATGTGCGATTTACTTTGGTCTGACCCTGATGATAGATGCGGATGGGGCATATCTCCTCGTGGTGCAGGCTACACGTTCGGGCAAGATATTGCTGAAACCTTCAATCACAACAATGGCTTAACTTTGGTAGCAAGAGCACATCAACTTGTCATGGAGGTAATATAATATATAATATGAAATGGGTGAAAACTAAGTTCTTTTGATAATTCTTAGGGTTACAATTGGTGCCATGATCAAAACGTTGTTACCATTTTCAGTGCTCCCAACTACTGTTACCGTTGTGGGAATCAAGCTGCCATTATGGAAATTGACGAACATTTGAAATACACGTTGTAAGTAGAATTTTCATAAATCACTCTATCGCCGAGTTTTCTCTCACCCCTTCTTTTTGTTCCAGCCTTCAATTTGATCCAGCACCTAGACGTGGTGAACCTGAAGTAACCCGCAGAACTCCTGATTACTTCCTCTAGCGGATTCCCTTATATTAGCATCAGCCTACACTCGTTTTAGTTATATAAACCCCAGTCCCTCCTCTTTTTATTATATATTTCATCTACCATCTATCTATTTGTTTCTTACATTTATTATTTACTATTGTTCTTATTCTACATATTCTTCCTGCTATTTGCCAAGTTGTCTACCTTTACATATTCTTCCTCGACCTCCTTCATCTTTTTTTTTTCTTATAATAAATCAATGCTATTGCCAAAAAAAAAAATCATTGGTGCTTTGTTCCTTCTGAAACTGAAACATTATATTTTCAATCCGCTTTTAATACTTATCTGACGCCTATTGAGTAGTGTTTTTTCTTTTTTTTCTTCTCTTTGTCATCTTTTTGTTTCTTAAATAAATTCTTCCACAGAATGCTACCAGCAAATCGACCTATTTTGAGAAAAGCAATTTCTATCAATGCTTATCGACCGTATTCTGCTCTTGCCGGGTAAGTTGAAGTACGAGCTCAACTGTCAATTTTTTAATTGCTCATTCGTTTATATGATGCCTTATTGTTGCACCAATAGATCAGCGAATAGTAATAGTAAACCTAATTGTACGTAAAAGAAAAATACATCCGCTAATTTGTCTATCTACATTACTCGTTCTTACAATTTCTTCAATCACGTTCTTATTTACATAGTGAAGAAGGAATCAATTATCAGCAATGCACCAAACTGGGATGAAAACGATGCTACCGAAAGTGAAGCTGATGTAAGTTGTAAACGTCGCAAAAAAAAAAAAAAAAAAAAAAAAATGTGGGAAAACTCATGCAAAACCTCTTTTTAATTTCACAACCCGCTTTCTAGGTTAAAGCCGACCGGGATCCCGATGACATTTCCAGCATCGAAAAAAAATCGGCAAACTGGTTCCAGCAAAAAACTAACAACAAATGAAACATGAATTATCGAAAATAAATATGGGAATTAAACATCATATGTTTATCAATGTGTGCGGTCTTCTATTGGGGGTTTTTTTTTGTATAGACTAGAAACACTCTCTTATTGTGGGTGTATCCTTCCCCCTCCCCCTGGGCGTACAAATTCACGAGAGACTCACACTGACGATATCAAGGGGAAAACAAATTGCATCGTTATTGTAGTTAATATCGTTATTCCCAGTACTATATCTATCAAAATCAATTTGCTGAATGTCAAGTGTCCGTGTAATTTTTTTTTTCAATTAAGTCGAGATGATCAAACTGTAAGTGGTTAGCAGAGTCCAGGGAAATAAGAAGGGAAGTAAGCCAAGAGTCTCAAAGATGAATAGCCAAAGAAAAGATAATAGACTGTAAGTCCAAGCTAAATCAAGTGTTTAGAAATCTGTAAAATAGCCTGTAGAATAGCTTCCCACGGTAGAATAGTCTACTGCAAAAAAATAGTATGTAGAATAGCTTAATCACATATTGTTCATTGCAAAATAAAAAACTTTTATTGAATCATGATAGTCAATACTACACTAAAAGAAAGAAAATGTAAATAGGGGCCAATAGTAGTTGAGAAAGGTGAAAAAAAGGAACGATGTATAAAAAAGGGATCGCTAAAAGGCAATGCAAACTGCTAATGAAGTTTAAACACACACCATTGAAGCAAACATACATTTTGTAAATCAAAGACAAGTTTTATTGAAGCAAATGTATGTTTTATTGAAGAAAACAGACATACTAAGCTAATCAAGACACCTCCAGAATCCTGGAATCAAAATGAAAGAGTTTCCCTATGCATCTTGTCATCTCTGTTCTGAAAATCCTTCTAAACTAGTCCTGATACTATTCTAAGTTTAATATAGCCCCATAGACGTTGAATGGTGAAGAAAATGAAAGAGAGAACGGATAAAAGTGGCGTGTAGGTGTATATTCAGGTGGACGGGGTTTGAAATATCACCTTTGAGTGGTATATTGACAGAATGACCCGTTTTCTTTACTTGATGTTTTGCAGACAATTCGAAGTAATTGAACATTGGTTATTTTACAGCCTTCACCGTAGGATAGCTTTCATTCATTATAGAATAGTCTACCTTCTTTGATTGAACTAATATATCTTACGTTGTACTGTATATACCCTACAAAATTATACTCCGCTCTTACAATCTCCTCACTCACCTACATATATCATTAAACGACTCACTTAAAAAAAATTCATGGTATTATTAGAACAGTTTAGCATAGTTTTCCATCGTTTATATCCACATTCGAATAAAGCTTGTCCTGTAGTTTCACTTTTACGATGCCTTTCATACGTTTGGTTTGTTTTATAGAATGGGTATGATTACACTGTAAAGTGCTTGTTCTTGTGCAGAAAACAAACAAACATACAAAAAAGTAGATTTAATCAAATAACATTAGTCTGCCGTCGGTCTCAGTTCTCCATCTACAGTGACGATTTTCACAATATGGGTATATATAGGGACTCCTGAATTATTTCCATGGGGGACGCATGAATAAAGGACAGTGAAGTACAGATAAAAAAATTAAAATAAGAAGCCATGAACGCACTGCTACACGATTAAAAGATTTATTGTCAAGTAAAATAGATACCCTTAGCATTTTCCTTGGAAACCCAATTTTTTTAATTATGTTTTTGCTGAACTACACCATATTTATCTATTCGCTAAAAAGAGATTGGTACAAGTCTTTTGCTATCAGAAAAGACGTTGCGGTTGTTGGATGATAATCATCCCACCATAAGTGTCTATTAAAAAAATAAAAATGATGATTATTAGACATTTTCAATTGGTAATGAGAGCTGCATTACCTATTTTCATCAGGGCAAAGTTTCTTTTTGGAAAAACAGGGCTGTTCAACATCTGTGAATAGCGGGTTATCACCGTGGAAAAATTGGTCCGAATACCAATCTGTGTTATAAAAGTAAACTTGAGCATCTTTATGGTGGTAATTGAAACGCATCACTAGACCTTCCAATCCTCTGTTAAAGCGGGCAACAAGATCAGTCACCGGACCTCTATCACTCTCGCGTGTGATCATTGTTGATATAATTGGCATATGGTCGATTGGTAAGAGTCCCATAACTAGAATGTGCTTCACTGAAGAAGACGGTGAGGCTGTCGGCATTTGATAGAGTGTTTCTAGTGCGGCATATAGGGAATCCAACGTCTTGTCGATGCTTCTCTCCTGATTTATTTTACTTGATTGAGTTTTAAAAATCTCTTCGACGTCGTTGGTGCCTGAATAATAATAAAAATGGATGCATGAAAAAAAAAAAAAATCGGGAAACTGGATTAATTTATTACCTATCCAAAAACCATACAAAGTTGTGTCAGAATATTTAACAGGACCTCCTCCTTTTTTAAATGTTTCTAGTTGTTGATGGATGTCCAGCGTATTCCTATAGGTAATAAACTTTTTGACAAGAAGATAAATGGGATATCATTTACGAGATAGCTGTGGGAGGGGGAAGGTGCTTGATTAATATTTACATTATCTACAGTTGCCCCTGAATATGCGAAGTTATACAAATTCGACCCCATCATTTTAACAAGATATTCGACACACATTGGGCCATTACTATATCGATCAGGCTAACAAAATGGAGGGATTGTCAGTATATACTTATTTTCATCATGTTTATTATTCTGACAAGCAACGTACAAAATAATGTTCTTCGTAGTAACGTTGACTTTTAAGCGGCTGTCTATATAGGCAAAGGAAGGGAAAAAAATAAGAATAGATCTAAACAAACATGCCTGATTTTCTCTCACTTTACCCATTATCTGAATATGAGTCGCCAAAGATGTACATGTCATGAAATGGTTGATTGTAACAGGATTGAGGAATTAACCACGGTGGATAAACCTGGGGGTCATTGTCACAGTTGATGTTAAACCGAGCAGAAATCAAGATCATAAGCCCTAAACATTGATAGGTCAAAAATAATTTGACAATGTTTATTGGCATTATATGGGAGATATATGCTTAAAAAAAAATTAAAAAACTAAATACTTCGGCCTGCTGAGGTCTACATTTTTATATTGCAAGTGTGTCTGTATTTGTGGGGTTTGTATAGAATAAACATGGACAAATTTTAAATATGGAACTTATTTGCTAAATTCGCTTGTAAGTAATAGTAATAAAAAATAGAGTTCTCTTTTACATGCGTGCTACCTTGTATGCAAGCATAGATACTGAGAGGGTATTCAAAAACTGGAAAAAAAAAATTGAGCATTAAAACACCGCACTAAACTTTATACACCTGTTCTTTTTTTTTTTTTTCTTTCTTTCTTTCAACCAACATTCATTCACTGGATCAATAATGGCGGACACTGATCTTTCAGCTCGCCAGCAAGCTGAAGGGCATAAGTCTTTGTTACAACTTGAAACCGAATTCAATGCTAAACCACGAACTGCAGTACTCAGCATTCAAGGATCGCAAATACGTGCGCTTGCCCAGTTTCCGTCCTTCTTTCAAACATATCCTTCACCAGTCATTCTCAACGCGGCTATCCTCAAACTTGCTGATTGGTTTCATCACGGGTACAAAGGACGATTTTACTATGCTTGTCTCACATTGATATGCTAACTCTTTTGCTATTGGTTTTTATCATAGTAACAATGTGGTTAGGATGCATATTTATAAGGTGCTGGAAAGCGTATCAAAACACCATCTCACTGAGATCATCAACGTGGACGAGACTATGAGACGTATACTGCCTGTTCTGGGCAGTAATGATCCTACAGCACGTGCCCTGACTCTTCGGTAAGCACAAAGAAAAGCAAAACATAACTACGTCGCACACACTGAAATTAACTACACTTTATTCTTCAATAGTGTATTTGGTTGCATGGCGATTATATATAAAGACAATCTTGACGTGCAGCATGGGTAAGGGGAAATATTACACGATGACAGCGATGAACGTATGCTAATTTACCATATATATTTAAATATACAATAGACTTCTACAAAGAGTGCAACAATCAACCGACCGTTTTGAAACCGAAGCCGCCATATGGGCAAGCGATCAATTCAGCTCACGATCCACCACGTTTCTATCAGTTATGTTTATGCGAATTCAGTCCAAACTTGCAGGTACAATTTATTATCACCACTACAATAATTTTTTTTTTTTTTTTTTTTTTGTAACTCCTTTTTTTTTTTTTTTTTTTTTTGATAGATCCAACGACATCTTTCGATATTCAACTAAAACTTATCAAGATTTTACGACACATGCATAGCGATATTGCCATGGCACGACAGGTATAAAAAGGGACGAACGCTTCTATGTATTTTATTAATATTATTCTAATATCTTGATTTGTAGGCAAAGCAATTGTGTTTACGATTATTAGATGAAAAGAACTCTGAAGAACGACTTGTCATTGTAGTTCTCAGAACATTGACACAACTCCTCTCAGTGGCTCTTATTGATCAGCGTGAACAAGTAAGTGATTCAGAAGATCGAATTACCATGCAACTAATATCATTCTTTTTATATATCAATAGATTGATCGACTTCTTTCTTATTTACTACACGATGGACGTATACTCGTACAACAAAGCGTACTTCAAGATCTCCAACATCTTAGTCATAATGATATTATGTTTGGTGAGTCCCATATTGCGGTAAGTTAGTTGGCATACAATTTAATAATGACATTCTAATGACTGTTTTCTTGATTTATAGACACTTCTCAGCGGCATTGCTGAATCGACTGCCATCTCCCCTCAGCTTCAGCAGAGTGCTTACAAATGCGCAGAAACGCTAGTTCGGTCCCACCATACCCTCATTGACCATATTCTACATCAGCCCTCAATATCAACGGAACACCAGATCCTCTTACGAACTCTAGACACATGCCGAACAACTCTTGACACTTCAGTAAAAGAGCAACAGTACAGCTTAGCATTAGGATGTGCCCAACTTCTAGTAGCTATTGCAGAAGTCTCAACAACAATGTCAGAAGGAACAGGCGAAATGATACATGGTGGGCGCCATGATGACAAGCCGCTTGCTTGCGATAATGGTCCGTTACTGCAGCACGTGTTCGATCAGCTCTCACAAATTCCAATTGATCTTCTTTACGCCGACCATTATACTTCCTACAAAAAGGTAAGTCGATAGTATTACCAATTCGCAAAGAAAAACAAAAAGGGAGGGGAGCGCAAAGGGGACATCATGTTATATGAAGCAATTTTATTTAATTATTTTGTATTGGTATATAAAGGTAAAAAAGCTGATGGCCAACAAATCCAAATTGCTTCTGTTACTGAACAATCAAGATGGAAAACACCCTTTTCTGGAAGGATACAATGTGATGATTTCCCACCCAGGTAAGTCAATGCGGATAGATATGCATATATACGGATACTAACATTAGTTTACGTTATATACACAGAAAAAGAAATTGGCAATATCCTACTCCAGTATTGCGCTTCAATATCAAGGCTTTGTCAAAACCTTTCTTCATGGTTCCCTGTTATCGCTTTAGATGCTTTGGAAAGACAAGTCCATTCCCCTACGATATTTGTAAGAAACAAAAATTATATTTAGCCTGATACTTTCGTTTGATTCCTTGTTCTTACTCGTCGTTTGTCTTGACTAGATGAACATTCTACGTTTATTGTTTCGAACAGTGCCAACAGAAAAAGCCATCGTGGATGATATATTACGACTCTTGCGATTATTTGGTGCGTGGGATGAATCATCAGGGAAATATCAATCTAATGGATGGCATTTGTATCAGATTGGCAAAGAAGCAGGGGTCTGTGGGTGGCACGCTGTCTTGCACTCTATAATGAAAGATCTTCAGTCATTGGTAATATCGACGATGGAATGACTCGATGGAAGAAAGCAATGGACTAATAAAATTCATCATGGGGGGGGGACGGTTTATTATGGTTAGGCCGAATCGGATTCCTGTATGTATTGGTTATCAAGTCTATCACACGTTGGTTTAGCTGAATGGTCGCTCTCCCAAAACAAATATGAAAATGCCATCAATGATATTGTGAATTTATATGTCACAGCTCTCACCAAACTGAAAGTAAGCATGGTTTTAGAGGCGATATGCATGTGTGAAAAATAGTATGAATAACTGACTTCTCTTAAAAAAATGTATATGCAGGCTTTCAATTCAGTAACTGGATGGTCAAAATTTCAAATCTGGTTTATTCGCTTACGTATGGAGGTGATTCATGCGACACAACACATGTTGGCTACATTGGAAACGATTCGTTGTGACGATTTGGATGATTATCGAATTTTGAAAATGGTAATAAACGAAAAATAGGAATAAATGGAAAATGTTTTCTTTTCTAACTTCGGTGTCGTAGATGAACAACTGTGCTGATGGATTTCGAACACTTGCGTCACGGTATGACACTGCTTCTCAATCGATGCTAAATGTGGATACTACAATGATGATGGTGATGGAAGATTTCAAAGTCAGTGCCCTTATTCTAGAACATGCCTCTAAAATATGTGTAAAATCAAGGTATGCTTTGCAATAATTATTTCTGAAAAACATTTTCCCTCTAACTCTATTTTTTGTATAGGGAATCTTTCTTTTACATAGATCCAACGCTGTTGTCATTGATTGCCAGACATGAAAGCACATTCTCATACAAAATCGATAATGGTTCCACTGTCTCTTCACAGTTATACAAATTCCGGAATATGTGTATTATATTCTTACAAGATATGATCAAATGGGAAGAGGAACAAAGTGCAAACATCATCGAACAAGTAAGTGTATATCATCTTATCAATGGATGGTTGATAGCTTTAGATATGACAGATTTGTATTAACGAAGTTTTTCTTGTTTTAATAGCGATACATGGACGCTACAGTATCCTTTTGCCAAGATTTACTCTGCTGTCCATTGATTATACCACCATCATTCTTCAAAGTCAGCTTATAGATTATTTAGTAATTAGTCATTATAGTGTAGGGGTTGTTTTTTAGAATGTATTCTCAAATAAAGCAATTGTACAATTTTATCATTATATCTCTTATTATGTGTCTGACTAATTATACTGCAAATGCAAAATCAAGAAATGTTTGGCTCATCATTTCCATGAAGAATAGACATTGCAATGTCTATCCGACCATTTACTTGTTCATTTTGGTGTTTTAATTCCTACTCCACATTCGGTAGGGAACTACGATAACGACGTCAACGGGAAATACAAAATTATATCGTTATTATGGGTAATACTGCTATTCATAAAATGTGCATCATTTTATATCTCGCAAGGCACAGACATGGTAGAACCTGATTTGAGGCCCCAGAAACGATTTCAAAACCCGCCCACGTGAAGCTTTATTTACTCCCACATTTCTTTTCGTTTTTTTTTTTCTTCATCGTTTAACTTCTTTAATGTTATAGTGATCTTAGATTAGTGTCAGGACTAGTTTAGAAAAGTTTTCATATTAGGGATTGCAACATGCATGGGGAAACCCTTTCATTTAAGTTGTAGAATCTGAAGGTAGCATTAGTAGGAGTTTTGGATCCGTCAATAGCTCAATTTAGTGTTAATGTGTTATATGCATTATTGTCTCAATAAAATATGTCTTTTATATATATATATATATTTGATTCAATGACTAATGTCTCATAAGTCTCTCTCATGTCTGTTCAATAGACCTTTTTTCTACTATCATCACCGTTTGTGATTAGTATAGACCGCTGTTGTGCTTCAATAACATACCCTCAGATTAGAGCTTACCATTCCTCTGAACTCCCATTAGTTTCCATGTTGGTCTCCGACATATTGTTCCATTAGATTTTTTTGTAACAATGGATCTTTCGTCTTTAGTTTGATGCCGATCAATATACGTCAATAAATATTCCTTTTTATTAGTTGGCCATTATATGACCCATATGATAATGAGAAATGATGTTATTGTTGATTTTTTGGAAGTCCCTTATCAAGCGACTGCTTTAGTCCACTCAGACTGAACCCTTTTGCACACCCTCCCACAAAGGACAAAATCCTGGATCAATTAGCATAAAATGTAGGAATGTTGTTACTCCACCAATCAACACTGATGAACCTAGACCATGTCAAAATGTAATTTTCTCTATATAATATTAAAGTTTCGCTTGACAAGACATACTGTATACATCAGATCATTGTTTTTATTACGAATGACACAATAATGATAATAAAAATAAAACCGCCTATAAAGTCCCAAGCCAAAATCAGTGGCGCTATAAGGAAATGCCACCGGAGTGCAAAATGGCGTAGGTATCGAAACCCAAACTGAATTTCTCGCCCTCTCACCCTTCCCGCACACCCGTAAAGAGCCTTGAGTCAGGTGTTGCCCACTAAAGTATAAACTATGGTGAGGGTCTATCCCACCCATCAAAACCCATACTTCAGGAAACCTCTGGCACCCAATTGATCTTTATTCTTTGCAAGTGTTAAATTGTTTAAAATCCCGTATGCTTTTTAAATTTGGGAGTGTCCCGAGTATTGCATATTATTCTTCACTTGTCAAAAGAATAATTTACACACCGATGTAACTAACATTCAATGATTTTAGGATTTTTATTGTTTACCCGAAGAATATTCTTAATTCGTTCATGCGCGGAATGATTATTTTATATTTGTAAATAATATACAATTACAGTTCAAAAACAAAGCACAAATAAGACATAATGCAAGAGCGTTGCCTTGAGATTGTTTGCTGATTACGAAAAAGGAAACCCCACCCAACGTTTTCTTTAGCGCCAGTTCTAGGCAGATGTCCATCGTCAAGAGATATTGTTCTTTCTTTCAATTCTTTCTTATAAAATAATACTAACACCATTTATTTCTCACAAATTTCCTCCAACAATAAACGATAGCTGCTGTGGTTACTAGCTCATACACCTACTTCAGCGACCTTTATTAATCAAAGGAAAAAAGATCTGGTTCAAGCACGTCATTGGATTCAAATTCCGCCGTCCACTCAGCTTGTGGAAGTCTTTTTTTGATGGCAGTTTGCCAATTTTTTTGTTCCTTTTTTACTTTCCACTTCACCACTTTTTTTTTAATGAACCATTTACGCTTAGCTGCCCGTCGTGCTTACTCTACTGCCAAACCGGCTGTTGTACCTCGTGTAAGAATAAGAAAAGAAAAGTAAAGCATGGAGATATATACCAATAGGCTGATCCTACCTTCATTTCATTGACTTTAGATTACTCCTGGTCTTGTTGGAGCTATTGGCAACACTCCTCTGGTAACTGCGACCTGCTTATTAAAATATGCGGGGAAATAAACTAACTTTTCTTTGCCATACCCTTTTTCTTTGTTTGATAGATCCGATTGAACCATATTAGTGAAGAAGTAGGATCTGATATCTTGTGCAAAGCCGAATGGATGAATCCTGGTAAATACAAAAATGGCGGCCTTATTATGACATAAAGAAGTATGACTCACTGACATTTTTCTATTTTTGGTTTGGTAGGTGGTTCTGTGAAGGATAGAGCTGCATTGTATCTTGTCCAGGACGCCGAAGAACGGGGATTGCTTCAACCTGGAGGTACTGTTGTGGAAGGCACTGCCGGGAACACTGGTATTGGTCTTGCTCATGTCTGTCGTGCCAAGGGATACAAATGTGTCATCTATATGCCCAACACACAGGTAATGTAGCAGCCAAAGGAAGCGGAGCAAATAAGATAGTGGATGAAATATTGACAGCTCACATTACAATCTACCTTCTCTGTTTAGTCTCAAGAAAAGATCGATCTTTTGCGTATGCTTGGTGCCGAAGTTTACCCTGTCCCTGCTGTTGCTTATGAAAACCCAGAAAACTATAATCATCAAGCTAGCCGCCATGCAGCCAAATTAGAGAATGCTGTGCACACTCAACAATTCGACAACATTGCGAACCGTCGTGCTCATATTGAAACTACTGGTCCTGAAATCTACGCTCAAACCAACGGTGAAGTTGATGGATTTGTATGTGCTACAGGTACTGGTGGCACCCTGGCTGGTACTGCTCGCTATTTGAAGGACATGAAAGGTGATAACGTCAAAATTTTCCTCGCTGATCCTCCTGGCTCTGTATTGCATAGCTACATCACCAGTGGAAAGAAGCTGTTTGAACGGTCTGGTAGTTCCGTTACCGAAGGTATTGGGCAAGGACGTGTTACCGACAACTTGGCCCCTGATGTAGATTTGATTGACGGTGCGTTGACCATCCCCGATGAAGACTCTATCAAGATGATGTACCGATTGTTGGATGAAGAAGGTATCTATGTTGGCGTTTCATCTGCTTTGAATGTTGTAGCCGCCGTTGAAATGGCCAAGCAGCTCGGAAAAGGTAATTGATTCTAGATAATGATGATATTCTTCTTGTTTGTGCATCATATGTTGAAACCTAACAACTTTTATATTAGGCAAGAAGATTGCTACCGTTTTATGTGATGGTGCTTACAGATACCAATCACGTTTATTCAGTAAGTCTGGGGTTGTGAGTGGAGATGATGAGGCAAAGCGGAGATATGACGGACGGACCTTCAATGAACTAACTAAAAACGTTCATTCCCACCCTTTTTGCATCTTTATTTTTTATCATAGGTCGCCAATGGCTCGAATCCAAGAAACTCGATACTGCTATCCCTGAACACTTGCAAAAATATATCATTCTTCCTTAGATTAGCCTTTCGCCTTACTATTTTTATTATTAGTATTATACATTGTAAAAATAAAACTCCCACTTGTTATCATAGTTTTATATTGTATTACAAATGTCTTCTCTGCTTCTCTATGGATGATAAAATTGGCTTTATCATACCATCATTTCTGTCGAAAAATGGGCTTTTTAGGTTTATCATATACCACACTTTTTTTTGACTCGTGTGACATGGGATAAAACCGGGTAACACAAGTCAAAAAATTCAATTATTTGTTTCCTCTCATCCTTGCTCATTTTTTTTTTGTCCCTCCCCCTTCCTTCATTTCATCGCAATACCTATTCTTTTATATTAGGAATAATGGCTGATACTCCAATTGATTCCAAAGAAACTCCACCTGCTGAAGTCCATGACGACACCAAGGTAGTTGATACCCCCGCTGCTACCCCTATTGCTATTGAAACTCCAACAACAACAACGGAAGATAAAAAGGTAGTAGAAGACGACGAAGATGAATTCACTGACGCTGTGGGCGATAGTCATGAAGACAACGATGAAGATGAAGACGATGACGACGACGACGACGACGACGAAGAGGGTGGTTTACAAACAGATGCTTTGGGCTTATCCATGGTCATCAGCGCTCTGCAAGGCACGGTTAAACAACAACAACAACAACAACAACAGCAGCAGCATCAAAAAGACGAAGAGGCGGCGACAAGCAATACTGACAGCAAGCACAACGAGGGGATTACAAATGAAGACAACACGACTGTTAGGGATGGACTAGTTATTGATACCAACAACACCTCAGCAACAACTTCAACGCGCGACGACACCAGTGAGCCTCATACCCCTGTACCTGGCGACATGCCTGCCGAAGTCAACGAGGGCAATGATGATACGGGCAACACCAAGAAACCTGACCTGAGTGTCCAAACCGATCTTTTGCGCAAAAGTCTGGACTTACCTTCCGACAAGAACATGGCCGACTACGTGACTCCACCTACTCCTGGCGTGGCTCCTACCTCTTCCACTGAACTTTCCAAGGAACTCTCAGATCAAGAATACTCTCAAACTAACACCGTGATGCCTGGTAAAATCGATCTCAAGTCTGTCTTGGCAAATACTATGGGTCCACGCGAACAAGAAAAATACGGTTAGTACGGTATTGGAAGAAAAAACTGTGCTGGCGGGAAGGTTGTGACAGCTAGACATCAACAATTACTAATGATCGTTTTTTTTTTTTTTTTTTTTAAATACAAATGTATAGATCAAAATATGCTAAAGGGGATGCAAGCCTTCTTTAACAACAAATTTGCTGATGCGAAGAGTATCTTTAGCACTCGATCGGAAAAGTAAGTAATTTGTGGATGGGGCTCATAATGATGACAGTGATGGTTGTTTGTGGAGTATATACGTGTGTTGGCTGAAATGAATCATTGATGATTTTTGTTTGCTTCTATTATTTCAATTAGTGACCCTCTATATGCTCTTGGACTTGGATGCATGGCGTTTATCAAAGGTATGTGATCTATATACAGCATGTTGTCTTTTTGATTCTGACTTCTTATTATCTTATCTCAACTTTACGTGTCTCCATAGCAATTAGTGTGAGTATCAATATTTCATTTAAACTATACTGAATGACCTACTAACTTCCCCTCCCCATTATAGTCCTCCGACCCCAAAGACGCTGAAAATGCTATCATCACTTTGACTGAAACCTATCAATTCGCCAATGCACAAGTTGAAGCCGCTTCCGCAAAAAAACCACTCAAGGACACAGTATCTCATTATATTACCAACTTGATTGGAACAAACCCAACCAACTTACCAACCAATACAAGACCTCTTAATCAAGGCGAAATGAACAATCAACCATCTTTTATGACTAACGGTGCTCTGCGGGCCCATGTTATCAAGGCTGAATGTGGTTTGCTAATGGGTATCATTCACCTGACCCAAGAAACTGTGGTGGGATACTTAAAAATGGGCATGAATCTCAGAAGAGGTAAACTAAAAGAATGAAATATATAGGAATAGGGGTGGATGGTTAATATGTATACTGACTTCTGGGTTTTTATAATCGTTTTTTATTATTATGATTATTATTTTATTATTTTTAGCTTACAGCAGCTACAGTTTGGTATGGCAGGAATACAAGCGCATGGGACAAGATTTCAATAAATACTTGGATCAAGATACTATCTCAGCTATTCAATTTGGGTAAGAGATACGAATGATGACTTGCAAATAAAAGATGATGACGATTAATAATATATATTATATATTTGTAGTATCGGGTCCGTTCATCTTTTACTGTCGTCTTTGCCTCCGAAAATTCTCCGTATTGTGTCTGCATTTGGATGGAAAGCTGACAAGCATCTTGGGTTTGCTCTTTTGAAACTATGTCTTGAGGGTCGTCGCATTCGATCTCCTTTGGCCTCAATGATGTAGGTCACTCATGTTATTTGTGAGCTTATTACATGCTTACTTATTATTATTTTTTGCTTTGCACTGATAGGTTACTATCTTACTATGTGATTCTGACCTCTTTTGCGCCACAATTACTGACGCAAGAATTAGTACAACCAGCCATCGAATGTCTCTTGGATGCTCAGCAATCGTATCCCAATTCGGCTTTCTTCTTATACTTTGCCGGACGAGTATCACGACTTGCAAAAAATCTATCATTATCGACGCAATCCTTTGTATACACCTATGAAGTCAGTCAAGGTGCATGGGCTGAGACTACTATGGGGACTTTGGCAACATTTGAAATCGCGTTCAACAGTGCTATGGATTTGGATTGGGAAGGTGCATGTAAACGATTATCGGAACTTCAAAACAAACATCACTCCCCAGCCTTCGTCAAATACTTTTATGGTGCATGTATGGAAATGATGGGTAACCGGACCGAAGCCATTCTTGCTTTTGCGGAAGCACCGAAACTCATGGATAAGAAGAAAAAATCTCAAATGGAACAATATGTTACTCGCAAGGTGGACTTTTTTGAACAAAGCGGATATCAAGACATGGACTTTAGCTTACCTGCCTTGGAAATTTTGGCCATGTGGAACTACTTCCCAACAATGTCCGAACAAGCTTTGGAAAAATGTCTCGTGTTAGTGGACGTTACTTTGGAAGCCATCTATGAACGAGAAAAGCAAGAATACGAAATTCGTGTGATTGAATTGGCTCCTAATGCTCCTGTGCCTGATTACTATGATCAACGAGGGACTCTTTTAACAATGAAATCATCGATTTTGAACTCCTTGAACCGACACAAGGACGCCATTGTGCATTTGAACTGGGTAATCGACCACAAGGAACATATCAAGTACTCAAAGTGGATTGTGCCGTTTGCTTACTGGTAAGATATATATATATATACAGTGATGACAGAAAGATGTTGATGACTCAGTGTTTTTTTTTTTTTTTTTTTTTTTTTTTTTTTTTTTTTTTTTTTTTTTTTTTTTTGCATAGGGAATCCGGAATTACTCTTTGGGCACTTGAAGACTTTAAGCGCGCTAGAGCTCTGTGGGAACAAGCATTATCTTTCTCTGGTTATGACTTTGAATATCGTTTGGCTATTGTAAGTGACATTTGGGCAGATGACATAGATAGAATAGATAGCGATTTATTCTCTTTTTTTTTTTAATTTTAGCGATTGAACCTAGCCATCACACATGCCATTGAACTCGGTGTTCCTGAAACTCCTCCTTCAAAGCCTGAAAAGGGATTGACAACTCATGGACGGAAAAGAATGTCAATCATCAATCGGCTAACAGGAAGTACCAGCACTCCTGTTGTCCCAACTGCTACTACCTCTACGACCGCTGCTACAACTTAGAAAATCGAGATGGGTTGTTGCTTCTGAATTGCTACTGTATCTCTATATATTTGTGTTTACCTCTTGTTGATTTTGCTGTAGTTTTTATTTGTTGTTATTATTGTTATATGTTTTTTAGTATTCTTGTTTTTTAGTTTTTATTATCTTGTATCGATTTTTTATAGTTTTATTTTTATTATCTTCAATTGTATGTACTCCAAAACTTTCCTCCTTTCTTTTTATTGGTTGTTTAGTAGCCTCTCTCTCTCTCTTTTTTTTTTTTTTTTTTTTCACCAGTATATTCTAATAAAATCATATGTATAATGCTACATTTATCCATCAATTTCTACGACTATTAAGACTGCTTAGAAATGAATACATCTCAAGTGGCTTTACACAGTCTCTCGGGTGTGTATGTATTTGTGTGCGCGTCGGTATAAAGAGAAATGGGTTCCACAACTCTGATGTATACTGTATATATTTGCCACTACAGAGTATTTTGTTGTTGTGCCGTCTGCATTTCGCACTTTAGTGGGTATAGAGAGTAGCGATAGTGGGGATAGCATTATTTGTTACTATACTATTTATTCGTAACTCGTTTCTAGCGAAAAATTGCGTTTATTTCTAAATTTTGGCTCAATCGACTGTGTGTTAGTATAGAATCTTTGGAAATCCATTTGGACCATATTTCTTCTACCAGGGACTCGCTTTTAGCTCAAGTTGGTTATTAAAGATCTAAAAAAAAAAAAACTATGGTGCGAAATATAATCAAAATGCAAACATCTTTGTGGAGATATCAAGTCCATTCAAACGCAACCGTTTTTAGTGGAAAGCCGAACAAGTTATTTTCTTCCCCAAAAATTTAACAGTATAGTATAACAATTCCCATTTTGGTAAAATACTGTTGAAACAAGAAATTACCTAACGAAATATCCCCAGGCCGCAACCCAGGCCAGCAACAAACATCATAAACACACCATAACTGACCTGTTGGAGGTAGTACAATGGAGAGTATCTCAGGGATCCGATTGATGAAAGATCAATACTAACGTACAGAGACAATCATAAAATTAGTCTAATATACTGTACAATATATTTAAAAGATTATAAATGGATATCTTTTATTGAGGCACAACAACAGTCGTCACTAATCAAAAGAGAAGATGGCAGTAAAAAACACAGATCTAATGCACAAACATGAGGGAGACTTATGGGTCACTTTTCATTGAAGCAAGTAAAAAGAGACATGTTTTATTTAGATATAGTTACAAACTATGGACGAAATAACACTAAACTAAGTCAATGGAGGCTCCAAAATGCCAACAGCTGGGTGGTTCAAAATCCTGAATCCAGAATGAAAGGGTTTCCCCATGCATCTTGTAATCCCTGATCTGAAACCCCTTCTAAACTAGACCTGACACTAATCTAAGATCACCATAACCTCAAAAAAGTTAAAATGACGAAGAACTATAGAAGAAAAAAAGAAAGAAAAGAAAATAAGAGCGACAAAATAAAATTGAGCGACAATAAAAATGAGCACATGTGCGGGATTTGAATTCTCTTCTGTAGTCTCATACTGAACTGTAAGTCAGACCGTTTACCTTGATTTCTTTTTTCGATGACCACCTTTTCTCATTTGGATGATAAAAAAATAAAAAGGTTCAGAAGTCCGCCATATCGACAGATATAGCATTGGTACACATATTAGACTAATGATATTAGTCACAATAACGAAGCCATTTCGCTTTCCCGTTGCTAACGCGACTGTGGTTCTCTCTGTACTTGTTCTAACGTTTTCGTCTAACACATGACCGTCATATAAGATTAGCGTAAATATATTCAACTGTCATTTGTTACTTTATCCCAAATAGGGAATACTCTTGGTGATTAAGTTGTTAAAAGGGTCTTTGTTTTCAATGTTGTCACACTAGTCATTTGGTAATGGTTTCGTGCCTGGTATTAGTTTCTGGAATATATTTCTCGATTGTTTTATTGGGTTAGAGTGAAGTGTTAATATCTTTCTTTGGTCGTGATTCTGAACGTTGACAAGAATAGAAATATTAAAGGAGAGAAATCGGTGATTCAATGCTAGTATAGCAATATATATAGTACTGTAGTTCTGATTGAAAAGATAGCCAACGAAGAAATCGTCAAATTTATGACTGTCACCACTGTAAACATGTAATATTATATTTTGTCCAATACTGTTATGTAAATTTGGCACGACATCTGTTTACACGGTATTCGGATTGTAATGATAGACATGATCATTAATATCTTCGTAATATTTTTTGAACTCTATTCACTGTTGTGATTTTCTTTTATCTAAGCTTTAAATAAATATTATATAGTAACATAGTTTAATTTAAAGGGGATGTCACCACCCGCAAAATTTTCTCCCTCCGTATAATACATTATAGTATATATCGCTTCGTAACAGACAGCACTACAGTACTATGTCTTGGCAAACAGTGGTTACTTTCGAAATTTATGACGTTCGGTCAAACCAATCAAGTCATTATATAATTATGATACCTATTTTAATATAAAAGAAGGGCAAATCCGGTGACTTGCTCAACATATAGTAAATCGAATAAAAAAAGAACCGCGAGTATTATTTTTACCGAAGATCATAAGTCATCGCACTATCAAATGATGTGGAAATGGCATCTTATATAAAGAAGCAATTTTTTTGTGTCAAAAGATGCCCTTAAAAAAAAACTTTTCAAGAGATAAATATGCCAGAATCAAAAATTGCAAGAGTAGCGATTATTGGAGGTGGACCAGTAGGTACGCTTAGTGCTATTTATTTTTCTCAGCGGGGGTGGAAAGTGGATATTTTTGAACAGCGCTCAGGTACGAAATATATAAAAAATCTTCGATGAAAAAGAGTCATATTTATCAATTCATTTTTCTATACATGATAGACATACGTTTATCTGAGAATAAAAATAATCGAAGAGGCAGATCTATTAATTTGTCATTGTCTGAAAGAGGAATCAGTGCCTTACGTGCCACTGGTCTTGGACTTGAAAAAACGATTATGGCATCAGCGGTGCCAATGCATTCAAGAATGCTACATTTAGGTGTAGATGGACATCAAGTACCTCAGGCATATTCGATTTATGGAGATGTAAGGAAGAAAATCTCCATACACATACTGTACTCACCCTGAGGTTTGTTATGATTAGTTCACCAACTCCGTTGATCGTACTCAATTCAATGAAATGATGTTAGATGCATGCGAAAAATGCCCTAATGTTACCATTTATTTTGAGCATCATCTTTCTCAAGTCAATTTTGATGTTGGATCAATGGAATTCATACAGGGGTAACTAAAAAGAAAATATACCTTGCTCCTTTTTTAAACTCTCAATCAAACTATTCTATCATAGGCCCAATAAAATCAAGCAAATTCGATATGCAGATTTAATTGTTGGTGCTGATGGTGCCTATTCTAAGATGCGTGGACAAATGATGAGAGAAATGAGGTAAAAAATACAAAAAAAAAAAAAAAAAGAAAAGAAAAAGTAAACAATCGCTAATATTTTTTATTTGCTTCATTTTACAGAATGAACTATCAACAAGAATATATCAATACTGGATACTGTGAACTCCATATGCCGTCAAAGGTGATTGACGGAAATCGCACATATGCATTGGATCCAAATCATCTACATGTTTGGCCAAGGCATTCATTTCTGATTACTGCCATTCCCGATTTGGTAAAATCAAATCCCGACAACCACCCCATGTTCCATATTTTTTTTTTTTTACATTGACTTTTTTTTTTTTTTTTTTTTTGTAGACTCACACATTTACGTGTACATTATTTTTACCGTTTGAAGTGTTTGACAGAATTGATGACAAAGAAAAATTGATACAGTTTTTTGCTACTCATTTCAAAGATCTTCTACCTTTGATTGGTCCAGAGCAGCTTGTAAACGATTATTTCAACAATCCGCGCGGGTCTTTAATTTCGATCAAAACGGCCCCTCATCACATTTCAGATAAAGGTGTTATTGTGGGCGATGCTGCTCATGCTATGGTTCCATTTTTTGGGCAAGGATTGAACTGTGGCTTAGAAGATATTGAGATATTGCATAAAATACTAGATGAGCATCACGTCCGACCTCTCATATCACACCAAGGCGTGGTGCCTGGATTGGCTCAAGCGTTGACAGCCTACTCTGATGAACGAGTCAAGGATGCGCATGCAATTTGTGATCTCGCTATGTATAATCATTATGAATTGCGATCTGCAGTGACTTCTGTTCGATTCTTGGCCCAAAAAAAACTGGAGCACTGGATCCATTACTATTTCCCTCATTTGATCATCCCTCTGTATTCCATGGTCAGTTTCTCATCCATGCCTTACTCACAGACAGTTAAACGTTGGCATACCCAAAAGTTTTGGCTCAACGTTTTTATTGGTGCTGTCACTCTTACGGTTATCCCGGCATCAGCGTGGCTTATATCAACAACCTTTCTTTATAACCGTGCTTTTAGTGTGTCATTTTGGGGAAAAAATGGCGGTGCTGCAATAATCAAACAGATCACGACCTTTGGGAATGGAATTTATTCTCTTTTAGTTTCGAAAATGAATTAACCATGGTGCAAAAATTCATTTTTGCAGTCCACATATTTAAGACGTCATATTTAGTATGTAGAACATAAATAAAAAATAGGTTTATTTGGCAACTAGTCCAGGCAATGTTTTTATTTTTGTGGTAGCGTGCAGTCTTCATTTTCCTCATGTTGTTGTAAAACTGAATAGCAACGGGAAGGTTTGTGGATTGGGAGAAGATGCATGTGAGGTTAGCTTTCTGGATCTGAGAAGTGAAGTGGGAATGATGCCTGGTACTCCAAACGGCTTTTGGAGAAGGACTTCTTTACAGCACTTAAGGCATTATGTAATATATTATATACAATTGAATACATTCATTGACGACAAAACAATATTTTTTTATTGTAAAAATAAAGCTTAGATTATTCTAAAAGGGAAGCAATTCTACTGTTTGTGACATACTGTACTACAGTACCTTTTCTGAAATCCAAAAAAAAAAAATTGCAAACCCCAAACCTCACAATAGACCAGGAAAAATGTTCAAATTCCGCACACGTGAAATATTTATTTTCTCTCCCTGGCCCATTTATTTTTCCCACTCTTTCTTTTTCTTTTCTTTTTTTTTTTTCATTTCAATTTTTCTTCACCATTCAACATCTATCGGGTTATTTTGGATCTAGAAGTGTATCAGGACTAGTTTAGAAGGGGTTTCAGCTCAGGGATTACAAGATGCATGGGGAAACCCTTTCATTTTGGATTCAGGATTTGGGACTACCGTTAGTTGGCATTTTGGAGTCTCCATTAGCTTAGTTTATTGTTAGTTTGTCCATAATTTGTATCTATATCTGAATAAAATATGTCTCTTTTTACTTACTTCAATGACAATGTCTCATCAGTCTCTCTTATGTCTCGTGCAATAGATCCTTTTTTTGCTACCGTTATAGTGTTTACCGTAGTTGTGCTTCAAAAAAGATATCCATTCGTAGTCATTTCCATGTATTGTCTGTCTTGCATAGTATATTAGATCCCTTTTCACAATCGCACCATTAGATTAGTTTTGATCATTCTTCAAATCTCCTTTAGTTTCTCTCATTCTTCCCACATTAGATCAAGTGTTGCAATGAAATCTCATTTCTAGCTTGGTATTCCCATATTGCTCCAATAAAACATTATTTTCTTGTATTAACCGTACACTGACCCCATATATGTTACACAAAAGTGTTATTGTTTCTATTTCTATTTTATGAGCGTACTACCAAACACCTGCTCTCTAGTCCATGCCCTATAGCATTAACGATCAGTTTGCAGTTCTAGGTCGCTTTGATATAAAAAATGGCTCTATTCCCACTCATATTAATCAATATATTCATGCTTCCAGTCTAGCTTCCTGTGTAAAATAATGTAGCGTACACTATACTACATATATTGTATATACCCAATTCTTTATTTTTCTTGCGTATTGTATTATAAAATCAAATATTAAAAACTAAACGACATCAAGCGGCGGAGGGACTGTCTATCAAAGTACCGAATAGCGGAGATGTCACCGTCTATCGTGATTTTATTTACTTATATACAGAGAAGTCAATATAATGACGATCAAGTCCTAAGGTGCCGTCTGCTGAAGTGCAAAGCAGTCCCAACCCTTCTATCCATGTATATCATCCTATCCCCATGTTTTTAAGATGTGAGAATTTGTAAATTTATTAAAATGGTAGGTATAATATATATATATATAACTAAGGATATGAGCTATTTTAAGATATATCAACCTAAAGGGTTGAATAATATAAACTAATCGAATGAAGGGAATGCATAATGATGAGTGTGAGAGGCGCGGGGGGGGACATTCTATGATCCGGATGAACTAGGTAGTAATTCAAACATATATTGATAATTCGAATCGTAAGGATTGGTCATCACACCTTGCATGCCTTGTGAAGAGGTACCTGAACATAAACAATGCATGTTATTTCCAGCCAAGACTTGAATGAGTTCACCCTACAAAAAAAAAAAAAAAAAAAAAAAAAAAAAAAAAAAAAAAACGATAAAAAACGTAATCAGAATGTGTGTCCAATCATCCACCACCCTCTCTTTTTCTTTTTTTGTACTTACACTTTCTACATGCCGGACTTCAATCATTTGAGAATCAAATGCCACAATGTAGGGATAGTAAAATGCTACTTCTTGAGGGTTGCCGATCCATTCGACCTTGTCGTAGTGTTTGCGGGAATGACTACCTTTGTAATCGACCAAGAAGAAGAAGGCATCATAGCATAATAAAAATCCATCTCGACATTTAAACATCGCCAACGGTTTGACGGAAGACGATCCACCACCACTACCACCAGAGGGTATCATTAAGAAATCAAAATCTCGATCGTTCACCGTATCTGGCAGGTTCCGAATATCATGTAGAGCATCCAAATCAATAATTTCAAAGCCACGTTCGCACACAATCGCCAGTCGTGCTTTTAATAGTTGTACATTTGTTGCTTCGGCACCAATGTAAAATGGCTAAAAGGAGGAAGAGAAGTCGTGTGAATAAGGAAACGAGAAATTGGCATGTACCGATGCACTCACACCATTTCTATGCCTTTTTTTTTTTTTATTTACCTTGTAAAGTCTGAACCAGGGCTGAGTTTTTCCAAGAAAACCCGCTTTGTTGTTGAGGAACTTGCTGTTCTTGGGATCCCTCAAATCACCACAATAAGGTTCGTAAGTCTTGAAGTGGCTATCCATTCCTTTTCGTTTCATTGTCACTAACAAAGATCGACCCATCGTTTTTCCGCATGAGAAAAATTGAACATGTTGTGACACTTTTTGTGCCGCATATCCTTTCTTGGGGGTACTAGGATCCAATAATTCCAAAGCATACGCAGTTAGTGTTTTGTCTTTGTGATGTCGGTAATCGGAAAGTTCCAAACGTTACAAAAAAAAAAAAAAAAAAAAAAAAAAAAAAAAAAAAAAAACGGAGGTCAGCCTTGTCTGTGTGTCATAGGTTCAATTCGATGCGCCCCGAGATTATTTACCTGCCAATATCAAAAGAAGATGGTTTTCTTGCATAATGTCGATCTGTGTAATATTTGCCAACACCATCACCTGTTGAAATGGAATCGATCCATCTGTGCTTCCCATCCATAACCCTTGCGACGTACTTGCCACCACCATTCGTTTGTCGCTGGTGCTAACTGTGATTTCCGCAAACGAAAAAAGATTAGAAATGAATAAAAAAAACCCCCATCCTTGTGAACCTTTTTTTTTTTTTTTTTTTTTTTTTTGCGTGAGGACTTACCAAAAGACATTGATGCGGTGACCTTTCCAGCAGATAAAGAAGGACCGAAGGTATGATCCGTCAAACATCGTATGCCAAAGACGTGCTGACCGCTATGCTCATTTTCCCACTGAGCCTTTGCTTGCATGATATGTTCCTTCCATAAGAGTTGCTGTTGTGGTAGATCGGTATACACGGTGTATTCATGTCCATACCGACCAATGTGGCATAGGGTTAATGGTGTTGAACCGGCAACCCCTTGAAGGGATTTGAAACGCATTGTGGATGGAATAGGGGAAGACAGCGGGTTCGAGTCATGTATCACCGAGCCAGGAATGGATTTGTTTTTAAGTGATTGTATCAGTGTGTGGTCACCTAGAGCAAAGCCTTCAGTGCCTTGTACGTGTAACAGGTTTAACGGGATCGGCGCCTTGGAGATCACATAGGCATAATAATCCACAGACGGGTTGACAGCGCTGGTGATGGTGTTGATTGGTGCCGAAGTTGAGCCGCCGCCATGCGAGGAAGTGGAGGAGGAGGAGGTGTCGATGAAAGGAGAGATTGCTTGTTGTTGTTCGATTTTTTCGGTTTGGTGATAAGTAGCATGTGATCGAATAAAAATAAATGGATGGGGCTTGATTCCATCAACTGAGATCGCCTCGTCACCGTGCTTTCATAGATCAGTCGTCGACCGGGTGATAAAAGCTGAAGATCGGCCACTGTCCATTGTTGCTGTTGCTGTTGCTGTTGCTGTTGCTGTTGCTGTTGCTGTTGCTGCTGTTGCTGTTGCTGTTGCTGTTGCTGCTGTTGATGTTGTTGATGTTGTTGATGTTGTTGATCGCTGTTGTTATTGCCTGTTGTCTTGAATTCCAGTTGATCATGAATCTGTAACAGTCGGAGTTGTCGCTTGCTTTCAGCCGATTGTTGATCCATGCGTTTCACCATCTGTACAATTGTGGATGTCACCATCTCCAATTCCTTTTTGTCAGGATGGTCATTGGGGGTTCGCTTGTGCACTGCATCCAAAAGAAGAGAATATCGTTGCAGTCGTGTCACCGGGAGGACCAAAAAATGACGAAAAGGCAATTTTCGTGTTTCCGCCTGTTTTTCCTTTTCCCGAATAAAGTTTTGGAAGAGAATGTTCTTGCTGGCTTCTTGTTTGACCATGTAATCAGCCAGAACCACATTAGGACCATATTGTAGATAAGCCGCTTCGAAGAGGGGGACATGGTTTAAAAGGATATTGGCCACATGGTCGACAAATCCGCCCTTCGCCTGGCAAGAGCTTTGGTAATCCCGAAGTTCATTGTACAAATTTCGATGAAGAAGCAATATATCCATATAGTTCGCAAACACTTTATCGCAAAAATCCATCCGACGGTCAGGTTCTAGACATTGTGCTGTAGTCAATGGTTTGGCAAAAAGCTTAAAAAACAAAGGTGATTTTTAGTGCTACATTCAACACGATTTACTTTTTTTCTTTTGGTAATCCTGAACTTACATCATCTAGTAGATTCAAGTCACGTACGTAGTCTTCTTCCGTATAGATCAACTCATGGATGGCTTCTTGACGTTTTACTTCCGCTTCAGATGTGTGTTGTAGAATTTCTCTAGGTATCATAGCAGACCAAGCCCTAGAGAGTGCCTAACAAATATAGAAAATAACAATAAAAATAAAGTTTGGTATCAGGCAGAATCACGCCCCATTTCATTTCATTTTGTTTTCTGTACCGTATCATGGGATGATGCCAAAGACGAGCCAAGTGATGTAGTACGATGGACATTGTTTCGCAAAATGGATGATGCTGATGGTAAATGTTGTTGTTGTTGCGGTGGTAGTGATTGTCGTTGTTGTTTTGGAGCAGTTTTATTAGGGCAACAAGGTGAATAACACGAGTTGAAACCATCACCCGGAAGACAACGAGGAGCATAGCACCGAGACAATGGATACGAGATACCTTGAGCTAATCCTTCCTGTCCTAAAGCTAATGTGGATTCCTTCAATGTGTAGAATTCAGTTGCAGAGTCGTAAAAGAGATTTTTCTTGAGTGATTTTTCCGAGTAAGGTAAAGGTTCAAATAATGCGGGATCCAATGCCATCAGAGTTCTACCAAGATTTCGATAAAATTTTTCCTTGTAACCTTCGGATACCAATGCGCGAATGATTTGCTATTCTTCCCCCACATCCCATAAAAAGAAAGTCTAAGTAAAATAATGATAACGATGATACTAATCCGTACAATATATGTTGGTTATCTTACCACAGCTTCCGCACCAGTAAAACTAAGGGGGTATTCATCCGTGCAAAAGAGCTTTCTTGATCCATTCATCGTTTTCACCCAATAAATGAAGTTCTGAGATAAGTTGGAGAGAAGCGCATGATAATCATTTACGTGAGGGCTATTGTCAAATACAAACGGCAAAAAATCCAAAGAGGGTGGTTGTAAAACGACGCCGTTGTTGGTTGTATTGGTACTACTGTTTGGTAAATTGGTCACAGATTGGCTAATAGAAGACATACCAGTAGAAGGAGACTTTGCATCAGCGGAGCTCTTCGTTATCACCATAGAATCTAAATGACCATCATGAGCAATGGTGTTAGATGGTACAGTCATTTGGTCGTGAGAAGGTGTTGTTGTTGTTGTAAAGGTATGGCGATTTGTTGCCTTTGTACCGGTATCCCCATTCACCGAAGGATCTTTAGTCATTGTGTAAAAGAGGATAGGGGTGGATGGGTAGATACTAATAAAGACAGAGAAGGAAAAATAAAAATAAATAACAAAAAGAAAAGAAGCAAAAAATGAAAAAAAAGGTTCTTCAGGACAAAATCGAATATTTGAATACCTGTGTGCAACCTCGTAGCTGAGCTGCATTTCCTTTTTTATACACGATCAGCCCTCTTTACCAAAACCGAAAGGAGGTTGCTATCAACATCGATCATCTTTGTTGGTCATACAATGTAAGTGCAATCCTTGGATTTCAACTGAAGGATATGAGTAAAATCTTTTTGAAAATAAGGTTTTTTTTTATTTGATTTTTGAATTTGAGGGTAAAAGAAGGTTATGAATATGATACAAAACAAAACAAAAAGAAGATGGGGGAGTGAGATGGAATGGGTGTGGGGGAAGAGGAAAGGATAAGCCTAATTCAAAAAGTAGTATAATATAGATGGGAAAGGAATAAAATTTCGATGGATGATAGCTATGTGTTGTGCTGAAAATTTTGTGTATATGGCTGCGTCAAATGAAGGAAAGAACGATCTATCTATGTCTGTTTGCTTAAGCGAGCTAAATGGTAGTTAATGGTGTTTTGATTTTTCGTCTTCTTCACCTATATTCATATTTCGAGTCAATAAATAAAATAAAAAGAGGGTCAATGTGGGTTGGTTATATATAAAGTAAGTGGTATTTTTCTTACAGGTTTAGCCAGGCAATCAGTCAAAGATTTGGCAGTAGTGATGCACCGCTTATCGTCAACACCAGCCGATGCCCAACATTCAAATAAAGCACCCATTTCAACAATACAAGGACTAGATTCCAATAACTTCTTAGGTCGTACTTTGAGTTGCTTCAACTTCATTGTGTATAAGGAAAATAAAATAATAAAAAAGAAACATCTATTCTTTTTGCTCGCCCTTGAAAAAAGAATGGTACATTTTGAAACGCCGCCCAAGCCACCACAAAGCTCACTCATATCAGATTCCGATCGCAAAACAGGGACTCAAAAAAGGGGGTCGATTTACTGTTGACAAGAGAAATAAAATACTTCACCGCTATTATATATTTTATGACCTATGCTAAAATGGTTTTTTTTTTTTTTTACTATGATAGGACGATTGTCCTTCTTTTTAGGTCATCGTACTATACCATATTATTTAGATTTGATTCTAAAAGCGGAGGTTTCTATGTCGTTGACTTCAACAAGATTAGTTGTACTTTTTTGAGTATATCGATTTTGTAAACTTTATACAAGATAATGGTTTTTGCCAGTTGCCATTTCGACCCGCAAACTAATTACTCGAAACAATGGAAAATGAAAAGCGAGCAAGAATAGCATCATTTCAAAAACTGTTCTATTTTCAGGTTCATTAGATTTGTGCATCTCTTGTCGTGGTGCAACATTTGAACCTGATATTTCAAACACCGTGATTTTTTTAGCCAGTTTTTTTTTTTTTTAAATCTGCTTTTTTTTATTTCTTTTTTCACCACTCCCTCCACTCCACCCGTTCCTTTTTATAACTCTACATACATTATGAAGTTCTCTATCGCTGCCGCTTCAGCACTCTTCTTCGCTGCCATCGCCACTGTCAATGCCGATGAATACTCTTCAACTATGAAAAAATGGTGTGGCGGTAAGGCGTGCAAGTCGTTTTTTTAGGTGCCAAATATTCATTTTTATTGTTTTTTACTGTATTTCAAATAGGCCTCTCTGTGCCTACTCCTGATGGTAGCGCTGCTGTTGTTGCCGGTAGCCAAACAACTATCACTGTTGGTAAGTACAACTTTAAAATAAACAGTGTTAAACGCTCTCTTATCTCTCCTCTATCTCTCCTACTTATTGACATTACTCATTAACTCTCGTTTAGAAAACAAACCTAACGATTCGCACAAAAAAACCATCTCTGGGCTTGACGTAAGGAATCTTATAATGGGGGGCCCATCTCATATCATTTTTGTAAAATTCACCCGCCTTTTTTTTATTTTTTCTATCACCATCTTTGCTCTCAACACAATAGTTATACTCTGTTGCTGCGGATGGATCATCCAAGTACTTGCAAAACGTATGGGAGGGTAAACAACCTTTGGAAACATCGGCTTCCATTGAAGACACCATCCCATCCAATACTACAGCTGGTCAATACTTATATCGGTAAGAAAATACATGCCCTGTGATAATGAATGATCATCACCCATAATTGGACTTGACATGTTTCTGACTATATTTGGACTTTTTCATTAAATTTAGTGTCTGGGTAACCAACGACGTGAATGGTATGCATGGTCCTGATTGTTTGAAAACATCCCATATTTTCAAGGTGACCACTGGAAGCCACACCAATGCTGCTGGATTAACGGAATATGCTGAAAACTTGGATGATGAACAACTTTTCAACCCCAAACATGCCAAAGGTTGTTTCGGTCTCTCTGTGGTTTATCCTCAAGAAGGTGCTGTCTTTGAAGAAGGTTCCCATTCTCGTGTGTCTATTAAACGCGACTCCTCTTCCCAAACGGATCAATTGAAGAAGGTTGATTTATACAAGGTGGTCGATGGTAAAGCTCCTGTCTTCGTCCAAAATGCTTGGAAGGGTATTGAAGATCTTATCAAAGACTTTACCCTTGAGGATCACATCGTCATTCCCGAAGATCACATTGACTACGATGCTACCTATATCTACAAGTAAGTGTGTCTTTATCATCTTCTTTTTTAATATGTACGTTTTATATTGACCTTACTCCTTTCTTTTTTTTTTTAATAGGGTGGAAGCTTCAAGCAACAAGTATACTGATGCCATTTGTGAATTTACCTCCAAGGAATTCAAGATTCAAGCCAAGAAATAAATGGTATGGCCTGTGTCCCCCTGTTTCATTAGTTTTTAGTTTAGATTAGTTTGTTTTTTGTTCTCCTTTACTTTATCATTATCTTTTTTTGTCTTCCACTATCTATCTATTCTTCTACTCGCCCTTTTCCTTTTTCTTCTCTTTTATTTCTGTATTTTTCTCCAATCCAATTTGTTACGAGTAAAATTGAAAATTATTTGTATTTGATTGTCATCTCAGCTTGCAGTGTGTGCGTGTGTGTGTGGGGGGGGGAGGAGTTCAGGTAGATCAGATCGCCCTCACTTGTAACTCCGTCATTTACTGGAACTGGAACAAGGGAAATTTACAACTGTTGATCTGATGGAAGCAAAAATAATAATCTTGGTTATGAAATTGTATCCAGGCTGTCAGTAAGTAGGTATGGGTAATTATTTTCGAAAAAATGGGTGTATAACGTTGATATCATACTACTATTGATCTGGGGGCTTTTTTTTTTTTTATGAAGACAGCCAGACTTTTATATATTTATGCTATTGGTATCATAAATTTCTTACTGTCAATGAATAACTGCAAAACATGAAAACATTTGTTTAATAAGTGTCCTTCAAATCTAGGACACGGAAAAGAGGCGGAGAAGGTATAAGTACAGACTTTTGATATACAATTTACATCATTTGAAATCCAGGCAAGTAAAAATATAAATGCAGACATAATAACTTTGTTGTACATACTGATCCCTTTATGTTTATTTTTTCCAGGTACATCAAATCGCAGTAGCCAAGACTGGTAAAATAAGGACATCATCAATGGAATCTGTAGTGATCTGACGAGGCGGATCAGAATAGCCAATTCTACATTCGCATATCCACAGCTTACATAGAATAGTTATATATCCTCTCAATATCCTTTATCCCGATATAGTTTACCACATTCCCCTGCATTATATCATTATAGTTTGTCTCATCCCATATCTCGACTTTAGTATAATATATCACAAGTTGTTGTCAATTAAATTGGTTTACTTTTTGAAATATATATGGTGTGTGTTTCTCTGTATCATGTACAGTCCTTATCTTAGTCGAATCTTATTATTTATATTGAAAACTTGGGATAGAACGAGATGCGTCTACATTTTGTTTAAGAGTTGCTCGTATGATTAAAAGTACAAATATAAGAATGGAATGCCATTAGAGGCAGAATTTAACGGGACAGCGGGAATTCAATTTTGAACAGAGATAGAGATGGTAATGTGGGGAAATATGATGATCATTATGAGTGAATATTTTAGTGACAAATTATTTGAATGGCCATATCGATCTTGAATAGTGGGAAATTGGTCTGTGTGCTTTTTTTTTTGTCAGATCGTATCCATAGTTACGATATATTTCACAAACAAAAACAAAACAAAGTGACGAAAAAAAAAAGTTACTCGGTGGAAAGGGATGAGGAACCAGTGAAAAATTAGATGCAGTATTTGGTAGTTGCACTTTGACTCAGTGGAATAGCCTTCCTATCACACAGCAAGGAGCGGCGTTTCAATAGTTTTTTTTTTTTGACCCGGTGGAGTAAGATTTGAATAAAATGGTCGCCATCTTTTTTTCTTTTTTTCTTCTTCTCCTCTTTCGTTTGTATTCTTTAGCAAAAAGGCAACCTTCACCCCTTTCTTTTCTTACATATATATTATCTTCCATATAATGTTGTCTCGTATTGGTCAACGTTCCAAGGTTTCTTTGGCACGCGTGTCCGTCATGTCGGCGACTCAATCTCCACGAACTGTGCTTCCTGCTGCTTATAGAGTGTCCGCCAAAACTATCTCTTCAAGAACTACTTTGATGACCACCCGTATGGCTCACTCTAAAGCCAATGCTTTTGCTCCTCTGGACACCTTCACACGTCGTCATGTTGGTTCCGGCGGTGAAGAAGTCGATGTCATGCTGAAACAAGTTGGTGTCAAGAGCATTGATGAATTGCTCTCCAAGACTATCCCTCCCTCTATCCGCTCTGCGAAAGCCTTAGGTGTCTCCAAGGGCATGCCTGAACGGGAATTGTTGGAACGCTTGAAGACTATTGCTTCCAAAAACAAGATTTACCGCTCTTATATTGGTACTGGCTACACTGATACTGTTGTCCCCAACGTTATCTTAAGAAACGTCATGGAAAACCCTGCCTGGTATACTCAAGTAAGTTTATAATACTAAAGGAAAGAGAAGGAGAGAGGAACATAAAGGGCACAATTATGACAATAATGAGACTAATTTTTTTTTTTTTTGAATACTTTTATTGTTCATAGTACACTCCCTATCAACCTGAAATTGCGCAAGGTCGTTTAGAATCCTTGTTGAATTACCAAACCATGGTCAGTGATTTGACTGGTCTACCAATTGCCAATGCCTCTCTTTTGGATGAAGGTACTGCTGCTGCTGAAGCAATGCTGATGACTTGGCAAGGAAGCAACCGAAAGAAGAACACCTTTGTTGTCGACGTGAACTGCCATCCTCAAACTATTGCCTGTCTCAAGACTCGTGCCGAGGCCTTCAAGATCAACGTTGTGGTGACCGATATCTTCAACTATAACTTTGACGAAAACAAGAAGCAACTTTGTGGTGCTTTACTTCAAGTAAGAAAATGAAGCTGGAAAAAAAAGGGATTCAGGGATGTGGGTGATGATGACAACGATCGGCGTTTATTTTTGACACTAATCCAAAAAAAAATTGTTTTGTTTTTTTCATTTAGTATCCTAACACCAACGGTACTATTCAAGATTATGAAGCTTTAACAGCGACTATTCACGGTGCTGGCGGTCAAGTTGCTGTTGCAACTGATTTGATGGCATTGGCTCTCTTGAAGGCTCCTGGGGAATTTGGTGCTGATATTGCCTTGGGTAACAGTCAACGTTTCGGTGTTCCTCTCGGTTTTGGTGGTCCTCATGCTGCCTTCTTCGCCTGTAAGGAAGAACATAAGCGTCGTATTCCTGGTCGCATTGTAGGTGTCTCTCGTGATGCTCATGGTAAATCTGCTTACCGTCTTGCTCTTCAAACTCGTGAACAACATATCCGTCGTGAAAAGGCCACTAGTAACATCTGTACCGCTCAAGCCCTTTTGGCCAATATGTCTGCTATGTATGCTGTTTACCATGGTCCTGAAGTAAGTACACAATAGTGACCTATGAGTGAATATGATTGACTTACTGAATTATTTCTATCACTATAGGGAATCAAAGCCATTGCTCAACGTATTCACAACTTGACTCAAGTATTGGCTCAAGGTGTGCGTCAAACTGGTCATACTATTTCCAATGATGGTGCCTACTTCGACACTTTATCTATCAAGGTGGATAGTGCTGCCACTGTCTCTGAAAAGGCTCTCGCTCAAGGTATCAATCTACGAACGATCAACCCTCAAACTGTGTCTGTGACCTTGGATGAAACCGTGACCAAGAAGGATGTGAAGGATTTGATCTCTCTCTTTGCCACAGATAGCAATGCTGTAAACATCGATGATGCCGCCACCGTCCTCAACAAAGGTTTGGATGCCTTCCCCTCTGAATTGAAGCGTACCTCTGCCATTCTCCAACACCCCATTTTCAACACTCACCATTCCGAAACCGAAATGTTGCGCTACATCCATCATCTCCAAAACAAAGATTTATCTCTTGTCCACTCTATGATCCCCCTTGGAAGCTGTACCATGAAGTTGAATGCCACTACTGAAATGATTCCTGTGACCTGGCCCGAATTTGGTAACATCCATCCTTTCGCCCCTGTTGATCAAACTGCTGGCTACCGCATTATGTTGGAAGAATTAGAAAAGGATTTGGAAGAAATCACTGGTTTTGATGCTGTCTCTCTTCAACCCAACTCTGGTGCTCAAGGTGAATATGCTGGTTTACGTTGTATCCGTGCTTACCATGAATCCCGTGGTGATCATCACCGAAATGTCTGTTTGATCCCTATCTCTGCTCACGGTACCAACCCTGCATCTGCTGCTATGGCTGGTATGGATGTCGTCATTGTCAAGTGTGACGCTGACGGTAACCTGGATATGCCCGACTTGAAGGCAAAGGCCGAAAAACACAAGGACAAATTGGCTGCCGTCATGATCACTTATCCCTCCACCTTTGGTATGTTCGAAACCGGTGTTGAAGAAGCTTGTCGAGTGGTACACAGTCTTGGTGGTCAGGTAATATCCAAAATATAACAAGGTAATAATGGCAAGTGAAATATGGTACTAATTGCTACGTCTTTTTTTTTCTTCTGTTGTTTCTTTTTACGTATAGGTCTACCTCGATGGTGCCAACTTGAATGCCCAAATTGGTTTAACAAGCCCTGGTCAAATTGGCGCTGATGTCTGCCATATGAATCTTCACAAAACCTTCTGTATCCCCCACGGTGGTGGTGGTCCTGGTATGGGTCCTGTAAGTGGTGATACTCTGTTTAAAATATATATATATATATAGACAATGATAACTCAATTTTTATCTTTGTTTAGATCGCTTGTAAGGAACATCTTGCTCCCTTCCTTCCCGGCCATCCTTTGGTGCAAACTGGTGGTACCAACGCCATTGGCCCCATTTCCGCCGCACCTTACGGTTCCGCATCCATCTTACCAATCTCTTGGGCTTACATCAAGATGATGGGTGGCGAAGGTTTGACTCACGCTACTGAAATGGCTATTTTGAATGCTAACTACATGGCCAGCCGCCTTGCCGATCACTACGATATTCTCTTCACCAACGAAAACGGTATGTGTGGCCACGAATTCATTGTTGATATCCGACCCTTCGGTGCTTATGGAATCGAAGCTATTGATATTGCCAAGCGTCTTCAAGATTATGGTTTCCACAGTCCCACCATGTCCTGGCCCGTCACCAATACCCTGATGATCGAACCTACCGAATCTGAACCCAAGAATGAATTGGACCGCTTCTGTGAAGCTATGATTGGTATCCGTAAAGAAATTCAACTGGTGATTGATGGCAAGTTGCCCAAGAAGGACAATATGCTCAACAGCTCTCCTCACTCTTTGGAAATCATGATGAGTGACAAGTGGGACCGCCCTTACAGCCGTGAAACCGCTGCCTTCCCTGTTCCTAGTCTTCGTGAACGCAAGTTCTGGCCTACCGTCTCCCGTGTCGATGATGCCTTTGGTGACCGTAACTTGATGTGTACTTGTCCCTCCCCCGAAGAATACATGGATAAAGAAGAATAGATTTGCCTCCTTTATTAGTTTAGTTTTTTTTATCACCCCTTCCCTCATTGTATAGCTTATTTATATTATTATATTATTATTGTTAGTTTTTTTTTTGTCGTTTATCTTTCAATCTTCCTTTTATCTACATTTTACCCTACATTTCTTTTTAGACAATAAAGAATAAGATGTTTCGATTGTCACCTTTATAAACACTCTTTTCATTGCCCATCAATAAATGCTCAAACACAAAAATAGTGCTGTTTGACACAGGTGCCTCTTCATGCACTACAAAAACAGCGGTGATTTAATATCCTTGTTTTTTTTTTTTTTTTTTGTTTCTTTCTTCTTTTACTTCTCTGTTGCACCATCCTTTTAATTTTCTATTCTCAATGGTAAGGTATATATAAAAATGTATAATATTTTTGATTTGTACATTTATGAAAGATTAATATTTTCATATTGTAGGTGGTTGCAGTTATGGCAGGGCGAGATTTTGTTTAATGGTGGTGGACTTATTTGATTTGAACGTCGGTTCCTTCCCCAGGTGTTCTTTAATCAATAAGATCCTACACCTTTTTCAAATGTAAGACACGATAAGACACACTACGATACGAATAGAAAACGACGACGCTGTTGAAAAGCTGGGTGTTACTGACTGTGTATTCTTCTTTTCTTTTTCTAGATTGACGGCGGTGTTACTGTGTCTGACTTTTTTGCTACTTGGCTCCCTCCCCCCGGTGTTATTTTATTGAACAAGATCCTACACCTTTTGGAATGTAAGACACGCTATGATACGAATAGAAAACGACGACGTTGTTGCAAAGCTGAGTGTACTGACTGTGTATTCTTTTTTCTTTTTCTAGATTGACGGCGGTGTCATTGTGTCTGAATTTTTTGCTACTTGGCTCACAGGCGCTTTTTAATCAGCAAGACCCTACACCTTTTGGATTGTAAGACACAATACGATATGAATAGAAAACGACGACGTTGTTGAAAAGCTGGGTATTACTGACTATGTATTCTTCTTTTCTTTTTCTAGATTGACGGCGGTGTTACTGTGTCTGACTTTTTTGCTACTTGGCTCCCTCCCCCGGTGTTATTTTTATTGAACAAGATCCTACACCTTTTGGATTGTAAGACACGATATGAATAGAAAACGACGACGTTGTTGAAAAGCTGGGTATTACTGACTATGTATTCTTCTTTTCTTTTTCTAGATTGACGGCGGTGTTACTGTGTCTGACTTTTTTGATACTTGGCTCACAGGCGCTTTTTAATCAACAAGACCCTACACCTTTTGGAATGTAAGACAGAGCATGAATGAAAAGGCGACTATGTTGAAAGTGGAGCTTACTAATAATCTTTCTCTCTCTCTCTTTTTGAATTCGACCAGTCTTGTGTTGTTTTGCTGGTTACTGTGTGATGGTGACGCACAATACAACGTAAACATGAATAAAAAACATATTGTCTCTATTTCAAAACTTTACTGGCTCACACATGTTATCTTTTTTCTTTTCTTTTTTTTTTTTTTTATGTAGCAAACTCTTTTTATTTCCTCCCTTCTGAAAAAGGTAAGTGCCTTTCCCCACAAACATTTAAACACCGCACGCATCCTGACCTTTTTTTTTTCTTTCTAGATGTCAATATTGTTGAAGCGATGATGATCTTGGGTAAGTGTTAGAAATTGAATCAGGGGCATTTCGGAAAATGCATTGCGAACATAAACGGAAATCCTTTCATTTTACATCTGTGGTTTTGGACCACCAATAGATTATCTGGGAATTTTGAATCAAGGACGTTTTGAAAAATGCAATACAAACAACGTTGGGAAAGCCTTTCATTTTAGATTTGTGATTTTGGACCACCCTTAGATTAGTATTAACTTAGATTAGTGCAATGAAACAATCATTAGTTTATGCTAGTTTTATTTATTGTAGTTTATTTGTATCCAAATAAAATCATTGTCTCTTTTAATCATACGTTTACATCGTTTGTATTGTTCAATGGGTATACTGTGAATAGAAAAAATGACTGTCACATATGTGTGTGAAGTAAAACATAGCGACAAGTTCACATGCATCGCAAAAATATATCCAGTATTTACAGTAATGGTATTACATCCATACAGGAATGGCTGCATTCGTACCGATTAAATTTGCTACAATATTCTTACTGTATTCTACAGGAATATTCCTTCGTTGATAACAGACTGTTACACTTTCTAGTTTATTTTCTATATATCATGATAATATGCGTTTTGAAATTTACCAGCCAATATATATAATCTGACCGTCATCATTACACTACTACTGTAGGTCAAAACATTCAATAAAAAAGACAAACATAAATCGATTACAATGCACCCATTGATTCACTCGCTACTTTCGTAGTAAAAATAATAATACAAGACAAATAATAGTTGACAATATATATTTTTATTTTGAAAATGATAAATACGAGATGTGTGGAGTAAAGATATACATGGTGGAAAACAAAGTATAAAAGAGAGGGGATGGTTGTAATTGTTGGAGGAAGATGTGTGAGGGGGATATGGAGGTTTAGCTGTACTATACTAATAATCTATTGTTTGGGGTCTTCGATTTCTTCAGGAATGATACCATTTTTGACCAGCAAATCTTCCAAATCGCCTGATTGATGCATGTTCAATAAGATATCACAGCCACCAACAAATTCACCATTGATGTACACCTGAGGGATCGTGGGCCATTCAGAGTAGTCCTTGATGCCTTGTCGTAAATCATCATCAGCCAACACATTGAAGGTTTGAACGTCCTTAAAATCAACACCTTGGACTTGCATGATTTGTACAGCAGCACGACTGAAGCCACACTATAGGTTTCAAATAAATAAATAAATATTCTGTTTCTAAACTTGATTCCTGTTGACGATTGAGTTGACTAATCTGTTTCTTACCATGGGTTCATCGGCAGTTCCTTTCATAAACAAAACAACAGGCTTGGCTTTGATATCCTATTATTTTTGGAAAAAAAAAAGGCGGTGGTGGTCAGCCTCTAAACCAATAGAGAATATCGTAGCATGAGCGGGGAAGTTTTAAGGTCTACTTACTTGATCCAACTTTGTACGAAGAGAATCGGACAACCATCGAGCCCACATGGGACCAGCGACGGAGCGAGTATTGGTCAAAGGCTTTATCAAGGAAGACTATAAAAAAGAAATATGAGGAGATAAATATTTAGATAAACCAAAAAAAAAAGGAAGGGGAAGGGATATGACTTACAGTACGGGTAGCAGCACGGAAAAAGTTCATGGTCAATGTAACTGAAAAGTAAAAGAAAGAGAAAAATAAGAATATGACAAATGAAAAGTGACGACCCATTCACCACCAACCATTAAAAAAACAATTTTTTTTGATGTCCGTCGCTGAGTTGCAATAGAAATCGGGGGACATCAAAAAAAAAAAAAAAAAAGAAAAAGCGACTACCGCGATTTTTTTGTCTCGATACACCTTTTTTTGTCAATACAATTTATGGAATTTACCTACAGTCATTTATACAAACACAGCCTGTATCAATGTCAAATCTCACCCGATAACAAATATGTCGCCAATACAGTGGACAGCACGGTTGTCATTCGCGATCACTCACAAGATATGGTTATCATGCATGTTTACGAAACGAACCATCCTGTAGATTGGATGTGCTGGTCCCCTGATGCTCAATATATTGCAACCATGAATCACAAGCGATCTGTCGCCAACGTTTGGTCCATCAACGATACGAACAAGAAAATCACCCTGTCCGACCGCCGGTTCGGTTTGGCCCAGGCTTGGTGGTCGCCTGACTCGTCAAGTCTGCTAATCTCCTCTGACCTGGACGTAAGTTTTGTTTGTACCTTTTTTCTTTGATAGATCTATGCCACTTTACTCAAGGTACTATGTTGTTATTTTTTAATACATATTAGCTCAAAATTACCGTGTGGATGTTTATCAAAAATGAAATCAAGTATATCTACCAACCAAAAATCCGGGATATTGGATGTGTGTCTAGTCCAGATGGGAAATACATCGCCGTGGTGGAGAAGAAAGATAGCAAAGACTATTTGATTATACTGAATGCGAAATCGTTTTCTTTATTGCAGGTGAGGTGGTGGTTAGAGATATATAATGAAAAAAAAAAAAAAAAAACTTGCGAAACTCATTCTTCTCCATTTCGTTTACATGTACATAGCGATTTCTTTTGGGTACAACGGATGTAGTCAAAGTTCAGTGGTCACCGGATAGTCAGTTTTGTGCAGTGATTGATAATTGCATCTATGTAAGCATTATGATGTAACTCTGATAGAAGATTTGAATGGAAAAGGCTAATGTTGATATTTTTTTTTTTTTTTTTTTTTTTTTTTTTGTAGTATAAAATTATGGTGTATCGATTGGATGGACAACTTGAATACTCGTATTCTGCTTATGAATATGGATTGGGAATCAAGTCGATTTCTTGGCATAATAAAATGATGGCTATTGGCAGCTATGATGGGAATGTAAGTGAACAAAATAAAGTGGAACTTTACCAATATTAAGCAAACCATGATTGTTTATTATTATTTTACAGATACGATTGATCAATACAATTAATTGGCACTTGGTGTCTACACTGCCGCATCCGAATGTTATCAGATCCAACGAACTCAAGTCCCTAGTAAGTCAATGACATCAAATGGAAAAAAAAATAACAGCTAAAAACTAAATGCGCATCGTTGTTTTTCTTTTATTACTAGACTGTATATGAAGAATACCAACTACCGAATATGACGAAACCGACCTTGGACACTAAAGTAGGATGTAAGTTTTAATAATATCGTGCACCGGTTATTACAACTTCAAATACATACTCACTCTTATATTTTTTTAAGATCGCGTTATATCGAAAAGACCATTACAACTGCCAGTACTTCGACCTGATTATAACAAACATGATCCAAGCATCGGGATCAGTGAATGCGATTTTTGCATAGATGGGACTTTATTAGCGACGAAAAATGGTAAAACACGAGAATTCCGCTCTCCGCTCTCCGCTCTCCTGAAAAAAAGTAATCACTCAACTTTTACTACCAAAATTAGATGCAATGCCTACTACATTATGGATTTGGGATGTACATAAACTCAAAGTCTGCATTATCATATCACAATTGAATCCTGTACGTTATGTGAAATGGAATCCAAAGTATGCTCATGTCTTAGTCATGGTATGCGGTGATGAAAATGCTTATATATTATGTCAAAAACCTTCTCTTCAACGACAACAACAACATTCTTCTTCCATCGACTGGGCTCAATCTCTGAAAATTATACCCATTACTGTACCAACAAGTAAGTAACATTTTTATATATTTATTTATTTACTGCAAAACGCCGTCCCTAATTCTTATTATTTATTATGTTCTTTTAGGCAAATTTTCGGCGCGACATATTGAATGGAGTCAAGACGGAGAAACTTTACTATTATTAGATCATCATCTTTATTGTTTAGCATCGTTATATTTCTTACATTGAACTTCCTCTTCTGCAATAAAAAAATATTCCCCCTTCACTTTATATATTACACTGTCTTCACACTGAGTCTCCACTCTCCCTGATTACCTCCAATTCAAAACCCGCCCACGTGAATATTTATTTTCTCCAATTTTTTTTCCTTCCTTTTTTCCTCGCCATTTTAACTTTTCTGGGGTTATGATGATCTTAGATTAGTGTCAGGACTACTTTAGAAGGGGTTTCAGCTCAGGGATTACAAGATGCATGGGGAAACCCTTTCATTTTGGATTCAGGATCTGAAGGCATTAGTTGATTTTTTGGAGCTTTCATTAGCTTAGTTTAGTGTTCGCTTGTCTCTATATCTAAATAAAGTATGTCTCTTTTTACTTGCTTCAATGAAATATGCTCATTAGTCTCTCATAAGTTTTGCACAGTAGATTCTTTCTCTTTACTTGCAATCAATCCTGTTTGAATAGGTGTTTTGATCGCTTGTTGTGTTCCAATAAAAAACAAAACAAAACAAAACAAAACAATCTTGTACGATGTATATAAGATCCCATTTTACGGTCGTTTCTTTACCGTTCCTTTAAAATAGCATTGTTTCTTCATCAAACCTCCAAATAGTCTCCTCCAATAGAACCTGCTGTTAAATTCCCTGTTTGAATGGACCCCGTCATTAGTTTTATTATCTGTCTATTCTGCTTCAACAAAGTATATTCTCATGATAACCATCCTCTGACCTATAGTATAGTTTCACTTTCACTTTCAATCCAAAAAGAAAAAAAAGGAATATCACGTCCTTCAAAACTAGGCATAATGGATATATAAAAAATATATGTTTTATTGATCGTAAATAAGTACAATGACACAAAGAATAAATAATACAATCGAAACACAATAAATGATGAGAGTATATATATATATATATATATGAGGGAATAACTAAACTAATTGAGGTCTGTGTTCTTCACCAGGTGTACAAAACTTCGTATCTTGATCAAATCCTTTTCGCCATCTGTTTCCACACCAGAAGAGACATCCACCACCCAGGGCTTCACGTACGCAAGAGCCTTGACCACATTGGTTGCATCCAAACCACCGGCTAAAAATACAGGAAAGTCATCTGAAGATGTCGAACGAGGATGACTGATCAGCTTGCGAGCCAAAGTCCAATCAAATGTCACACCAAGACCACCTTGCCTATCCCGCGGTAAAGTCGTCACCTTGGCATCCAATAAGACAGCATGATGATAGCCAGGCTGTGTCATGGAGGGAATCAGACGAGGGAGATAGACGTCGTCGTCGATCAGGAATGCCTTGAGTACAGGAACAGGTAAAAAAATTGCCACCTCCACAGGTTCAGTGCCATGCAGTTGAATCAAATCCAGTCCCACTGTTGTCGCCACATGGTTCATGTATTCTACCGATTGGTTCAAAAAAACACCCACCACGAGTGGTTTCCTTGGCCTTCGTTCTAATAAATGGCGGTGCAAATCGAACCAGTCTTCAGAAGGTATAGTGCTGTTGTTTTTGCTGTATATTGTGGGTGCTGATATCGAAGTTGCTCTGTCATGTACTGCTTTGACTATGTCCCTAGCCAAACCCAAAGATACACATCGTCGTGATTTTTTTGCAAAGATCAACCCAATAAAATCCGCACCCGCGTCTGCCGCTTCCATTGCTGCTTCCACTGATCCAATACCGCAAATCTTTACCAGTGCACGTTTCGTGTTGTTGCTGCTGCTGCTGCTGTTGTTTGTTATGACAATGTCTGGTGGATGTTGGACAGTTGCTTTTCCCAGTAAATCGTCGACATATTCCTTGAGATTGTCGGTCCGCATCAAAGCTTCTCCCACCAAGATTCCCCTAACACCTTGATTCATATACTTTTCGACATCCCCACGGCAAGAGATACCAGATAATGCGCATAGGATTGTTCCGTGCGGCACCATTTTCGCTAATCGAGAGGTCGTTTCCATGTCCACATCAAAACTATGTAAATTTCGATTGTTGATACCAATGACCTTTGCACCCAGCATATTGGCTTTCGCCATTTCTTCCGCATTGTTGACTTCCACCAATGGCTCCATTCCCAAAGATTTGGCATAGTTGAAGAGATCCCAGAGACTAGCGTCAGGTAACATGGCCACAATCAAAAGCAGCGTGTCCGCACCATACAGTCTTGATTCCAGGATTTGATAGCGATCCACAATAAAATCTTTTTGAAGAATGCAAGGTCGATGTTCCAGTTGGCTGACGGCCTGCCGCGCCTGTTGCATGTCATGTAAGGATCCACGGAACCATTTGGGTTCGGTTAGAACAGAGACCACATTGGCACCTACTAATGCATATTTCAAAGCTTGATCCGCTGCATTGACTTTGGTATCGATCACACCTTTCGAGGGGGACGCACGCTTCACTTCGGCCATCAGAACTGGTGTCGATGATTCGCCAAGATGACTAAAAAAATCTTTCAAAGGTGGCGCCACATGTAATTGAAGCTGTTTTTCCAAATCTTGTTGACTTTGTCCAGGTACTTGTTTAGCCTCTTCAATGTCTTGCAAACGCTGAGCATATATTTGTTCCAAAATCGAAGGCATACTGTCATCTGTCGTTGTTCTCGTTGTTGTTGTTGAAGATGAGAAGACCGATATTGGTAATACACCTGCACCAGGATTGACGTCCCAAGTTCCACCAGAAAGTTTCAAAAAGTTTTTCATCATCGTTTGCCCATTTTCACACAAAATACTCTCCGGATGGAATTGTACACCTTCGATAGTGTATTTCTTGTGTCGGATGGCCATGATCACTGCATCATCGGTTGTAGCTGTAACTTCAAGCGATTCCGGAAGAGTACAAGGTACGCCAGCCAAAGAATGGTAACGGGTAACCTGATTATTTTGAGGGATCCCACAAAATATTCCACGACCATCATGCTTGATAATAGAAGTCTTGCCATGAAGGAGACTATCTGCATAAGACACTGTGCCGCCGAATACCTCGTAGATGCATTGCTGACCCATGCAGATACCCAGAATAGGAATTTTGCCGGCAAAATGAGATATAACGGAGCTAGAGATACCAGCATCGTGAGATGGGTGGCCTGGTCCAGGTGAGATAACAATGTTGATAGGCTGTAACGCAACTATGTCTTCAATGGCGATCTTGTCATTACGATGAACGACAACAGTGGCACCTTGAGAGCATAAGTATTGATGTATGTTGTAGGTAAAAGAGTCATAATTGTCAATAAGCAGAGTAGTCATATCAAGTAAGACAATAACAACAGAAGGATCATGTGGAGGAAGAAGAAAAAAATAAACCAGTTCTCCAAGCATGGTCAAAAAATTAATAAATTGAAATGCCGATCTTGTATCGCCTGCGCGTTCTTTCTCGGCACAAAGACAGCCAACATTCACGAATTTTTCCTCCATCCCACATGTACACAGTAGACTTATTCGAAGGAATTTTATTCCATTCTCTTATTCATTTTCATTATTTTATTATATATTCCCAATAAAAAACAATACTATTTGATACCAGTGTAAAGTTTGATGGTTGTTGATATTACTTCACGGAAGTTGGCCTTCGTATTCCTTATCTGCATGAAGATTTTGAGATGTTAATCGAACTCCGCCCCTTGAAAAAAAAAAAAAGACTACTACACGTCCCTAAAACTGTGCCTGTGATAGACCTCCACCTACAGATATTTACCAGCTAATGAGCGTATCTTTTATTTGTTTAATACCGAGCTTTCGCCTTGGTATTTATTTTTTTGCTCCAGAAAAACTCGCCCAGGTGTTGCCCTTTTCAAATTCCGTCCACGCTAATCACTTCATTCTCAGCCGTACATTTTTCTTGTTTTCCAATATCTTTTCTTTCTCTTTGACCATGAACGACAGTACAACACCTTCCTCACTTTCGGATTCATATGCAACTTCAGAAAATGCTTTAATGGATTCGTTTAAAGCAGCTGCTTTGAAAGTGACGACGCTTTACAGAGATTCTCTGGTACAAAACCGCAAGGCGTATGCTTCAGGATATCAACAAGCACTACAAGATCTTTACGAGTTCATCAGTTCTCATCCAAAGACGATGGTGTCGCAGCAAGGTGCTATTGTGCCTCCGACTGAACATGGTTCCATACCTGTGCAAGATCTTTTGTCCTATGCTCGTCGACGTAACGATCAACTCACTTCTCAAATCAATGGTTCTAGTGACGATCAATCAACAACGACATCTTCACCTGCAGTTTCTGGATCTCAAGAGATACAACAACAAATAGCGTCCTCCACAAATATACCCTCTTTTGATATAACAGCACCATCTCAGCAACAACAACAACAGGACTCCAACAACCATGTACATACACCGGTAACTCATCGCAATGGTATACCAACAGTGGATACGGCCTACAACAAAACTGATACAATGATGACACCTGCAGATGGTATTGGAGACACAGTAAAAAATGCGTTCTACCCATTCCAAATCGACCCCAACACTCAATTTACGTTTTCTTTACCACTTGATCAACAATCATGGCACAGCAACAACAATACAGATTATAATCGTCACCTGAACCATCATCATTATTCTGATCATCAACCCGACAACAATAGCAACAACAGCAACTATCAACAATATGAACATGTCATTGACATGAATGATGATAACGACATGAATAATCGTCATCGTCCGCACGATCGTGGTAACACACTCTCAGAATTTACTATGGACGAATCACCTATGGAAGGCCTTAAACGACGCTTAACACAGCAGGAACTGACTTGTATCGGACGGGCACTCAACAATATGAATATCGACAGTGCTTGGAACGAACCTGCATTTAAACGACGATTCAAAAAGGATGGTTGATTAGATCCTTATTTACCAATGGATTATTATTACTTGTAGTACATAGCATATTATTCATTCCCCAAAATACACTTTTGCATACACACCCTAGGTTAGATTTATCCCCCCAGCTCTTTGTCGCATTTTATCATTTGTATACACGCACACACCGATTTGTTCATTCAAGTCGCAATAAAAAATTTATTTACTTCAAAATGACAATAACAAAAAATAAGGCCTATTTGATGTCTATGATGCTACAACATTTTTTTTTTATTATGGATATGTATTTGGATATTGTTTTTTATTTGGAATAAACACACAGTTAAAAAAAAAAAAAAGAAAGATGGGTAGTGGCTACTAATAAGGCGGGAAAGGGAGTGAATGTATTATACTATAAAGATAAAACCCCGGAGAGTAGAAGGTGTGGGGAGGGGCTGGGGTAATTTGGGATACAGATGTGAGTGGAAAAAAAGCTACAATTCCATTCCAGTGGCTTCATCTTCGCTTGAGGCATAGCTAGCAGTGCTCATGTCATCCTCGTCAGAAGACTCATCTGCTGCTGCATCGGCTGCTTCTTTCGTTGCATAGCGAGAAACATAATCTACAAAAAGGAAAATATATATTAACACGCAAAAAAATGTCTATTCGTTCCATCATATACATGTAGAAAAAGAGATTACCTTTCACCTTGGCTTCGTATTTGGTCGGTTCCCGCATCAACAATGCAGCTGCTTCACCATTTAAGGGATCGGTTGGATTAGGATATCGTAAAAGTTGAGGTAGGAATACTTCGAAAATATTGATCATGTCTATTGGAAAGGAAAGGGAAAAAAAGGCCCGTGGGAAGAATGAGAGATTACTATTATATTTCATTATTATTACCTTGCTCTTTATATGCAACTTACCAAACATAGGACTCCAGGTTTGGTTGATAACATCTAAACATACGGAACCGCTCCTATATAAGTAAAACAAAAACAAAAGCAGAGTCAGCTATGAAATTGATAGAGAGGAAATATCAACTTACACTTCATCAATATTGGGATGAAATATTCTGTTCATAAAGCCGATACTGGGTGACTTGTAGGGATATTGATCGGGTAGTTCAACATGAACTTTCCATACACCACCGGCAAATGAAGCTATTATTAAGAAGAAGAGAAGTAAGATAAAAAAAAAATATGCCGTTTTGTACACGGTCAAATAATAAAATGCAACTTACTATCCGATGGTCCATGGAATCGTATATAGAATTCTTGCATATTATCGTTCACCAGCGTCACTTCATAATCACTCATCAAACTAAAGGAAAAAAGAGTTGTTAGTGTATAATAAAAGTCCCCTTCTTTTACCTTCAATGTAATTCCACCATACGTACAGTTTCATAACATCTGTTTCTATCCGTCTTCGTGGTGTGGACATGATGGCTATATTATCAAAATAAGAGAGTACAAAAAGGAAGAAAAAAAAAGAAGACACAAATCCTTACCACTTGATCGTCGGACTTCAAAAACCCAAACATCAGCATGGAACATCAACCAAGTCTCCATTACAAAATAATATTAGAAATAGAATTAGCTCAAGTACTACTTTTAGTCTATATATATATATATATATATATATATATGTAGGTTTACTCTTTCGAATCAACTTTGTTGTCTCTGATAAGTGCCCTAAAGCAGAAGTCAGCCAAAATGCTTAGAGTTTCGAGTCCCAGAAAAAAAGTAACTGTGCTTTTTATTGGGTGCAGCTCAAATTTCAACTTTAGAGCTTGGCCAATATTTGATAGGCACAGACTAGAAGGAAGTCGCCCCCGAGTTCAACGCCAGGTCAGCTCCCTCTACCAGCAAACGAAAACGCGGACGGTGATGACGATAAAGTTAGTCCGCTTTTTTTTTTTTGGTTTGTTTGCTAAATCATACATTGGTTATCACTGATATGCCAAGAATATTTTGGAAAAGATGGCAAGCAATCATACTTTTATCTCGTGTTTTTTGACAAAAAATAAAGATTGGTGAGAAACACATTTGGCACAATAACTAAGGCACATGTATTATTATTATTTAAGTGTGAAAATTGCACTTAGAAATAATATGTAGAAAAGAATATTGAAAGGAAAGGTTAACTGTATCATTCACTAATCATGCCAAGTAGCGCAGAATACCACGCCGTTCAATATAGTAACAGAAAATTTGGAGGGGTCAAAATGGAAATACAAAACCCGACCCTCTTGGCTTGTTTTCTTTGTCACTCTTTTTTATTCCTTTTTTTTTTTCTTTCTTTCTTTCTTTCTTTCTTTTTTTTTTTTTAACTTTCTTATGTCCACCTCTCTTGGCCTTTTATCGTAGAGGGTTCTTTTATTATTACTATTATCATCAATACTGTCATTTTAATTATATACCATGTCGGCACCTCCATCTCCACCTAATGGTATCGTATCTGCCAACATCAAATTATTCAATAACAAAACAAGCAACGACAATTCTGATAATCCTTCATCGTCTTCTTCAAGCCGTCTTCCTCCTCCCATAACACCGCGAACAACGTCATCGCCAAGAATTGCCCCAACCCGTCCAGCGAGACCTGATATACCGCCAACGCCTACCAAGCAAAGTCTATCATCACTTACTACATCCACTCGAAATGTTGAAAATATCCGCCGCCACGCTACAGGAGACAACTCAAACGATTATTACTTGCATCAAATTCAACACCAAAAAGTATTTCCTCATGCAACTGGAAATGGTATGCTTCAACGAACTCACAATTCTTCCAATGAATCCTTCTTTACATCAACGTCTTCAATTCGACCGCCACCACAACAGCAGCAAAATAATTTGCTGGTATCCCCTCCGCCTCCACCACCTCGTCCTAATGCTCCTGGAGTTTTATCTTCATTGGAAACGAAACCTGGCTCTTCAACAAACTTGACAAATGGTGGCGCCATGACCTTTACAAAAAAAGAAGACGATAACAAAACAACTGCTCTCAATGCCAACGTATTCAAAGGTGTCTTTGGAAAAGTAGTTGGAAGTGTTAGTGGTAAGTAATTGAATTGAAAAACACCATTTCCCCAGATAAATGTAGCTGACTGACATCTTTGCTATTCTTTTTTTTGATAGACTTGCTGACACAACCATTGTCCTCTTCATCCTCTTCACAGACCTCCGCTTCTTCCACCAATCCCAAAGCAAAAATCTCTTCACCGTACAACCTTGTCCATGTCACACACGTTGGGTTCAATCAGCAAACAGGCGAATTCACTGGACTGCCAAGGGAATGGCAAATCTTATTACAAGAAAGTGGAATTACAAAACGAGAGCAAAAGGAAAACCCTCAGGTATTGAATACATTATACCAAAAAAAAAAAAAAAAAAAAAAAAAAAAAAGGTACAGAAGATAATAGTACTAATAGTTTTTTCTTAGGCTGTGCTGGATGTACTCGAATTTTATAAAGAAACAAGGGAACAATCACAGGATTGCGTTTGGGAAAAGTTTGGAAATGCATACCCTCCTAGACTATCTATTGACAATGGTCAACGAAAAAATGTCAACCTCACACCACCCCCATTACCACAACGTACTAGACCCAAACTTGTAGTTATTCCTTCCAATGATCAGCAGCCTCAGCAGCAACATCATCAATCCAATGTACAACCTCCTTCCATACCCGCTCGTCCTCCTGGATTTGGCAACACTACTTCTTCAACGTCATCACCTCCAATCATACCATCCAGACCACTCCAAAAACCAGGTAAGTATACATATCATTCATTACTTTGCCAGTGTGATTATATGACCTGACGTCTTCCATTCTATTTTTTCTAGTTACACCCATGACTGCAAACGATGGTGATGATAACCTTGATAATGAACCACCCCCATTATCAGTAGCCCAACGTATGTCTGTTTTCCAAGAACCTAAATCCCATGGTTTGCCTTCATCGACATCTTTACCAACACTCCCATTCATGCCACCACAAACCTCACCACCACCGGTCAAAGGAAAACCGCCACCAAAACCACCCGTTTCTAGTAAACCCACTCACTTCAAAACAGCAACAACTACATCAAAACTTGTATCAAAAAAATCACCAACGCCATCACCATCGCCATCAGATCAACAACATCATTCACCGTTACCGCTTACCAACCCACCACAAACGCCGATCGCCAATGCTTCATCACGTTACACGACTTCGTCTGCGATATCATCGCACGGACCTGTAGCCCCACCCCGAACCAAGTTACAAACAGCAAACAACAATGCCAATGCCAAAAAGACCGACCGTGAATCCAACGAAGTTTTCATCTCACCGATGGCGGCACCCTTGGATCCTGCCATGGACACTGGTACTGAAACTCGAATGAAACGACGGGAACAACGGCGACAGCGTGAAGCAGAAAAGGATGCAGAAATTGTGGCTGGTCTACAAGAAATATGCACCGATGCGGATCCAACAAAGCTTTATCGAAACATGTTGAAAATTGGTCAAGGGTAAGAAAGAATAAAAAAAGCAAGGAAAAACAAAAAGAGGGATAAATACTTACTTTATTAATACCATTATTCAATAGCGCTTCTGGAGGGGTGTGTACTGCACAATCCGTAGATACCAACATGTCAGTGGCGATCAAACAAATGAACTTATCTCAACAACCAAAAAAGGAACTGATTATCAATGAAATTCTTGTGATGCGAGAAGCCCGAAATCAAAACATTGTCAATTTTATCGACTCCTTTTTGGTCCATGGCGAATTATGGGTGGTGATGGAATACATGGAAGGGGGCTCTTTGACGGATGTGGTGACAACAAATATGATGACGGAAACCCAGATTGCCACTGTATGCCGGGAAACCTTGCAAGGGATCGCACACCTTCATCATCTGGGTATCATACATCGGGATATCAAATCGGATAATGTATTACTTGGATTGAATGGACAAGTGAAATTAAGTAAGTCGCTATAGATATTGGAAAAATGAAAACGAAGGAGGAGGAAAGGGAGCAGCCGGATAAAGGTATGATATTCACTCAGTTCATGCTCTGTTATTATAGCTGATTTTGGGTTCTGTGCTAGACTCAGTGACGCCGAAACACGAACAACCATGGTCGGAACGCCTTACTGGATGGCGCCTGAAGTGGTGACGAGAAAGGAATATGGACCCAAGATTGATATATGGTCCCTGGGAATTATGACGATTGAAATGATTGAAGGTGAACCGCCCTATCTCCACGAAAATCCATTGCGGGCTTTATATCTGATTGCGACCAATGGCACCCCAGCACTACAACATCCAGATGCTCTCTCTGCTCACCTGGCCAACTTTCTACAAATCTCACTCTGTGTGGATTCCCAGGACCGTCCTGATGCGACTGAACTTTTGTCTCATCCGTTTTTGAAGAAAGGCGATGCTGTCAAGTCATTGATCCCCCTTATCAAGTCAAGTCGCGATGTGCGCAAAAATTATTAGGTTTCCTTTTTTCTCTCTTTTTTTTTTTTACCCTCATCTTTCCCCTTCTTAACCATTCCCAACTATCATCTTTATATACTGTTTTCTTTCTCTCTTCACTCTCCTCCCTCCCCATCACTAAGTTTATATAGTCATTCGCAAAATTTTACATATCTTTTTAAATGTTTATTATTTATTACTTCATTCATGTACAACATTTCTTCCTCTTTTTTTTTTTTTTTTTTTTCTTATTACAATAAAACACCAAAGGTCTTTATTAGTATTACTATGATTATTTACATATGATGTGTGATGATTTATTCTATTTGTACTTGGCTTTAATTGCTCCTATATAATAATGAAGTGTTAGTTATCAATGATGATAGTTATTGTAATATCCGTGTGTATCTATTTTTTTTTCTTACCAAGTAAATGCTCAAAATGGTATCTCTTGACACCTGCGTATTTTTTTCTTTCATCTATTTCCTCAGCGGTTAATTTACAGATTAGCACAGGACACGGTACGTTTTTCGTCAGGAAAGAAGATGTGGATCCCATGACAACCCTATGGGATGGTTATTGTTAGTGCATATCGCTCATCTTTTTTTTTTTTTTCGAGGACCGCTTACTTTTTTACAACGTTGAGACCACGACTACTACAAATGAGGAAATCAGGCTGATTTGCTCGACAATAATCCACCAAGGATTCCTTTGAATCGCCTAGAATTACATCGGTGGTAACATTGTGGAACTATCCAGAAGAAAATATCAGTATGATTATGATCAGACTACTGCTATGCATACTTACCCCATTTGTTGAAAGCAAAGTCTTCAGCTCGATCAAGAATCCTTCCGTCACAGAATGAACCGTTGACCTAGCATCACAATTCGGAGGCATTCCGGTTTGGAAGGGACTGGTGAAAAGATTTTGTATGTCCTTTTGTTCAATAACATGGACAATGTATAGCGCATCAGATGGACAAACCAGACCAAGTTTAATGACTTTGGCAAAAGTGGCATCACTATTTTCTGAATGATCGTATGCAATCACGATTTTACCTATAAATGTGGAAGGAGTAAGTTGTTAGATGTGCGCCATTTATTATCACTATCATTATTTTTGTTATATTATTCATACGTGATCGTTCTGGTACTTGAATTTGCAAATTCCCAACAGGAAGAAAATCTGTCGGTAAGTCTTCGTCAATTCTTGCTGGTGAAAGGGGGGCAGACATTTTATGTAATATTGTATTTATATTATAGAATATTCTTCACTGTTGACAACCCTTTATATAATGCACATCTGGATCGTTGTTTAAATATGGGAAAAAGTTTATGTTCCATGAGCTGATATATTTTTTTTTATGTTCTTCTTCAGAATTCTACCATTCGTTTTGCACGGAAGATTTCGGCCAGTCAAGCCCCCGACCAGTCAACGCTGTCGCCCAGTGCATCATATTCATATCCCGTCCAAGGGAAAACAAATAATGCTGAAGATGTCCCGAGTGGTGAGACGATTTTCTCCTGAGATGTTCACATGATTTTTTTTGTAATTTTGATCACCCAAACTACATTTTTTTTTCCTGCTTCTTTTTTTGTATTATTTTCAACAGTATAAGGTTTGCATTCAAAAAAAAAAAAGAAAAAAAGCACTGCGGGAATTGAATTATGTTGCTCATCTAATTTTTTTTCGACTTCCCTCTTTTTTTTTTTTTTTTCCTCGAGATCTAACTCACTCGAAAATACAACATTATTATGGAAGAAGCTACATCTTTACTATCAAAGAAGGAACAACTCATTCTGGATAATCAAATGGAAATCGCATGGTTAGAACGGCAAATAGAACAACGTAAACAAGACTATGAATCTTTCGCGACCATGAAAAGAACGGTGGAAGAATTCAACGACGATCAAATAGAGGAACAAGTGCAACATTGTCTCGAACGCGTGGATTCTCTTCGGGTTAGCATGGATATTATGACTCAGTTCAATCTTAGTAAGGATCGAATGGGTATCAATCTGGACGACAATCATTATTCTGTTGCAGCTCAGTATCCTCAGCATAATGATGACTTCCGTAATACAGAAGCGTAAGTAGACAAGAACCCCTATCCTTTCTACTTGTCACTTTACTTAGTGATTTATTGGCGCAGATTACAAATACAGGGTTTTTTAATGAAGCGCGACAAGCTGGTGGTAGAAGAAATGCAACTTTTGGACCAATTGGCCAACATACAAAAACAAGTAGCACATCTGCATAGTCAAACCATAAGTAAGCAAAAAAAAAAAAAAAAAAAAAAAAAAAAAAAAAGTTTTGATATCATGAAATCAGTATTAACTGGTATATTCCGTAATGATATTCTTTGTAGCAAAATATCAAGAAAATCAGCAACTGTGGACACGCTTGGGAACGACTCAACAGAGAGTGGAACGACAAGCAGCACAAGAACCATTGATACAAAGTCAAGCTCAAGCTCAAAGTGTATCATCGTCACAACACACGACCGAAAAGGCCATTGAAAAGTAAGTTAAAAAGAGCAAAGTGTATTAGGTATATGGTATTATGTCATTATGGATAACTTCTGACCTTTCATTGTACTTTTTGATTGACTTATTTTTAGACTACATGATGTCCTGAACCGATTAGAAATTGCGAAAAATGTGCTTATAGTAAAACAACAACAACAACAACAATGATCTGAATATACTTACCCATTTCTAACGATCTTTCACTTCTTTTCTTTTTAATTTGTTTGTTTAGGGATTGATCTTGGAAAGTGACATTGATTGGGCAAGCCATAGAAAATGGTCACGGGTTATGATCCAGCTCGGAACAGAAGAGGATGATTGAATTGTTTGGACCCTTATTCCATTGTGCTCTTTGTATCTTCAGTTGTTTACTTTTTCTTTATTTGATCTTGGTCCTTTTTATTCTTTATCGACACATCACGCTCATTTATATCTTATTATCTTCCAAAATTGTGCCAATTATCCTTTCTTCTTCCCATTCCTTTCCCCCATAGTGGTTTATTAATATTTCTCCCTTCCTTCCACGCATCCTCATTATTCCTTTACACCCTGTTGACCAACCCACCAACCAACCATCTTGATTTGAATCATGTCGGCGGCAATAAAGATAAGATGTCCAATTTGCAATCAAGAATTCCCTGCATACGACCAACGCGGATTCAGAAATGCTGGATTTACTGCTCATCACAATCGCTGTCTCGAACGACGTCAACAACAGAATGAACCTCAACAACGTGATCACCATACATCTCGTGCTTCTAGATTTGCCTGGGCTGTTAGACGACGATTGTTACCTGCTCGACCTCGACCTACATCTTCTACAAATGTCGTTATTGAAGGTACCCTGAAGAAAAAGGAAGAAAGGCACTTTGATTATCATATACATTAATTTTTGTTTTGATGGCTTCTATAGGTCAAAATCGAAGCAGCCCACAGTCACCTTTATCTGGATCAAGTAACTCTTCTTCTTCTTCTTCTTCATCATCACCCCCAAACCAAGCTGACATTGCTCCTATGACACCCATTGTACCGTCACAAGCACCACATCCTAAACACAACTTTCATCCACGACAAAGACATACATGGAATCATTGGACCCCTCGCAGAAGATCTAGACGATCGGCACTTGATGTTGATACAACCCTTGCCACAGTAGCCCCATCTATCATCTTGCCTTCAACAGCAGATTCTCGAATCGTCCGATCATGCCGCTCCTTACCTGTCATGGTTACTGCGACCGACACCCCTACTTTTCCTTTATTGACAGCGATCACTACCATGGATTCGACGACTGCCTTGATAATACCGCAAACGACGTCACCTCATTTGTCGAACCATACACCGGTAAATTCTCCCATATTGTCTGGTAATGGCTCTCCCTTTTCGTTTACATCCATGCTTACCACCTTACCTCTGGAAACTGCATCCTTACTACCCTCTACAACCATATCGGCTTGCTCATCTAACAGCAACAGCGCCAACGACAGGAACTCAGTTGACGTGAGCTACCAACGACCAACCCAGACTTCAATGGACTCTATTTCAACTGATTGGATGATTGGCCAATACCCTTTCTCGACGGACGATACCTCTCGTTATCAACAACTGCAGCAGCAACAGCGACAACAGCAGCAACAACAACAGCTGGATCAACATCAACATAATTATCACGCACCATATGGATCAGTCAGTACCACGACAATTCCACAGCAACCTGCTATTGACAGTACATATTATCGCCAAGACACACATTTTATTCCTGACTCAACTACATCTACCTCCTCGACTTATACATTGCCGAAACCATTACGCTCACCAGAAAACTTGAATGGTGATGATGACGAACCGGTCAATTACTGTGGCTATTGTCAACCTCATGATGGTCAGCACGATCCTTCTTGTAGCTTGATGCAATTCATTATGATGGATATCATTGGTGGCAACGACGACCCATCCTCATCCCACTGATGGACTTACACTTCCACTTGGTACCTTTTTTAGAATTTTAGAAATCCCTATGCCTTTTCTGCACACATACATACGCACACACATATATTTTACACACATACATACATACTTTACTATCTTACTTTTTTATGCCTTTGCCCTTTTTTATATTTTCTATCGTATTTGTACATACTACTTTTACCATTTATGTTTATGTTATAATGCCCACTTTATGCCCAATAAAATCAAATATTTACCAACAATTCTTTGTCTTCTATCTCCTGTTGTTATCATTGTTTTTTATTGTTTATTGTTACAATTTCATTTTATGACATAATAGAAATGATCACTATGAGTATATGTATAATCTTTCATGTAAAAATAGTAAAAAAAAAAAAAAAAAAAAAAAAAGATGTCGAATGTATAACATTGATTGTTGGTTGCTATATAGCATATGCAATTCGAATGTGATAATATTTTACTTTTCTGGACCTTTCTTAGACACCATCCATTTTAAGAGTGGGGAGAGGTTGAATGTAAATTTGGATGGATGACCCTTAATATATGTGCGAGATAGAGGTTTTGAGCTAGATAGAGAGCATTTTATTTTGAACTCCAGAGAGCTGGAAACGGTGTGCTGATTGGTGGAACGAGACCTTTCAAGCGGTGAATTGTGGGAGGGGCCGGTGTTCAGTAGAGTTTCGACCGTGTATATAGTCATTCTACAGCATCGACAATATGTTTAGAGCAAAAAAAAAAAAAAAAAAAAAAAAAAAAATGGAATGCACTAATGAATTACTCCCAGGTGTATATAACCCACGCCAGCAACACACATCGAAAACATACTACAAAGGTTCTGTTGAAAGTAGCATAAGGGAAACTATTCGGGGAGTTGAAGAATGGTCAGCACTAATATAAAGGAAGTGGTGTGAATAGGAAACGAGTATAGTGTACGAGGCAGAAAAGACATGAAAAATATGGATATCTTTTATTGAAGCATGGCAACTGTCAATCCTAATCTAAAGTAGTGGTGATGGTAGTAAAAAAGGAATCTATTGCACAATGCATGAAAGACACTATTGCAAACATTTTTCATTGAGGTATGTAAAGCAAAATATATTTTATTCAGTCATATAAATACAAACTATGGACAAACTAACACTAAACTAAGCTAATGAAGGCTCCAAAAAGTCAACTAATGGTGGTCCTAATATCCTAAATCCAAAATGAAAAGATTTCCCCATGCATGATGTAATTCCTGATCTGAAAACCCTTCTAAACTAGGCCTGACACTAACCTAAGATTACCACAACCGCAAAGAAGTTGAATGGTGGAGAAAAGAAAAGAAAACAAAAAAAAAAAAAAGGAGAAAAAGAAAAGCGAAAAAAAAGAGAGCGGAAAAATAAAAACGAGAAAAAAGTAAATTTCACGTGGGCGGCGTTTAAATATTTTCTGTGGCCTGTTGTTGTGCTTCAGTCCTCATACTACAAAACAAAAAAAAAAAAACGCTTCAGCCATCGTATATATGTCATGACTACACATGTCAGAATAACAATATTACACATAATAACGTTGCAATTTTGTTTTTTTGTTAATATTGCTATTGCGAGCTCCTACAGTATTTTGTTTGTAAATTCAAGTTTATTGAAAAAACGGAATAGTGATCGTTGTAAAAATACAAGGTTGTAACAAGTAATATAATAAAAAAAAAAAAGGGGGGGAAAGGAATTAAAAAGAATGAAGGGGGGTGGATAACTAAACTATGGGAATAAGATACTAGGCATTTGCGATAAGAGAGAGAATGGGGAAAGGGGGGGTCATTTTGGTGTTGCTGGACAATAACTTGACAGAGATCCATCAGACACATCATCTCGATCTAAGGGAGGGCATGCTTTACCTACTGAATCGGCATTCAATCCCATTCCATTTAATATTATCGGTAAGGCGCCCATACTATATTGAAAAAATGAATTCAAAAGAAAAGTGAGTCATTTTCTCTATTTATCTTCATTGTTGTTTCCCCCCCCCTTTTTTTTTTTTTTTTTTTACCGTGAATAGAACATTTGCAAACGTAGTCGAATGTTTTCTGAATAAAGGTCATCAATGGTGCGGTGCGAATAGAGCCTTAAATGAATGTTGCGAATAAATACAAAGAATTCACATACAGCGACAAGGCGGTCCCGGCAATACTGATCCATGGGTAACCACGTATCGTTTTCGTTCATTTTGAATTGATAAAATGAGGAGAGGTCAGCACGATTGTTGCAAGATCGACCGCACGCGACACATGTCATGGTCATTGATACGTTGGTTGTTGCTGCAAATGAGTACCATCGATCCCATAACAAAGGCCGCTGGGAAACGGATGAAGGAAGGATAGGTTGATCGACCGGGATGGCGGTGGCAGTGGTAGGAGTGGTGGGATTCCATTCACAGGAATCTAGGCACATGTGTTGGATAAAACAAGATTGATGCAATAGATGGCTCACCATTTTTTTCGTCGATAGTCGAGAATGGGGGCCAAATCGTAAACAAGGCTCCACATCTTCAAGTTGGCAGTATTTGAGATAAGTGATTTGTGATAATTTCTTCAGGGGCATGGTACCGGCGACTTGGACAAATTGCTGAAATGCCTCCAGCTGGACCTTATCGATGGTTGGGAGATTTGTATACTGAAGAGAGGGTACTGGGCGTGACTTGGTCGTGTTCGTGGTGTCATTGTAGGATGACAATGGGGAAACTCCATGAAGTAGCGCTAAATCATGATGGGCACGCATTTCAGGATCTTCCAAACTGCCGTCGTTAGCATCTTGCCATGTATCTTCTTCAGAGCTGCTGCCATCTACATCTTCATCGTCTCCAGCACTATCGTCATACGTATCATCATCGTTGCAAAGCGTCTTGTCGTCGTCGTTGTGTTGAATAGTTGCTAAGGAGCCGTAATGTTGTGGTTTTCTTTTGCTGTTCATTGTCATTTTTTTGCGCTGTTGCTGTTGTTGTTGTTGTTGTTTCTTTGATTTGGCAAGTGGGTTATTTCTTTGTTGTTTGTGTTGTTCATCAGCAGCATCCCAATCCAAAAGCCGTTGGCGGAGTTCCTTGAGTTGAGCCTGTTCATCCAACAATTGCTGCTGTGTCGCTTTCAGTTGTGTTTCCAGTATCGATTTTTCCTTTTTCTCAATGGCCACCATACCATTCGCTTCTTCAAAAAGTTTGCAGGAGAGCTCTTCCAAATCATGTTCAACGAGATCCTTGTCATGTTGAATATCGGCCATACGATCGATGGCAGACACGTATTTGGCATTGAGGTGTTGCATGTCTTGATCAAGTCGCGCTAGTTGCTGATCTCGATCGACTAGCTGTTTTTCGAGCTGATCCAATTTGTTAGACTGAATAGCATAATGTCGTTCCCACTGATCGCATGAGTCACAGGGCGGTAAAGCGATTGTTTCTTGATGACGGTGCATGAGAGATAAGGTGCCGATCATGTATATAACGTATAAAAAAGAGTGGAAGTGGGATAAATAATCAAAGGTAAAGGAGTGAAAGGCAAGATATGGACAAAAGAGTGATAATAATAAATCCAAGGTGGAAAGATGAAATTTAAATGGAGTGTCAAAGCAAGGAGGACTTTTAGGGAGATTGGAAAAAGAATAATTAAAAACCCGCTAGTGTCCAGAGATTACATACAGTCTGATCAAAATTATCTGGATGGTATGCCTCAATATTTACTTTATCCTTATTGAAATATGGGAAGGAGCTAGCATTATTACTCTCACTTTAAACTCCGGTATCATCTGTCTCTTTATCCAATACACATGACCCCACCAACCCGTCCCGCCTTTCTACGCACTGATGATATTTATAAATCAAACAGAAGCTTATTTTGCTTGATCGGAAAGTCACTTTTTGATTCCCATTGGAGTAACCCAAGAAATTTGTGACAAGACTTTCGTGATACATAAACTAAAAGGGTGTGGCCCGTGATGCTTCGCTAACTTTGATTCGTAGAACCCACTTTTGTCAGAGGTGAAACGAAGAAGGAAAGGAAGTGACAAAACTTCTTGTTACAAAATGCCAAAACCAACTCAGGATTCGTAACTATAAATATCTTATGTATATATGAGTGTATATAAACTAGATATATGAAATACTATAACATATGTGAAGTGTTGCGTTATTTATACTGATTGCACTGACTAAACAAACATTCCTTTTTTTCATGTGGTGATGGGGCACTGGATGCGTAAATCAAATAAGATGATTGATGCGATATGCTGTAATAGGATGTGATACTGTAGTAACCCCTGGTTAGTGAAATTTTAATGCCTTTTCAATATACAAAAAGCATATTACGAATGATAAGCGGAGGATACCCGAAGTCGAATTATTTCACTACGTTACAGTATCATAATGACTTTTACCTTTATTTTTGCATTGTCTCTCTTTTTTTTTTTTTTTTTTTCTTTAAAAAAGAAAGAAGGTTTCATTACGGATATCACAAGGCACTATATAGAGCATCCAGTTCATCTACTTTGAACACTTTGAAAACTGAAGTCATGCCAACTTTTTCTTTCACATTTCCTTTTATGTTACACCGGACCTTTTTTTTCCCTCTCTCGAGACATTTTACATTCCGACACACTCTAAATTTTTCCTTCAACCCCATTGATACGAATTCGCACCTGTTGATTTCCCCCAAAAAACATTTTATTTTCTCAAGTCGAAACTGCGTCCTTTTCTTTTCTTCCTTTTTTTTTTTTTTTTTTTTAATCCTCTTTTTCTCTCTTCTTTACATCTAGCGTTTTTTATTTATTTATTTTTTATTACTATTATGGCAACATATAACCCTCCATATACTGTCCCTGCACAGGGCATCGAAAAGAAATCTGGGGAAACAGCGGTCATGCGTCACTTCAAATTCGCTGACAAGCTATTGGATCACCCAGACCAAATCTATACTCTTTGGGACTTATATCTTAATGGCAACAAAGCTGGTGGTGGTACGTTGATCTTTTGGACATTTATTTGGGAATGCAGTTAGCGATGGGAAAAGACGGGATATGTGGGACATGTGTGTTCGCAATGGGAGTGTATGCAGAGAAGTGGCTACATCTGCATGTAAGACTGGCAAAAGACCGTGTTTGGATAACGCGTTTACTGGGTAATGATGATGGCTATGAATGTACTCGGTTATTGTAGTATAGTCATCATCAAGGGAGATATCGGAAGGAAAGGGGGACGAAGGGCATAGTGTGTGAATAGAAAATAGGGGGGTAAGAGTTTGGAGCAGGTCATGGATGATGATCAAGGGGGAAATCGATTATGATGCTGGATCTCTTGACACTGACTTTTATTTTTTATTTTTATTAGATAATCCATTCTTGGGTGTCCGACGTATAGAAAACGGGGAAGCAAAGGAATATGTTTGGCAAAGTCACAAAGAAGTGCGTGTACGTGTGGAAAATTTTGGCAAAGGCATGTTGAAACTTGGTTTGGGTCGTCAAAAAGCGCTTGGTATTTACGCTATTAACCGACCGGAATGGGTAAGTTTAGGGGCAGAGTAAAAAAAAAAAAAGAATGGGGTTCCTTTTAGTACGATCTCATGGACAAGAAAAATATATCTAACCTTCTTTTTTTTTTTTTTTTTTTGTCGGGGACTCGTGGGGATCTTCATTCTTTTTTAGACTATTTCTGAACAAGCAAGTTACCGTCAAGCATTTATCATTGTTGCGCTGTACGACACTCTCGGTGCGGAAGCCATGGAATACATTGTCAACCAAACGGAAATGGAATACATCGTTACTACTGCCGATAAGCTCAAGAACATCACACAATTGAAGGACCGATTACCTACCATCAAGCATGTGGTCATCATGAACAGCACTGTGGATTCAACTGAAAAACAAAATGCTGAGCAAGCTGGTTTGACTGTCCATACCTTTGAACAAGTGGAAGCTCTTGGTTCTGAAATCACGGAAGAAAGTGCTCTCCCCACCGCTGATGATATCGCTACCATTTGCTACACCAGGTAAAAAAATGATGACAAAAACGTTTATAGACAAAAAAAGAATATGGAAAAACTCTAAAAAGCGCTCTCATTTTAGTGGTACAACCGGTGTTCCTAAGGGCGCTGTCTCGACTCAAGCAAACTGTGTTGCTGCCATTTACGGTGCTGCTGCTGTCGGTGACATCGGTACTTTTGCCCAGGTCACTTCTACTGATTGTTATATTTCTTTCCTTCCATTGTCGCATGTTTTCGAGCGAGTCGCCATGGGACTACATGTGTATCGGGGTGCTTCTATTGGATATTATCAGGTATGGAAAAAACAAAACGATCAATAGTAGATCATGTCAAAACTAAGCTTCTCTTTTTTTCTTATTTTTTACTTAGGGCGACACTGCCAAGCTTTTGGATGACATTGCGGAATTGAAACCTACCGTCTTTTGTGCCGTACCTCGTTTATTCAATCGTATTTATGATAAAGTGTTCGCTGGTGTCAAGGCAAAGGGTGGTCTTAGTAGCTATCTATTCTTCAGGGCATTCAACTCCAAGAAATCCTATCTCGATAAAACTGTCCACCATTGGTTATGGGATCGACTTGTGTTTGGTCAAGTAAGCAGGAAAAAAAAAAGAGATGAGTACTTTTTCAAAGAACAAATATATTTACCAGACTGTTATTTTTCTTTCTTTCTACAGGTACGGGCTAAATTAGGAGGACGAATTCGTTTTATTCTCAGTGGTTCAGCACCTGTTTCGCCTGATGTGATGGACTTTATGCGTATTTGTTTCTCAGCTAGTGTGTATGAAGGATATGGACAAACCGAAAACTTCTGTGGTGGTTGTTTGACATTGACAAACGACAATACATCTGGTGTTGTTGGTGTTCCATTCCCTTGCTCTGAAATTAAATTAGTGGATGTACCCGACATGGAATATTTATCAACTGACAAGCCTCAACCTCGGGGAGAAATCTGTATCCGCGGCCATTCCGTGATGCGCGAATATTACAAGGTACCTGAAAAAACAACTGAAGCCTTGGATGCCGATGGCTGGTTACACACTGGGGATATCGGCAAATTTGATGAAACTGGTCGCTTGATCATCATCGATCGTCTCAAGAACATCTTCAAACTCTCTCAAGGTGAATATGTGGCTCCTGAAAAGATCGAAGGTGTCTATCAAAAACATGAATTGGTCGCTCAAGCGTTCATCTATGGGAACTCTTTACAAGCTTCCTTGGTTGCTGTAGTGGTACCGGACAAGGACACTTTTGGAAACTGGGCAAAGAACTTGGCGGATGGACAAGATATTTACCGTTCGGATGCTGTCAAGGCTGAATTACTCAAGACTTTGGTGGCTTTTGGCAAGGAAAATGACCTCAAAGGCTTTGAACAAATGCGCGCTATCCACGTGTCTTCTGAAGAATTCTCTATTGAAAATGACCTACTGACTCCTACCTTCAAACTTAAACGTGAAACTGCCTACAAAGCCTACAAGAAGGAAATTGATGACCTGTATGTTGCCTTATCCAACGGTCGTAGCTTCAACTAGGATATTCGTTGTCAACATTCGGAAGATCGATTCTTTAGATGATTTTTTTATATTTGTGTGTGTGTCTCCTTCACCCCCCTTTTTTTTTTGTATGATCGATAGTATTGATCTATCCTTCTACTCTCTCCCCCCTCCACCTTTATCTATTTATTGTTTGCCAATATCATACCTTTAGCTTATTTCGTTATTATCATTATTATTTCTCTTTTTATTTCCCCTACTACTTCTGTTTTATTTTAAAATAATAAAGATAATGATTGTTTTTTGAATAAATGATTGAACCGCTTTTACTAGTGATCAAATTTTTTTTGCAGATGTACAATCTTGAGGCGGGTGTAGCTTTTTCTTTTTGTACCTATGGACATATACCGCTGAAAGTGATAAATTAACCCACTGGGTGGCAGAGAGGAGGCGGGGGTATAGACATTGTTGAAGTGTGATTTGTAATGAAATTAAACAACCGTCTACTATTTTGCATTGTAGTATGCATGCGCCTTTGAGACTCGACCGACTTCAGTTTAGCTCCATTGTTTTATCACGTAAATAAAAAATATAAAATATAAAATATAAAATAAAAAGATGACCAGCTGAATATATACAGTATGTACGGCCGACTGGAGGTTATACTGGCTGTGCGTCCTATGTTCATAAACATGAATGCCGGAGCGGGAATAGGGCTACATATCATATTCAGCCAGCGAGGCATGTCAGTATTCACTAAGTGTCAGGGGGGGGGAGAGGACAAATACTCACAGATAAGCTATAAATAGTGTAAAATAATCTACAGTGATTTATATGATTGGTAGAGCGGAAATATAGCCACCATTCATACTAAGTGATCTATGGCCGCCAATCACTAAGGAGAAAAGTAGTTGTAGTAGGAGAGCTAAAATGCAAGTGTTTAGTATGGCGCTAGCAAAACAGCTATAATATCTACATTGTTCATTATCAGACGGGTCAGAAGATAGATAATAAAAAAACATACTTTATTGAAGTGTATTGGTAACTACTAAAACTAGAGATGAGGGATTCATTCTAACAAAGGATTTAATGGAAGGATCTATTGGAGGGATCATCAGGAAGACTAACGGAAGAATTGCAAAATGGTCAACATTAATCTAGAAAGATATTTATAAAAATGGATCTGTTATACTGCACAAGGGAAGAGTTGTCTCAAGGGGTATTTGTTTTTGTAGCATAACATTAACCTGCACTAATCAAGAAAGGTCATGGTACGAGTAAGAAATCTATTGTTCAGAACATAGGAGACACTACTGAGACATATTTCATTGAAACAAGTAAAAAGAGACATGCTTTATTTAAATAATAGAGACAAGCCAACACTAAACTAAGCTAATGAAGGCTCCAAAAAGCCAACTTTTTTGGTGCCTTCAGATCCTAGATTCAAAATGGAAGGGTTTCCCCATGCATCTTGTAATCCCTGAGCTAATACCCCTTCTAAACTAGTCTTGACACTATTCTAGGTCCAAAATAACACCAGGGAAGTTAAATGGTGATGAAAAAATGAAGTGATCAAAAAGAAAGAGAGCCGCAAAAATAAAAATAGGCGGGAGAGAAAGAAAAAAATATTTCATGCGGACGGAATTTGAAATATTTTTGGATGGTAAATGTCATTACCCTGAGCCAAAACCTGACCAACTTTAAATGCTCAAGGTGTTTTTATTATTATCAAGAATAAACGCTCTGGCGCTCCGCTGGAGCTTTTGGAAATCTTTCGATTTACTGGGTGTCACAGTTCTTGGTTAAAGTGTGGGTTTCGATGGGATAGGGTTAAAGCCTCCGCCATTTCGTACTTTAGTGGGCGGCCCCTTGGGGCCCAACCGCCGTGCTCACCTCGTCGTCAATGGGTTTTTTGTGTGCTGAAATAATAGCTTACTTGAAATTCGTCGGAGAGATTAGAGTTTGATTATGTAGTGGTTGCAACTGCCTTTCCACTGAAAGATAAAACGAATTATGCTATATGGTAATTATGGCGATTGCCCGTTTATTTAATTTTTATTTGCAGTTCCATAATTTTTTGACATAAAAAAAAAAGCTGGATGATTCAGGCTCCGCATTTTGCTTTTTATTTTTATTTTTTTGGTCCCCTTTTTTTTCGCTCTTTTTCTTTCTTTTTTATTTTTTTCCTTCATGATCGTCTGAATGATATGATGGCAAGGCTCATTGGGGAATTGGTGATCTAGGATTAGTGTTAGAACTTGAATTAGGGGCATCTTAAAAAACGCAAAACAAACATCATGGGGAAACGCTTTCATTTTGGATGAAGGATTTAGGAACGACAGTATGTAGATTAGCACTCATTAGTTTAGTAATAGTTTGTCATCGTTTGTATATTCGTCTGAATAAATATGTTCTTTTTCTCATAATTAGTTTCATTGTTGTACGTATACATGATGAGCTTCAACGAATATGTATTACATATGCATAGAAAAAAAAAGTGTGTCTATATATATATATATATGAAAAGGAACGGATTGGGTATTATGGAGGTTTCTTCTACCAAGTCTATAAGTTTGTGCGTAGAAAGGAAAACAGGGATGTGTTTGTGTGAAAAAACAGCTATTACAGGGCATTTTATTGTGATGGGGTATATTGAAGAACAAAGTTCAGAATAGTATTAATTATGTAGCTACTTAGTGACAAGAAGTTTCTGAAGTGTGGGTTTTGATGGAAGACTCTGTGATTTGGCACTATGGGTGGGCAACATTGAGAAAAAAAAAAAAAAAAAAAAAGGACGGACAGCCCCTTGGGATCCAATGGTGGTTGTCTAGGGCTCTGTTTGAAAAAAAAAAAAAAAAAAAAGAATCAGAGGGAAAAAAACGAAATTGAAGTTATTAGCTGAGTTTTCTTACGGTCCATTTTCTTTTTAATATATAACCAGCCCCCCCGCCTCGCCCCTGCTCGGCCCCACCCACACCCCCACACACCCCCAAAAAACTCATTCAAAAAAATCATATATACATATAGTAACAAAAATTATTAAAATTTATTCAAATAAAATGAGTGGATGGTTTGCATGAAAAAGTAATTGACTTCAGCACTGGGAGCATTCATTTCAAAATAAGAGGGTATTCCACAAATAACTCCCTTCAACAGCTAATTATGAGAAAAAAAGAAGGCGGTGGCAATATTTATACTCCGCACACCTTTTTTTTTATTTATCATGTCGTTTCCCTTTTTCTCATTCTTTCCCCCCCCCTTTTTTTCATGAAATGATGATGATCTTGGATTAGTATTAGAATTTGAATCAGGGGCATTTTAGAAAAATGCAATACAAATATCATGGGGAAACCCTTTCATTTTGGATTCGTGATTTGGGACCGCCGTTCGATTAACCTCACTATAGCATCTCACCATAGCACAACTGAACCACCAATAGTTTAGTTTAATGTTAGTTTGTCATAGTTTGTAACTACAGTAGCTACATCACAATAAAATAAGCTTGTCTGTTTTTATCATTGGTCTATCTGTCATACATTTACTTTGTTTCTTTTATCGAATGGGTATGCATGAACATAGAAAAAAAAAAAAAAAAAACTGGGACGTGTGCGTGTGTGTGAAAAAGAAATGGGTTGCGTACTAAATAGACTTCGTCCACCACATTGATTGATGGAAAAGAGATATAACGAAGTGGGTTATATAGTGCCTCAGCTCATTTTCAGCGAAAAATGATATTTTTCATGATTTACAATTAAATCGTTCTGAGTGATGGAGCCTCAGTAGGGTGCAGGAGTAATAATGTCCTCTAATTGAGCAATTTTATTCTCAAAGCTAACTTGGAAGAAGGAGAAAACTGGAAGAATTGATTGGTGGAAAAGAGAATTAAAGGGGTGGGATTGGGTAGAGAAAGGCGGCAAAAAGCAACACCGTTTTAGCACTGGTAATCTAGTAGCTGGGCTTTAAAAATTTGATGACAGTTTATCTTTAATACTGTTCAACAAGAATTACCCCAACCACATAAAAATATTCCTTTTCACCTTTACTATTATATTGCGTGAATAAAAGCTTTAATATCAAATTTAAAAATCTTTACTATTTTCCGTGAGACCGCGCCTTTTTTTTTTGAGGTCTTTCTGAACTGCGCTTTACTGTTTGGTTCAGAAACACACACACATGCTACATATACACTATATATAAAAAACCCGCACACATGCATGCGTTTACAAGTACTTAAATCTACCAAGGTTCATAGACAAATATATAAATAGAGCAAAAAACTATAGACAAGTTGTGTTCAAATAATCAAGTTTTTATTATAGAAGACACTAAGGGTACCCCTCAAAGAAAGAGAGATATCGATGGATTATAAATAGAGAGATGGGAAAGGGGCTAGGTCTAAACTAAAGGGATAACGACTTTCTATACGCCTAGGTTTGTTGATATTGTTCCAGCAGCGAGATCGGCACTTTTCCCTTCCGCTGGAAGGACTTGATCATATGAGCACGTCGGGTAAGGGTGAGGGTATCTGTGGGTTTCCAGTCAATCATAAGAGCCGGTAAAAAGGTTTGCTTGAACCACTTGGGGCGGAAGATGGAATCCTCCCATAAGCTTTGAGGTACCGTCTCCGTATCACCATATCTGTCCATCAATTTCTGTAGTTCCGCTGGTCGATATTTTACGATATGGTTGTTGCCACTGCCACCTAGCTTGCCCTTGCTGATGCTGCCACCAATGTCACCACAAGATGGAGATATTAAGTCAGACAATAAAGGCGTATCCAGACGTGATGGATAATATCGCAAAGCCGCATCCACGCCGAGTGCCAGTAATTTGGCTTTGACAGAAGTGATATATCGTGAGGCTTGCGTATATATGGCGCTATCCATCAATGCCTTGGCGTGAATCTAAACAATTTGGTGTATATAGGTAGATCAGTCAGTTTGCTTCATTTTCGTTTTTATGCACGGTCAAATTACCTGAAGGACAGTAGTCATTTCATAGGGTATCATTGTTTCCATATGCTTCAACCACAGTTGATATTGGTGTTTGCTTTTCAGAATTGTGGAAGAAGAATTGACAAATGTAGTCTATATGGTGAAATTGCAATAGGAAAACCAAATAGGATAAAAAGAAAAAATAAAGAAAAAGCTCAGTATATTTGTCATATATGTATGTATTGAATGGTCATCTTACCTGAAACCATTGCGCGTATGGCAAAAGTGATGCCATGTGATGTAAAGCAATTTGTACCAAAGACATTAATAAAGCAATAACGTCTGTAGGACCTTGGAGGTGTTCAAGTATGAGCTGGTGTGCTATTTCCAATATTGTAACAATTTCCGTAGTGTCCAGTCCAGTCTCCACCAGCGCCGCACAATGTTTTCCAAAGACACCATACAAAAGTCGCATATTAGGTACCTAAAAGAAGTGCAAGGCGGGGAAGAAAAGTGGTTGATATTTGATCCATATTTCCTCTTTTTCTTTTTGTCATTAGCTTACCTTGCCTTTTGAATATTGGCCCATGAGGAAAGTGAAAATGGTTGATGAGGCCGGTCCCATATTATTCTCCTCGTCAGCTTCCGATAACCATATCACATTTTTCTGTAGCAGCAGATCTACTTCCAGATCCGTCATTTCTACGTGAGAAAGAAGAATATCATGAGATGGATGACATATATTGAGAACCTATCTTGATCACAGAGCAACGCACACTATATTTTACCTTGATTCAGCAGAGTGTCAGATTTGGTCAGCATCCATATTTCCATGTGATTCGAGGCCCGGTTGTCTATTGCGGGTGTCCAGTAGATCCATTCCTTTTCTACCCAAGCCTTGCGTTCTTGCCATGATAGCCATTTTAGGCGTCGGGTATCAGCAAACAATTCAAAATAAGTCAAATAGAAATCTAGTGCAGACACAGTAGAAGCACTAATAAAGGGTAAGAGGGGATAAAATTAGTAACGGTTGTATACAATTCAAAAAAAAAGAGAAAATTTTACCTAGAAGAGTATTGTGCAAGTGTCCGTCGATATGGTTTGAAAAGAGTATCAAGCCATATTTGTACTGCGGATTTGTTCAAAGTACCGGGTCCAGTCAGATACGTCAGGATAGCTTCCAGGTAATCTTGCACCACAAGCGTGTTCTTCAAATCATGCAAGCACCTTGTAAGATCAGCGGATGGTTGATGATGTATTGGGGCGTTGGGTACTTGGACGATCAGAGGAAGTAAAAACGATATCAATGGCATCATACCATGAGCTTGCCGGGACCAAGTGTGATATATCATTAGCATGGAAGTAAGTTCAGAAGTTGGCAAAGAAGTCAAATTGAGTTCATCTACAAAGAAATCAATCGAAAACAGCAGCTGTCGTTTCAGCCGTGCCATCGTCGCCAAAAAACTCGACCTAACACGAGTTTTGTTTTGAAATGCCAGCCAAGTTTGTGCAAGGTTCTTGGTCGCTATTTTCGTTGTCGTTTTTGTTGAAGGCGACGTGTTACATCGTGGTTGCTGTTCATCATGCTCGAAGCGTCGCTTTTTGGTGTCAACTTTGATATAATAAGATAAGTCTTCAGGAATAGTCTTTGTAGCCATGATCACATTTTAAATAGGGTTGAAGGAAAGAAGAAGAAAAAAAAAGGGGTAGAAAAATTTATAACAAAAATTTTATTTTTTAAAATTCCGATAGACGACAGTAATTCAAGATCAAGCTGAACCAGCAACAGCAAGAGGAATGGTAGTGGTTGCTGATGTAGAAGTGACAAGTGGTTCATTATAATGTTTCTCAGAGGATAACGTCGAATCATTACCCGCATTTCCTTTATCATTCTGGATACGCTTAGCTTCATAATGGACAGCAGCAATGTGCGACATGGTTTGATTTGCCAAGTCATGGATTTTTTGGCCAGTGGGTGTATTTAAAGCTTCTTGGGCTTTCTTCATTGCTAGTTCCATTTTTTCTTGAATTTTAAACTTTTGGTCCATTTCAACTGCCTTGTCCCAAATGCGATAATGTTCATCAAACTGTTTGACTAACAGTCGTCACCATTATTTTTTTTTAAAAAAAATGGGGGGGGATGAAGGGGTTAATATATACTGTATTATGCAATAATGAGATAGATCGACTTACCGTTATATTGTAAAGCGGTCAAATACCCTGAAAGCTTGGTCGAAAAATGATATTGATGATCGTATTCCAGGCCTTTTGCAACCACTTGATCCTGTAAATTATAACCATTGGCAAGAATTTCGGCGATAATACTTGTTTTCAGCTTGGATTCTTGACTGATGCTGCCTTCAGTATCATCATCGCTTGTCTTGTCATCAAATGATATACTAGATGAATAATAAGGAGAGGCAGAGATATGTGATTCATCAATCAAAGCTAATGTGAATACACATAAGATATGAGGGGCAATTCGCTGTTAGCATATACAGTATCATATGTTTGCTGTTGTCTTAATGTTACCGTACCGTTGCTAAGTAAAGAAGCTGTTTTAGCAGCTTCTTCATGCTCGAAATGAATTAGAGCAGTTTGGCTGGTATCATCATCATCACTGAAAAAAAAAAAAAAAAAAAAAAAATTATGAGGCGTTCCTGGATTTGGATCCCAATCTGCATCCGGGAAAACTTACAATTGCATTTCAAATTCTTTGATTTTTCCGCAAAAAAGGAAAAATTCCTTGACTATTAATCATAAAATGGATTAATATCTTTAATAAGGTTGCACATCTTGGAATTTGGACGGTGTTAACCGTTTTTTACCTGTTTTCTCGGTTGATTTCAATGAAATATTATGGACAAGAATATAATTTGGGGATGGGGTACCGGGAAGCTATAATATATAACATAAAAAAACGCACCAGGATGAATTCCTGCACATACGATAAACAATTGATAGCGGAGTAATCGCATTTCATACAAAAGCAAAAACACACATACCGTGATTGATGACCATTGGATCATTGTTAAATATATAAAAGCAGTATTGTTAATAAAAATGAATAGAGACAAGAAAGACAAAATAGCAAGACAATTTTCATGACGATTTTTATGTCAGTTATCTACACATGGGCACAGCATTGACATATGAAAAAAGTATAAAACGGATTAAAATTCGAAACGTGTTTGAAGTTTTTTTATTATTATTTTGAAAAGAGGGACGCGGGGAGGGAGGAGCAATCATAAAGTAAACAATGGGGGGAGAAGAATGGTTGTAAAAAATAATAAAGTAAATAATGTAATAATAACTAAATCAGGTGATGAAAAAATTCTATTCTATTGCAGATAACATGGAGGAGGGCCACTATCGTTTTGGATCAAATAGTTAACGAGATGGGATGGATGGCCGTGCTTGAGTTGTTCATTGCGCTTGATCAGACTATCGACCTCAAACATGTGAGACGTTGTGGAGTAGGATGTTTCAGCAAAAGGATGTGTTGCCGAGGATGTCATCAGTGGCTCCGATCTTGGTGTATAGAGTTTGATAAAAGAATCTGAGTCGGCAATTGCCATCATCGGTAGGCAAGGATGTCCCTATCATAAAAATAATAATTACAAGTCTATATTAGCAATCACATTCCAACTTTTTTTTTTTTTGTTACCTTCACGGCATTGACAGGTGATTGATTGACTCTAAACATTTGCACCACCTTTTCGTTACGTCTATTCCAGATAAATACCATACCATCATCAGTACCAGAAATGATATATTCGTCGTCTAGTCCATAAAAACCAATGCATTCACCATTCTAACCATTACATATGTCAAAAACAGGTGAGCAGAGTGTCATAGGCTTAGTCACCGGACTTTTTTCTCTATTCACATCATACTTACCACCCACGGGTTCAGATGCCCTGTGTAACGATAGCGGTATTGGACAACATCCACATCCATTTCGTTTCCAAATTGAGACAGCGTAGTTGCAGCGGTAGATTCATCATATATATTGAAGAGATAAATGTCATCGTCTGACCAATTTATCATAAGCTATAAATAAAAAGTCAGAGTGTATTTTGATAATAGCAACATATGATATTGGAGGGGAGGGAAAGGGGACGAATATTTGCTTTTTTTTTTTTTTACCGTATCACTATGGGTCTTACTAAACTTGCAGACATTTGAATAACATAATTCGTTCTGAGTGGTGCCATTGATTCCATTTTTGTTGGCAAAGAGTTTAACTAAGGATTGTCCGACAGGCCTCGTTGATATCATACGACGATCATGCAGGTAAGCGTAATTTTGGGACCCAGCCACTGCCAAATAGGATGGAACAAGAGGATTGATGGAGACACTTTGGAGTCTGATGGGATCGATACTGGACACAAGTTGATGGTTGCTGTTAAGATCAAATAGCATACATGAGCATTGTGGACTCCTGTCACACACATGATGTTGCCGAAGATCAAAATGTCGAATAGTACCTAGAATAGAATAAGGTAGAGTGAGACAACAACAATTCAAATATTCACATGTCAGAGCTGTAAATTTACCATCTTCAGAGCACGATAGAACTTCTTGTTGGCTATTGTCATTGATTTCTATCCGCGTACTTGATCTCGAGCATGAGTAGGAATCGATTAATTTGCTAGTGTTGAGATCATATATACATATGGTTCCTGTTTCTGATCCGCAAACAATGCGATCATTTGATATATAATTTGCAGTGTGAATACAAGACCGTTCATCTACAATGGAGAAAAAGGCGGTGGGTAGTGGGTAGTGAGTAGTGAGTACAAGTATAGCTTTGTGGAGAGAGTAGTTGCTTCCGTTTTATTCTTATTAACAGAAACATGTAGTACCTGTAGTAATTGTGGTAGAAAGAGACAATCCGCCGTCAAACGGATGCCAAAGACAAAGTTGACCTGATCGCGATCCTGATATTAAACTATCGCCTTGAGCTGACCAGCTATAATATTCTCAGAAAATAATATTTTGGTTAGCAACCATTTTCTATGTCAGTTTTTTTTTTTTTTTTTTAATTACCATAGAGAGGATATTGACACATTGTTTGGGGATTTCAAGCTTTTATCCAATACCATTCTGTTCAGAAAGAAGGGATCTCCGTAGACCTGTCGACCTACAGACAGTTCGCAAAAATAGATCATTTAGCTCAAAAAGACGCTGTGAGGATGAATTAAATGAAGTGACTTACTAAATTTGTTAAAGGTATTTGATCGCGAAGTATTGTATTTGTTGCATTGCCTTTGCCGTAAACATTGAGAAAGGGATGAAGACATGGTGTACGAAAAAAAGAAGGGTGAGGGAAAAGGAAAAGGGAAACAAATAATGCATAGAATGTCACGGGCCATGTATTTTGAAATCAAAAAATTGATTGGCCACCGAATACCCCTATGCTAATATCTTTGAATCCCCGCTTTCTTAACTCTCGCGGTAAAATTCAGTCTCTATGTTTATATGATAGCCGTTTTTCCTAATTATAGTGAGGGAAACTTAATAGCACATATGTATGACATGAGTTAGAAGAGGAATAGTAGGAACCAGGATTGCTACAAGTGCTGATTTTGGGAAAGGCGGTTAAGGAGTGAGTGACCTACGATTCAGCACAGATTATCACGTTATAATTATTTTTTTTTTTGAACAGAGAAAAAGCTTTGGCCTTCACTGCCACTCTCATTTTTACCCATAAAATTACGTTTTCTCGGCTAGCTTTCCATTTTTCTTAACAGTGTACATGGGTCGCTTAATATGGAACAAGGACTTAGATTGCGGTTCCAAATTGAAGAAAAAAGAATTCTTCTAAAAAACGATTGGGGGTCTTTTAAGGATTGGATTAGACACGTCCGTCATTTTGCATTTTAGTGAATGCCCTTTGAGGTGTATCCTTTATTTTCAATATTATGGCGATGTGGGGGCGGGGGGTTGTGAGTGCGGAAAAAAAAAAGGAACGGGCCTTCATGTCTCAGCCATTTTGCCCTTTGGTGGACAGTCTTTTGGGGCCTTCTGCCTTTCTTTTAAAAAATGTTTGTTTTTTTATGTACACTATACGCAGTTAAAATGCTAAAATAGATATATACAATAAATCCAATCTGATGGAGATTATAATGTTGATTAGGAGGCCTATCTTAGCAACACAATCTTGGTTGTTTGAAACGAATGGCAATGCGGCAATAAGGACGTCTTTCATATTAGGTATCCTAGAACTGCTAGCTACTTCGAGAAATAACTCATAGCAGTAGCCCTGGTTAACTAATATGAATGGTAGAGGGCACATTGACAAAGAAAACTAGCACGCTTTATATATATATATATATATAAATATATATTTAGTATGGGAATGTATTTTACAGCACTATACAGCACTGTGCTGTAAATAGAGTGGATAAGTCATGGTAAGTTCTAGTTTTACTGAAAGAATGGGTAGAGCAGAAATTAAGCCCACATTTCATGTCAAGTGGATTGAGATTATCAAATAGTTCCTGGGGCTTTGGATACGGAGTAGCTTTAATTAGGGAGGGTTAAAAGGCACGTGTTGGATAGGTCACTCAAAGAATTCATAGCCACAATAGTGGTTTTGCTCAGTATATAATTGGTCAAAGGATGGTTAGTAAAAAAGACATATTTTATTGAAGTATATTGGGCAAATACTAAACTAAAGGGACGGGGTTCATTGCAGCAAGGAATCTGATGGTGGTAGCATGAAGGCGACTAGTGCGATCTAAGGAATGCTTAACATTAGTCTAAAGAGAAAATGGTAAAACTAAATTTAATGTACAGTGAACGATATGAGAAATACTAAAAGAGTGGTATATTGAAGTACAATTTTAGTCAACACTAATCAAGAAAGGTGATCGTAGCAAAAGGGGATCTATTGCACAAGACATGAGAAACACTAATGGTACATTTTTCATTGAAGCATTAAAAGAGACATATTTTATTCAAGTTTAGAAATGAACTATGGACAAACTAACACTAAACTAAGCTAATGAAGGCTCCAAAAAGCCAACATTGTGGTCCAAATCCTGAATCTAAAATGAAAGGAACTCCCCATGCATCTTGTAATCCCTGAGCTGAAACCCCTTCTAAATTAGTTCTGACACTAATCCAAGTCCAACAGACCTTAAAAAAGTTGAATGATGATGAAAAAAGAAAAAAAGATAAAAAAGAGAGACGAAAAAATCAAACTGGGGATTAAAAAATACCTTCACGTGGACGGGGTTTGAACTGTTTCTTCTTTTTTTTTGTAACAGCATACAACATCGTCAATATGATAGTTTTATCTTATGATAGCAACAACAATAATTTAACATCGTCAGCATGGCTATTCTTTTCCCTTGCTGTCTTTGTAGACAACATGAACCCACCAAGTCTAGTTTAGTTTACCCCATTATTGTTGAATATTCTAACGACAGTGCTCTAGTACTGTTGTTTTATTATTACATTGTTGTCATAGTTTATATCTGTATCGGAATAAAATAGTGTTGTTGTTTTACTATTAGTTTTCCTCTATCTCTTCTATGCATACCTGTATTTGTAAACTTATATGATTACTGTGCACATTTGTGGTAGAAAAATGAAAGCAGGTGGGTGTATTCGCGAAAAGTGCTGCGCATGATGTCATGCCCGCCAACCGTACTGCCCAACACTTTGTTATTTTGTCCTACCGATACCGTCTTCCATACTAAAAACTCAAAAAAAAAAAAAAAAAACTGATCCAGTGTTCAACTCTGTTACATTACTTTTCAAGTTGAATATTCTGCACACATCACATTTCACAAAACGATGTAGTTCAAAAACAAAATAAAATAAAATAAATGAAGTGTAATAATAATAGTAAAGAATATGTGTTTTATTATAAAGGTATACAAAAATATGTAACTGACTACTATTGCTACTGCTACTATTGCTACTGTTACTAGCTAAACTAACGGATCAAACGAACAAGCTATATAAACTATATCTAGTCCAGGGAAGAGGACGAATTTCCTTCTTTATATTTTTCAAAAAGAGCCACTGCGCGAGAATGATCCACATTTCCACCACTTAACACTAGACCGATGCGTTTCAATTGCCTTGCCTTGACCATTGCATGGAAATCTTTGTTGTAAAGCGCCACAGCCAGACTCACCGCCGCACTCGGTTCGATACAAAGCTTGACACGACTCCATACCAGATGCATTGCTTGAATGATTTGTTGTTCCGTTACAGTATAAACGCCATCCATATATGACACGATGATGGGAAATGTGAGTTCGCCCACATTGGTCAATAGTCCATCAGCCACTGAAGTGGCGCCTATGGGATTGCATTGACGCCGACTGAGGCACCGTTGTTGATGATCGGCCGCAGCGGTGGTGGTTGTGTCTAAGAGCGAGGTGGAAGTGCTTGCCTTTCGATGCCTTTTTGGTATACCGCCGCCATCACTGGTGAATTGTTGAAGTGGGTCCTCCTCATCCTCTTGATCATAGTAAAAGGATCGGTACGTATCGTTGACCAGTTCTGGCTCAGCACCAAATACATAGATGTTCGTTCCAATAGATTTTGCTGCGACACAACATCCAGACGCAAGTCCTAGAAAAAAAAAAGTTACAATCATGTTTATCCAGTTTGATCCCGTTTTACATGCCCAGTTTCTTTGGGAATTACCTCCGCCACCAACGGGTGTAATAAGTCCATCCAGGACTGTGCCTTGTTCATTTGTTTGCGTGATGAGTTCCAACGCCACTGTTCCTTGACCAGCCATCACGTTTACGTTATTGAATGGATGAATAAACGTAGCACCTGTTTCTTGTATTACCTTTTCAGCCTATCATATTGTGATAAAATCAATGGTGAGTAATAGAGAAATCATCATATTTTAGAAAATAAAGTAAACGTAGAAAAGGAGCGATAATTACCGTGTTTTCCCGTGCTTCTTGGGTAGGTTCACATTCGATGATAGTACCTCCATAACTACGAACAGCGTCTTTTTTGACTTGAGGGGCATTGTTGGGCATCACCACATAAGCAGGAATACCACGATCCTGCGCAGCCTTTGCTAATGCCTGAGCATGATTACCGGAAGAATGAGTCACCACACCCTTCGAAGCTTCCGTGTTTGATAACAAGTTGACAGCATTGGTTGCACCACGAATCTTGAAAGCTAGAATGAGGGTAACAAAAAGAAGAAGAGAGGGGGGTTCGTATTAGAGTTTGCGTTTTGTAAGGACTTTTCTTTTGTATACGTACAACCGGTTTTTTGAAGTGGTTCGCATTTGAGATACAGTTCAACCGGGCAGCCACTGTTGGTCGAAGCTATGGCATTCAAGGTAGATGAGGTTAATACAGGAGTACGATGGACATTGATACGAGCCGCAGCAGCTTGAATATCTTCTATAGTAATATGAGCGGGTGCCATAAAAAAAATAATGTGTGGAAGAGAAACGCAGCTACAAACGGACAATCAAATTTTTTATTTTTTTTATTTCATACCAAATAATTCAAAAAAAAAAAAAAAAAAAAAAAAAAATAGGATTAGCATAGCCGGTGATAAATTGACGAAGAAATAAAAACTTGCTACAACTATATATCTATGGTACATAAATAAACTAAGTGTCTCTATAAATAATTCCTATCATCAGTCCGACCTAATGGGGGGTGCTGAGCCTGGTGGAGGGCGGGAAGAATAGTATTGAGGAGGGGGCGGACGATTGAATCCACCTTGTGGAGGAGGCCCATGGTTGAACCCACCAGGTGGAGGAGGACGAGGAGGACCATTGTAATGAGGGCGAGGAGGACCTATACAGGAAAGGATGTGATATGGAAAATAAGTACGTTGGTATAGAAATGAGAATAAATCATATTCCTTACGATTCAAATGACCAGTAGACATATTTCCAAAGGGAGGATAACCGGCAGGTCGACTTGAATAAGGTGCGCTGGGGAATGATCGAGGAGGACCATCTATATGCGGTTATTTAAATAAGTACAATGGTGTGTATTTATGCGACCTATCCCTTGTCATCTTTGACTATATATGATACTTACATCCCGGTACGAATTGTCCGCTGTATTGAGGTGGTATCACTATAAATGGGGAAGGAAAAACACATGTATGCAAACAGATATCAGTAACAAATACTCCTGTGGTGGTCGTATCATTCGCGAATGTGTTCTTCTTTAGTTTACCTGCGCTAGAGTTTTCATACGCTCTTGTGATTTCGTTGATAATAGCCTGTGCTTTGTCTTGCCCAATTTCTAAAGAAATAATGAAAAAAAAAAAAAGATTAGATGAGGTGGCCACATCCAATTCCGCCTAGTGAATCCCTGTTGCATTTTTGAAGTCTTACCTTCATAATAAGCTCTAACGCACATTAAGTGATTCTTTCCTGCATTGTGGCCTTTTCGTACTGAAGCTATAAACATAGATGCGTACATCAAAATAAAAAAATGTAGTGGGTTAGCCAGATCGAGATCAGTTTTAAGAGTGTTGTTTGTTGACTTACGACTATCATGTGTTAAAAATACATCACAGTATTCTAAAAATACAAAAAACTAAAGAGTAAGTAACAATTTTATCCACATTAAGAATACAAGGACTTACCACAATAATATTTAGGCATGTTGTATATATATTAGGAGGTATGATACGGAAAAAAAGAATGCCAGCGCAAAGAAAAAGGGAAGCAAAAGAAAAAAGAAAAAAAAAAACTTTCGACGGAGTACGAAAAAGATCCACCAAACTGGGCAAATCCACGAAATAAAAATCTTCCATATACCATCACCTCTTTGAAAACCAGTACCAACATATCCGCCTGAAGATCACTTGAAGGAATGGTATTTTCGTGTTTACCCAGCATGTCTCCATCCCAGAGATAGGTTTTAACCAATTCCTTGAACCCAGCTTTGACCCATCTTAGGTGGCTCTACAACTTATTGCTCACCCAAAACGTAATTTTATTTTCTACAGTCAGAAAGGGGACCCAGTCATGGTTTTCCAATAACGGTAGCATATTATATCTATTGAACAAATTTATACTGGTGTCTTGATCGATCAATGACCCCTCGTAAATCCACTAAAAAAAAAAAAGCGACTTCATCAAAGACGCAGATTTGACCCCAGGTACAGAAAAAGAGAAGTATGATCGTTTAAATGGAAAGATTTATCTGAAACATCGTAAGACATTGTAAATAAATAGAAGACAAAAAGATGAAGACTTTGTACACCTCAAGTCAAACAAAATATATATAAAAAGAGAGCATTTATTGATATGAATGAATGATGCATCAAAAGCGATTATCAAATAATAACAAAAAAGGACAATAAATAAAGATAAATAAAAAAACAGTCTATATATAAAATATGATGAAGCAAAACATAAAAGAAAAACACACAATGGTACAGTGAAGACAAAATGATGAATGGGTGGGGGACGGGGGGGAATATACTAAGGGTACAAGGTTGATGATTAATGCTTTGTTTGAGAATGATGTGGTAAAGAGGGCACGGAAAGATTCGATACAAGGGCAGGGTCCACAGATGAAGGAGGGGTGGAAGGGGTGGATAGAGACGCAAATGATGAATGGGGTCGATGTCCCTTGGTCATGCCACTGTTACTATTGTTGTTATTGTACGACCTAAGTTTGTCGTTACCAGTTCGCGTGGCTTCCCAGTCTTGCCATTTTCGCATCACTAACCGGGAAGAATCAAATACACCACTTGCATCATCATGGCCACCTTTGCCTTTTTCTTCGCCCACAACCACACGAGTAGCACCCCATGAGAAATCATCGAAATGCCAGAATGAATAGATAGGTAAGATAAAGTTCCATACAGGAATGGCACAGATATAAACTAATAATCGAAGAAAACAAAAGGAAGTGAGGTTAGCCATGTATATTTCGTAGGGAGGATGAGGAAAGAGATGAATCGACTTACTTAACATCCAACAAACATAGATCAGTTTTCGGGTAGTAATGACAATCAGGACACCAGGCAAACCTAGAACAGCAGCCAGTAGACCAATGGATTGCCATTGTGGATTACCAGACACAGCAGCAGAAACAATTAGATAAATGGTCATGACAACAGCACAGGGTAGAACCTATTTTCATTGAAATTTCCTGTTAGACATTTTTTTTTTTTTCCATTTATCAATCAATTTTGTTTCCTACCAAAGTTCCAATCAGATCAACAAAGATCGAGAATTGCATTGACAAACAAGCAATACCGCAGAGATCAGACACCAGAACCAGCTCCATCAAGTTGTGAACTGTTGAGTTGATCCATCGTCGTCTTTGAGATAGCAGCACCATGAATTCGTCAGGCACCACAGTTTTACAAATCGCTTGGGGAACAAACATCATTTGACGATGGGGAAAGGTACGAAGCATCAAAGTAGATAGGAACCGATCTTCACCGAGAAGTAAAAGATTCTTGTCGTGCAGAGTGGTCACCACATTTTGGTTATATTCCAACACTACATCAGGATTGGCTAATAGAGGGACCCATGAGCCATTTTTCGGTGCCTTGATTCGGTACATGCTGAAGCAGCCTGGTAAGCAGGTCACAATACCAAAAAGAGATTCAAAGGCTTTGGCGTAATGATGCGAGATATAATATTCAAAGACTTGGATAGCAGTGACCCCTATAATGTATTGATATCATTTTAAAAATTTAATATCAAGAACCTTTTCTTTTTTTTTTTTTGTGGCGGGAAGGGAGGATGATGACTTACATGACGTTGTCTTGTTTGCAATTCGTGTTTCACCACAAAGTCCCATAATAGTGATATCGTTTGCCATAGCTGCCACCATATAAGTCAATGCATCGGGTAAAACCTTGGTATCAGCATCGACCATCAAAACAAGTTCAAATTTATCCGGTGTAACGCCATTCATCAAAGATGTCATTTTCCAAAAGATATCATAATCCAATTCAGATAATCGATCATTGAAAAGGACACGTTGAAAAAAGGACATTAAGATAAGCTAAAATAAAGATGAAATCATGATGAGCCAACAATGAATTTCACTACTACCAAACAACAACAAAGAAAAAAAAAAAAAAAAAAAAGGCAGTTTACCTGGGAATCCCGTTTGCCTCGATTGCCAGGTTTTGCAGATGATTGTTCTTCCGGCGTACCACATTTGACAATGGTGATGCATGGAACGCCATTATAATGACCGGCATGCTAAATAAATCATCAAACAATAATAAAAAGTAAGGAGGTGCAAAATATTTATAAAAATAGAAAGTAGCTGGGGGGGGGAGGGAGAGGACCGAGGGCGGGATTATCATTTTTTTGTGCTTACCACTTGTGCCATGTTCAATTGTTTTTCACCATCAGCAATAGCAAGATAGCTAACAGGAGCAGGATTGGCCATGGTTGAATCAATATCCATCATATCCACAACAATTTCCGGAGTTGACTTTGTTTCGCCCGCACCAACAATGAGGCCATCCGCAATAACAAAGAAGATCTATAAAAGTTTAAAATTGAAAATGTGATCAGTATTTATAGTTTGATTGGTCATTAAAAAAATTGTTTTTTTTTTTTTTTTTAGTCAAATAATACCTTGTGCTTGTTTGAGTAAGTTGTTTCAGCTAGACTGTCCATTGTAATACGTAAACCTTCTTCACCTTCAGAATAGCAAGTAACCAACATACAGGTGTACAATTCTGTTTGCACAATTTCTGACGAGGCAGGTCGATTCAATTGATGGGAAGGTGATACAGGTGCAGTGATGGATGAGGAGGATGGAGACGAAGCTAATGTCGAAGAAGAATAGATGTGATTTTGATAATTGGTTTGTTCTGGTGATAAATGGTTATTATTGTGGAGAGCGGTGATATTCGCCAGGGAGTCTCGATTCGTAGTGGTTGGTGCTAATAATGGGGAAGGGACGGTAAAACCAGATACAGGCCGTTGTTGCTGTTGTAATGAAGCGGACGAGTTGAAGACAGAAGATGAGCGAGGAGTTGGGTAGCGAGGCACTTGATAAGTGGAAGGTGAGTTGGGCACTGAAGCGAAAATGGCAGATCCGGATCCAGGTATCGCTGGTGATTTTGTGTTGGTCATGTTTGAGGAGGATTGATTTCGTAGGTTGTAGTTGTTGTATGGGCCACGAATATGATTGTTCGGATCCGCATTACCGCCTTGAACGGACCGCCAAGCGAGCCAATTGGAACGACCACCGGGTTTAACCAAACGACGAGAGATGATCCATTGAAATAAGATAGCCATTGAATAGCGTACAACAATCATAGCAATAATGACAGCAAACATAAGATTCATAATGATATCGGAGGCGATGCATCCACTAGAGTCGGTTTGCATGACGCCAACGCCAAATCGAGCAATAGCACAATTCATAGCATCATTCCCGTTCTTATAATAAAGCATTGCATACGACCCATCCCTGTTAACGGATTTGTGAAGGACCTTTTCAATTTGAGTACCAAAGGTATTGGGAGGATAATTGTTGAAGTATCTTGTCATATTAACCACTGTATAAAAAAAAAAAAAAAAAAAAAAAGATATTAGTGAATAGATTTGATTATGCCACCATGATTTTTATTCACTTACCATAGTTGCCAAATAATATCATATTTGAATTTGGAATAGGATCATCAAATTCATCCCATTCAAAATTGATTGTATCAATTGGGTTATAGATTGCTTGCAAATCCGATAAAGAAAGACAAGAGCCATCACTTGTTGCCATAGAGTTTCCGCCTAAAATATGTATGATTAAGCAATCAATAAATCAAACAACCCCTGCTTTTTTTTTCTGACTAATAATGAATATATATTTACCATAGGGGTTGTCCAGACGACAGGGATCTACGCTAGTGCGATCAAAGTCAGAAGAGAAGAAGGAAGCGCAATCACCATAGAGGTCACCATCAAACATAGGTCCAAGATCTAAAGTACCATAATCAGTATTTAACGTCAAGTTGTGTTGTTTGAAGAAGTTTTCAACAATATCTTGAGGGTACAGTTGGCCAAATATAGCGTATTGACTGTCGCTTGTTGTGTCCAGAGCAACACGTTCACCAGAGGCAAGCACGGTTGAATGAGGATAATAATCACCGACTTCAGGACAAATGGTTCGCGTCAAGCCATAAGTAAGATAAGCCAAAATCAAGCATAAAAGCACAATGATATAGACTAATGTCATCTATCATGACCAATCATAATAATTCAGTCGTAGCATAATAATAATAATAATAATAAAAGTCAGACGGAAAGTATTTTTCCTTCTGCTGCAAAACGGAGAAGACAAAAGAAAAAAAAAACCCAACAAAAAAAAAGGGGGGAGGGGAGAGAGAGACAGAAAATGACGGACCGGAGTTTGATTGGGGGGCTTTTTTTTTCCCTTGACTTCACCGTTCCCAGCTGATTTTTTTTTAATCAGTGATCGATTAAATTACCTTTTCACGCCAAGCTTGCCGCATCATAGGATTTGATTTGCCAAAGCACACACGAATACAACAGCTTGGAATACAACACGTGGCCAAAAAAGCCAACCAAGCCCACCAGCCAGTACGTACCACCGGCGTCGGTGCCCCTTCTTTCTTGCCGTTAGTATTTCGATCACCGACGCCACGTTCATTTGAGGGATCAATAGTTACATCGGTATCTTGTTTTAAAAGGTGGTGTTGCTGCTGTCTGAGGTGATCCTTTCTATGTTTTGCCAATTGCTCGGCCAGCCTATCTGACATTGGTTGACCTATTGGTTGATGATGTTGATTTTGTTGATAGATAGTATCCATCCGGTTGTTCGGATGATATTGATGATGATGATGATGATGATGAGCAGATTGCTGAGTAGTGGAAGTGGACCTGGTACCACCATTGCTCGTCACGGTAGTTGATCGTAAAATACCTTGGCGTGGTCTTTGTCGTTCGGGTCGTGACAATGATTTTGTTCGACGCAAATTATCATTCCCAGTAGTAGCTGTTGTAGTCGTCGTCGTAGTAGTTCTTGTAGTATTATATGGGTAATTGGGATGATGTTGGATGACCTCCATCGTCAAATTGTCCTGATTTTGTGACTTGTCCATTAATGTGTATATAAGTAAAAAGTGGGAAAAAGAAAGGGGGATGAAGAAGGGTGATTATCTAAATAGCCAGACGCACGTACTAGAACAAAGTTATAATCTAGTCCTTTTTCTTTTTTAAAGAGGAACGGAAAAGGAAATGTGCTAGAGATAAAGTAAAAAAAAAAAAAGAAAAGAAAAGAAGAAATGATAAAGAAAAAAAATTGTGAAAGAAAAAGAGGTAATCGAGGAGATGAGCAAGGGGGGCTTTTCTTGGGGCAAAGGAGGGACGATTGAGTTTTTATTTACTGGTACCTGAGTCCTTTTTTTAACATCCTCACTTACAAAGCTGCAATCAAAAAAAAAAAAAATGAAACCTGACTTGGTCAAAAAAAAAAAAAAAAAAGCAACTCAGTCGAAGAAAACTACATAGCATATCTTTCTATTTATTTATTGGGGTCCGAAAGTAGGTTTCAACCATCGCTTCCTTCTTTCGACTTTCCCCACCCCCTTCCTTTCATGCACTAATATTGTGATTTTATTTCGCTTTTTGCGTAATATATGAGAGGGATATGATGATCTTTTGTTTATGCTGATCCTTTTGAATGGAAAAAAGGAGGAGAAAAGGAAGGACTCGTCTCATTACCCAAAATAAAATATTCAAGTGATACAGAGACAAGGTGAGATGCGGATAGTGAAGCACCACAGGAATCTGTGGATGAATGTATTTTTGGATGAGAAACCTTCGATTTCCTAATTCGTAACGCGCACGGACCCTTTTTTCATATTGCTAAGCTGTTTGACATTTTGCCCGTCATATTCATATAAACACACCACATTTCACACACAACTTACACAAAACACAAAATACAAGCACACACAAACATATGCTGTAGACATCATACAATAATATTAAAAAAAAACAAAAAAAAAACAAAGGTAAAGTTTTTTTTCGATTTTATTGTTGCAAAAGAACTATATAAAGGAACATAAATAATGCAGAATGAAAATCATGTAATCAAAATAAACAAAAAGGTATAAGGGAAGAGGGGGGGGATGATGAGGAAAAGAAGGCTAAACTATAAAATAATAAAATATACAAATATGATTTATTCTACAAAAATCCACCAATTTGCCCTTTGTAAGACATACACACGCATGGCCAACCCATAAGAAGGACACTGATGTGAGTGGTCTAGTTAGCTCACTCTTTTTTCCAAGTCGATATTGAAGATGATGAATGATGCTTTCCAGGAGATTTTCTTGAAGTCATATCAGATGATGTAGAAGGGAATGTGATGGTTTTTGACTGAATTTGTTGTTTTCGTACACCCATTGCTGCATATCGGTTCTTTTCTTGACGGTCGGCAATAATAGGTTCCGGTCGAAACTTGGATTTGAGAATACGTTTAACTGCTTCAGGTGATATCCGGAACTCCGTCGCCAGTGACACACTATTGTAATGATCAGGATACTTTTTTTGGGGGTACCCAGTTTTTTTTTTTTTTTGACAAAGAAAAAAAAAAAAGGTTAATAATACTGGATCTTGACCCATGAGATAAAGTCTCACTGCAAGTTTCTTTTTTTTTTTTTAACTGCTCACCAATGCCGCTAATGATCTGATCTTTTCCATTGTCACTCTTGACACACGTTTCGTTGGCTTCCATGGTTGTTGCTGTTGTTGTTGTTGTTGTTGTTGTTGTTGTTGTTGTTGTTGTTGTTGTTGTGGTTGTGGTTGTGGTTGTTGTTGTTTATATCTGTTGTTTTCCTTTTTGGCAGTTGCTTCAGTTGATTTGGGTATGTTTGATATCGTACGAACAATCATATGACTGTTCCTTTTTATTGGTAAAGTTGCGTTGATGAAGGATCTTATCATGATGAGTAGTATCACTGGAGAAAGAAAAAGAGGAAGTGCGAAGCGGCCCATCACAAAAATAAACAAATGATTGGAAAAATATTTTAATCCCCGTCTTTTGTTTTGGACTTCCACACCTGCATTAGATGTATATGACGATAAATTTCGTCAAGTAATATAAGTATGAATATGCAAAAACCACTACATATTTGCATTCTGATTTTATTTCATTCATTACCATGTTGTCACATTCCGGATGCTCGTTCCTCGAGGTCGTGCCCAACATTGGGCAGCATGTCTTCTCCCAAAAGGGAACGATCGCTAATAAAATCACTCAGAAATATTTGAAAAGGATTTTATCGCATTTTGTAGCTATAGAACATATTATAATATCCGCTTTCATGTTTTTTGAATAAATCTACTTTTTTTTTATTACTCATTCGATTTTGCCTTTGTTTTTCTATATATCTATTTGGTCATAGTCAAAAAAAGTCTACTGTGTGGCTGACAGGTTTCTGTGGCTGTTAAAGCGTAGGTTTTTGATGGGATGGAATTAGACGTTCGTTATTTCGCCATCTGGTGATATTTTCTCAGAAGTTCAATGATTTTCGTATGGGTTTAATACCGGGGGGGGTTATTATTATCATTATTGTGCCATATGTAATGAAAACAGCGAGCTGATGTACACGGTATATCTACTCAAGCGAAGACTATAATTTTTTTTTGTAGTAAAGATTACCGGCTGGTGGGATGACCTAGGTGCATTAGTATTGAATGGTAGAGCAACAGTAACTTTACATTTTATACCAAATGATCCAGGACTGCAAATCAGTCGTTTGACCTCTGAGCGGGCGGTGGGTGAACTAGAAAGCATGTGGCCGATAATGCACTCAAAAAAGAACAACAATAACGACATTTCTCACCATCAAATTGGCCACAGAATGATAAAATAATAGAAAGGAATATTTTATTGAAGTATATTGATAGGTGCTAAATTAATAACGAGAGGGTCATCGTCACAAGCGATCTAACGGAAAGACCTACTAGAGGTAGGAAGTGGGAGACAAAAGCGAAGACTATTGAGAATTAAGAGGATCGATCAGCTACAAACTAAAAGAGCGATAGCGAAAAGGTTTCTAATACACTGCATCAGACGTAGAAAAAACTGAGAGGACATTTGTTATTGAAGCACAGCAACAATCAATACTAATCAAAAACGGCGATGGTAGTAGAAAAAAGATCTATTGTACAGACATGAGAGAGACTTATGAGACATTTGTCGTTGGCACAAGTAAAAATAAAAGCATGTTTTATTCAGATATAGATACAAAGTATGGACAAGCTAACACTAAACTAAGCTAATGAAGGCTCTCAAAAAGCCAAACAATGGTGCCTTCAGATCCTAGCTCCAAAATGAAAGGGGTTCCCCATGCATGTTGTAATCCCTGAGCTGAAAACCCTTCTAAACTAGTCCTGACACTAATCTAAGTCCACCAGAACATCGTTGGAGTCACAATTGTGAAGAATTAAAGAAAGAAAGAAAAAGGGAAGAAAAAAAAAAGAAGACAGAGTAAATAAATTCACGCCCGCGGGATTTAAATTGCTATTTTTTTTTTTTGTCTCTCATGAAGATTATTTACCTGAATTCAGTAAACGTTGAACATTCAATATACCACAGTTGCGACAGTTAGTTTAGGTTGTGGCTATTTCGGATGTAGGAAAAGGGAACATGAAAGGGTTATCAATGTGCTAATTTTAGCAATGGAGAAAGGGAGTAGCGATTCGTTGATCGACTGCAGGATGTCACACCAAACAAAAAAGAAAAAGAGGGCATGTCTGTCTGATGCTATATTTATTTACATATATATTGGTACCAAAAAAAGGTTTAAATGGAGATTGACACATGGTAGAGCAAAAAAAAATGAACGAATGAATGAATGAACGAATGAGTGAATGAATAAATGAATAGATGAATAAATGCATAAATTTAGATGGATAAAGTTGCATGGATATAATGAGAGGAGAATAAATGGGAAAAATGATAAAATGCATAAAAAGAAATCAAAGGAAGGCAAAACAAAACAAGAATATAAAAATAACTACGATGGGCATAATCTAATGATAGAGGGTGGTGGATGATTTAATGGTGACGGCAATTTCTATGTCGCGAGGGGTTGCTTTTCAAATCAAGATACAAAACACTGGTGCTAGGCTGAGTATCTACAGGTGGAGATCGAGGTGATGTGGGTGATGTGGGTTTAGTTGGAGGCGATGATGACGATGCTGATGTATCCAATGGTGACGAGGATGTAGGCGATGATGGTGATGTCTGTGTGCGGGTCAACTTGTTTCGTAATGCATCCATCACTTTTTTATGGTCTAAAGGTGCCTGAGGTTCTTGATTGACATTGATAATCGGTCTTGAAATGCGTTTTTTCTTTGTGGCAGCCCATCTAAGCACATGCGTACTTGATGAAAAGCCTGGCACAGATGTTGTAGATAAATGACGACGTTTATGTTTAGAGCAAGGGGATTTTTTCTTTGCATCGGCAACCGGGTGTGAGTCACCTGTGTGTGTACCAGGAGAGAGAGAGGTCGACTCCATAGAAGGGGAACAAGAAACCGGACGCATAGTAGAAAGATCAGCTACCAATGAACTTGAATCGATAGAGGAGGACGAGGAGGATACAGTTGAGAAAACATCTGGAATAGTATGATCCATATTAGGCGAAGGGGACATAAATTGACCGGCGCTAACAAATGAAGGAGACAAAGAAGAAGAAGAGGTTGCATTGTCGTAGTTGAAATTTTGTGAGGTCATTCCATGTGGCATAAGAGGCAAATCCATTGAGATCGGAACTGTGGGTGCTGGTTCCTGATGATGATGACTGGTAACAGGAAAAATATTCATGCCATGGTCCATCATCATGGTGGCTGGAGGTGGAGGCGACAATAGCAAGTCAAAGTTTGCTGATATGTCTTGATTATCATAGTTCTGACTTGTCTGGAAGGAAGCTTCACTAAAACTAGGGGACGCATTATTCTGATTGTATTCTGTTATGAAAAAAAAAAAAAAACAAAAAAAAAAAATCAGTAACCAGTTTCGAGTTTAAAGTCCGTCCCCGCGGAACTGCCTTTTTTTCTTTTTTTTTTTTTTTTTTACCTGGAGAAGAGATATTATGAATTGAGTGCTTAGTTATATCTGAGGCATAATTCGCACATTGATATTCATCTATATTAAAACCATCTTCATAACAAAACTTTTGCCTTGCTTCTTCCAATTGGCGAAATTCGTCTGCTGTTTTTCGCTACACATAAAAAAAGAAATTAATAAAAGTCCGCCTTTATTTGCCATGCTTTTTGCTTACTTGATCGGCTTGAGCTTTTACAGCCAAAATATGCTTCAGAAGGTCAGTATCGTCTTTGTAAATTAATAAAATCTCATCCACTGACATATTTAAAATTTCATCAGCAATGATAGATTTTGATTCTTGTTGTTCCTGAATTAAAGGGATCGAGGACGAGGGTTGAAATGATGTATTATAACCCCAAGGGGATACCTGAGGGTTAATGTTACTGGGATTGGGGCCAAGAGTCATCATGGAAGAGAACACAAAAGATCAAAAAATGAAGATAAAAAAAGAAGAAGAAAGAAGGAAAAAAAAAAGAGAGAAGAATAGAAGAAGATAAAAATATCCTTCAAATGGTCGACTACTCTTACCCCCTATAAAGCAGCAGCCCACCTCATATACTCTGACTTTTTTTAAGTCGGTGCTTGAATAATTTCCTCAATATTGTATTGCATTTAAACTTTGTTAGCTGGCAACGATGTTAAAAAATGCAGGCTGCTCATTATGATGATGAATATGAGCCCAATAATCATTAAATGATAAAGAATAACCCGGGATAAAAATACTTTTTTTTCGAATCTAAAGTCTTTGTTATACGATGTAAATTGAAAATGACGGAGCAAATTGTGGAGAATTAATTGTGCCTGAGCTGATAAAGCTCACTATCACTACCGTAGCACAATAAGCTTAATTCAAGGGCAAAAGTGGGTGGCGATATGAAATCTATTGTTAGTACGGGGGTTTTTTATGGGTACATAATTGTTACCTAAAATAGCTTCTTTTTTTTTTGTTTTCTTTTTGTGGCTGGTAAAAGCATCTGATGCAAATGAATTACACTTCCCCTGTTATCATGCCATTTTTGACAAACTTTTTTCTTTGCTGAATTCTATTTCTGTCCATTATTATCCAAGTGATGGTTTATTTTCTCTTTTCAATGTTACATTTATTGTAGCAACTACCCTTGGGATTTTAAAAAAAGAAACCCTTTTCTCGGTCCACCCTTCCCCTTTCAAAATCACTTTGATATTTGTCATCACGTTGTAGTGACGAATGTGTTTCCTACTCATCTTTTTTGGTCGGAGATTCGATCATCCGATTCCCTGTCTTTTTTTCCTCCTCGCCTTACATAGGCCTTTTTTAATATCACTGTCTAATTTGTTATTCTTGTCAGTATGATGAAAGCCACAAACCGCATCTTTCTGTTATTTTCATTAATTTACCTTATTTCAACTTTGATGTAAGCGTACTTTATTGATGCTGAGGTCTCCAATGTTATTGTCATTCTGTGAAAAAGCTTGAGCATGTGCATAAAAAAGATGTCCGAGAGTATCTGTGTAACAATACAACAAATCTATAAATATATTTTTTAAATGTGTTGCTACCATCCACCATTTCAAATGCATTAAGAAGGAGTAACTTGTTCATTGCGCGTGCCTGATGAGAGGAATGGTCACTGGTAAAAAACCTATTAATATCCAAACCTTGCACTTGAACAATTAAATTAATATGTGGAACCATCATCCCAAAACTTCGCCATTTTACTTTGCTGGTTTATTTCACATCACTAATATGCACCCCTCTCCCTCTTATTAGCCACAGTTTTATTTTAAAAAAAATTCGGCTTGTAGCATCCTATTAGCGCCTCGTTCTTAAACAGGTAATCATTGACATATCTAGTAAGATTCCGTCTGACAGTTGTTTGTGGTGGCTTTATGAAAGATGGAGCATATAGCATACTGATGGTTAAAATTGACACATATTGACCAGGGCCAATTTTATAATATGATGTATATCAAATAACAATTTAATGACATGGCAGTGTTTAACTAGGTTTATCCCTTCAATCAATTCCTTGACTTCCTATTTTCCATTTGTTTTTTGTAATGTTGTTGTCCGTATGTTTTTCACACTATATTATGCTCAGCTAAGTAGACTGATATCTCAAAGCCAGAAATTTTAATACCGAATAACGAAATGTTACCCAATATTTTTATACCCCAGCACCTTCATCTAGAAGGGATTCATGCGTCGCCCTTTTTTTATTATTGTTATTATTTGCCCTACTTTTTCCCTGATCAATGATCCGTATTGCCGACCATACACATTATCCCTTAAACCAGTTCCAAGACATATGATACAAGACATCAAATTCAGCCAAAAAAAAAAAAAAAAAGTCAAGCTATGCTTTCGTTAGCCCAATAAAAGCTGCCATTCGTATATAGGCATATATAAAACATGTAATAAACACCCAATACTTTTTATTTCAAATCCCCACAGCAAACTATAAATAATAGTAAACTAAAAATAAACTTAAAAATAGGCTATTCTAAGACACCTTTGAAGATCCAAAACTACCAAAGCCCATCAATTTTGCCATTTCGTCTTCTTCATCACCGCCGCTGTCTTGTATCTGCTTCTGTTTTTCTTCCTTCTTCAGTCGTTTCTGTTCCTTTCGCCGTCGTTTTTCATCATGTTCTTGCTGTTTCAGTTCTTCCACTCTTGATTGCAGGTCTAGATAAATAAATACAAAGTCGACTGTGAGCGTCTAAAGCTGACCAAACCTATTTGGATAATGAGTGAGATTACCATATTCTCGATTTGATTCAGGTTCTTCCTTTTTCCTCTTGAGTGCTTCCAATCGATCCTTGACTGACGATACTGAAGAGCGTTCCACCTTCATTGATACACCCAATTTCGATTGATCTAATTCATGTCCATCCCACATAAAAAGATGTTACCATTTCAATCCATAAACTTGCTAGCTATCCAAAAAAAAAAAAAAAAAAAAAAAACTCTTACGTCTTCTGCCATTGATATGATCAATGTAGCCCTTGCTGTCCTTGAATACAGAGTCACAGAGATCACAATAAAATCCAGGCTGGCTCTTGTTATCAGTACCACCAGTAACGATTTGCATCTTGCCTACATTGCTATCCAGTACCACTTTTTCTTCACGGTGTTTTAGCATCGTCTTTGGTTGTTCTGGTGCTTCATTCTTGTCCTTGAGAGGAGGAAGACCTCGCTTTTTCCGGTCAGCATTGATGGCATTGAGTCGTTCCTTGGCTTCCCGTTGTGCTGCTCGTTCCGCATATTCCGCTTTATCCCATGTTCGTCTAAAATCAGTATCTTTCTAAAATAAAAATAAAAAGAAAACATCAGTGAAAAATAGTAAGTTCAAATGGTTTCATCTATGATAATTCCAAGGTATTCAAAAGTAAACTGAAAATTGTAAGACATTTACCGATTTTCCTGCGCCATAAGCAGACATTGTGTGAGAAGGCAGAAAGAAAAAAAAAACGGGAGTGGGAGAGAAAAAAAAAACAAATTGTCTGTGATTTCAATCGCCGCAAAATCGAATTTTGGTCGAACTTCCTGCCAATTGCAAAACAGTTTCGCTGAAAAGGGTTTCAGATTGCTTAATTCACCTTGAACTAAAAGTAGCGAATTTTTAGAGAAACTCATTATAATCAATCATCTTAGTAGCATAGGGTAGGTAAATTGGTCTAGTGTAGTGCTATTCATTATTTTCTACAATATTCAATAAAAAAACAAAGACACTTGAACTTCATTATGACTTGTCACTGTGACGGAACGATATATGTAACACACAGAGGGACTGGTTGGCATATTATATACAATGTCAAAATAAAGAGGCTCGGTTTAAGTGTCAACATGGATTTGAGTCAATGGTTGTTAAAAATAAAAAGATATATTTTATTGAAGTATAGACACACATAAACTGGGATGGTCAGAGCTATTTTATATGAGTGATGTGACGAATGTAAAAAGGAATATACTGTTGAGCAAACTAAGCGAAGGAGAGAGACATATTAACAGTAGATATAAAACTAGGACGACTATCTCTAAACTAATCTAATGACGTCCATACCACTAAGCACGACGTGAAGCCCTGAATCCAAAATAAAAGGACTTCCCATGCACGTTTGTATTACACTTTCGAAAATACCCCAGATTCACATTCTAACACTAATCCAATATGCCCAATACATCATTGGGACTGACAGCGATGTTTTGATTAATTTTTAAAAAAAGGTGGAAGAAAATAGTCGTAGAAAAAACCTGGTGAGTTTTATTTTAAATGTCCGTGTGCCGCTTTTAGCGTGTGGTTCAGGGCGAACAAAGCAATTTGTAGGAAATAAGTATGGGATGCATATATATGTTCCATGCGATATTGTTAAAAATGAAGTTTATCTTACCCCTAGAGAATAATCTAAAAGTCAACCCTCCACCTATCCCAACGGTAGACCTCAGACATGCACATGGCACAATTTTTTCTCAGTACATTTCAGGTGCACTAGAAATCGGTTATGTCCCTAAAATTATCTAACCTCATCTTTCCATTTTTCGCCTCAAGAAGTATGAATTTGCTTGCATTTGTAGCATAGTATGGTGTTGTACACTACTGATGATTTATTTCTAGGAAAGTTAGCAGTTCGTTAGAGTGAAGTCATTAATATCAAAAATAAGATTTCCACATTAAAGTTCACTCTTTGAAATAGGGAATGTTATTTTTTTTTTCTTTGTTCTTGGTAACAAATAAGCAATTTGTACAAGCTATTCTTTGTGTGCCAAGGACCATGAGGGTGGGTTTTTCTCATGGTATATTCCATCTTTGTGTTTCCATCGCGTATTGGACTGGGTTCAGATTTTTTTTTTTTTTTTTTTTTTTTGTAATGATAGTTTCGGTATAGACAAGGGAATTAATATCATTTCCATGTAGTGAAAATATGTCAAACTAGTCATATGATATAAATGCAGCAAATGGAACTTGGATTATGATCTAGAAGGATAGGGAAAGTGTGAAACTACACGTGGCTGTTGATTAACTTTTTTGAGCGGGGAATCAAATACGGTAAAAAAAGAAAAGTGGAAATAGTACTCATCAACCTAATTCTTTCTCCTATCTTTTCTTTCTTTTTTCCCTTTTTTTCTTTTCCCCCTTTTTTATCCAGTAAAAACTTTTTATCCTCACCAAAACACAGCTCATGGATGATGATGAATTCAATACCAAAAAGAAACCACTCTACAAAGAAAAACTCAAGTCTCGACGTTGGACCAATTGTTTCGGTCTTACCAAAAAAATTAAACGTCTAAAGAATCGACTATCAACCATACAAGCCAGTGACACTCCTCATCAACAACTGTCAACTCAACGAAATTCAAATATCACCTTAAACCCTGGTACGTTAACTTTATTTATGTGGATGCCTTTCATCTTACTTATATCCCCTTTTTTTATTTTTATTGTACTCAATAGAACATCCTCTCCATCAACACCAACGCCACCACTATTCGACGTCAACTATTGCCTCGTGCAGTGCACAAGAGTCCAGTATTGATTTCATAGAACAGAACAATTGTCAACCTCCAATAACAACATACCATTTATCTTCAACAAATACGCCGAACCAGTCCCTTTCACCACCTCCTCGCCACGGCCAAGTCGGGAGGGGCCGCGCTTTCAGTGACACGTCTGGATACTGTTATAACGACTGGCGCCAATTTACCAATTCTTATCAGAAAATGAACTTACGGCTCTCGCTGGATACAGAGTCGGTCCATCAACAGCATTTAAAGCAACGACAAGATAATACCTCCAGTTCTGCAAACACCAATACCTCAAGCAGCATCTCTGACAGCCCTGTGGATGTGACGTCTGTTAGGAATTCCATGATCATATATCAAGAAGACGATGCCTCAACATTACGCGCTCACTCGAACTCAAGTACGATATCAAATACTAGTTCCCTCATTCCCCAAGCCCCACCTACTCAACCTGCTTCCCTTGCTCCCTTCCGTAGTGGCACACTGGGCTACCCGAAAACGACTCAAAAAATTCGCACCGATGCCGCTCCGCCGTTACCCTCACTCCCTCTTTTGGCGCAACGTCAACAACAACAACCTTCGACATCATCAACATTGTCATTATCCACAACATCCTCTGGACGTTTGTCTGTTGACTCAATCTCTCGGTCGTCCACACTCTCCTCGATCGACTTACCATTGAAAGAACGCCGCCGACGACGAAGTCCTTTGATGTTTTCCGACAGCGACAAACTAACACTACCTATACCTCGGCATGATATCATCTCCCTTCAACAAAACACTTATGGCAGTAAAAGGATGAAGGATGGATCAACCTCAGCATGGAAAAAAAATGTGCCCGAACATGATCATACCAAATGGAAATCAAGGGAAAAGGCGATGCAACAACTGGAAGGAACTTCACCATCGCCTGGTCGAAAAGTGGTATCCATGAGCCGCATAGCATCACCGAAATTCCTGGATGAACAATTGGTGGCAGCGGCGACAACTGGCGACTCAACACTGTTAATGAACAAGGCTCAATACGATGCGGTTGTATCTCGCACCATTCAACAACAGCGCCGTCCTTCCTCTTCCATTGTGGCGAGCCCCGTTAGTGCCAACCTATCGGTATCCATATTGACTCCCTCTACTAGTGCTGCTAAGGCTTCTATGCCTTCTCCTTACTCAAATAGCAAATCCACTAGCAGCACAATCTCCCCTTTTTTACCCACTCCGTCTTCCTCATCCTCTCATCATTATCCTCCTCCTCCTCCTCCTCCTGCCCCGCCTTCATCTTCAGTTTATTTCCCCTCTACTCCAAACTCACTGGAGTCTTATTTATAACACATGCACCCACACTCGATATCATGATATTCTCTTAGCTTTTAGTTTATTTTATCACCACTGAAGTAAATTCGGATCACTGGCTGACCTTATTTGACTCTTTTTTTTCCATTTCAATAAAAATCCTTCGTCCATATCTTTTATATTTGATTCTTTTATCTTGCTGCAAATTAAAAACCCAACATCTGATAGATACCTGCTGCGAACGATAACAAAAGCATCCGGTATGACTTTTATGCGATGGATATGTAGCCCCTCTTGGCTCCAGACAAGGTAAGCGATACTCAGCAATGGACACTTATCCATTTTATTGACTGACTCTTTCTGCTCGAATATAGTGATGGCTTTTGGTATATCCATTTTTCGCGTCGTAGTTTTAGAAATGTGTATAGTATAGTAATTTCCCCAAGCCGCTATAGATTTAGCCTTGGTGGCTTTAGTGCAGTTTTCATAGTATAGTATATTTGAACAATATCAATAATTTTTTTTTCTATTTTGCAATTATGTCCTTGCGGTTTTTTTTTTTTTTTTTTTTTTTTTTTTTTTTTTTACTTGAGAAATAAATATGGGGGAATGGTGGGCAGATGTTTCTTTTGATGGAATATTGTCTTATATAGCAATGATCTAATGCTACTACAGTGCTGTACGTTGGGTATCAAACGTAAACGAAACTGCATCATTATTGGGGGTAATGTGGTTATTATTATATGTGTAGCTATGCTATATCTATCAATACAATAACCTTCTGAAACATTTTTTTGTGTTTTTTTTCTTCATCGAAATGATAAAGGCTATCAAAAAAACTATCAGGACTGCAGTTCAGGACAGCCCAAAAAATATTTCAATTCCAGCCCACGTGTATATTTTATTTATTCCCATTTTTTATTTTTTCGTCTCTCTTCCTTTTCCTTTTCCTTTTCATTTTCATTTTTGTCTTCTTCCTCTCCTTCACCATTTAACTTTCTTGAGGTCATGATGATCTGATATTAGTGTCAGGACTGGTTTAGAAGCGTTTTCAGATTGAGACTTGCATCATCCATGGAGAAACCCTTTCATTTTAAATTTAGAATTTGATATCATCATCAATCAGTTTTTTGGTGCCACTATTAGCTTAGTTTAGTGATAGCTTGTCCATAGTTAGAATCCATATTTAATAAAATATGTCTTATTTTAAATGCTTCAACGAAAAACGTCCCATGCCGTACGAAATTGAGTTTTAACGGCATCAAAAGTATTACGAACTGCACTGTCAATAAAAATTGCTTTAAAAGGAAGCGGAGTTGGGACGGTGGGTGATGTAAAAGGAAGAGAGTGCGGCTGACTTGAGAAGAAACAAAGATAATGCAAACCAATGTTAAATGGTGATGCCTGATTTATAAAGAAGAGGGAGGGACCATGGCACTACCGTTGAATGGTGCGGCTTGCTTTGAAAAGAAGAGGGAGAAATGATGCCGTCAGCAATGAATAGTGGCGGTTTCCATCATGAGAATAGAACTACCATGTTGTTCATGTTGCATGGTATATGGTTAGCTGCGAAAAGAAAAAGAGAACATTCCCTTTTTGTAACTTCCGAAAAAAAAGGAACACACACTCGAATGAGAGACCCGAATGAAAGGACACACTGAGTGAGAGGTTTGGGGAAACATGAAACCCCGCTTACGTGAAATATTTTATTTTCTCTCTTCCCGCGTATTTTTATTTTTTCTGCTCTCTTTTTTTTTTTTTATTTCAATTTTTCTTCACTATTCAACTTGTATTGGGTTATTTTGGACCTAGAATTGTATCAGGATTAGTTTGGAAGGGTTTTCAGCTCAGGGATTACAAGTTGCATGGGGAAACCCTTTCATTTTGGATCTAGGATCTGAAGGCGCCATTAGTTGGCTTTTTGTGGAGTCTTCATTAGTCTAGTTTAGTGTTAGCTTGTCCATAGTTTGTATCTACATCTGAATAAAAGATGTCTCTTTTTACTTGTTTTAATAAAATATGTCTCATTTGTCCCTCATGCTTACTACATGAGCTTCCCATTTACCATCGCCTAGTATTGTCAATTATGCTTCAATAAAAGATACCCATTTTAGCCTTTCTCATGCCATGTCTGCCTTGTACAGCACATTATAATAAATTCCCTTTTATAATTGTCTCTTTAGATTAGTGTTAGTAGCTTTCAGGTCCCTCAATAGTCTTCGTCATGATGCCTCAATATATTCCTTGCAATGGGCTTTTGACGCGTGTTCCTGGCGTGGGTTATACCTGGGGGTGCATTTCTTAGTCAACCAAGTTTCATGGATGTTAGAGATTTTTATTGTAAAGCGTGGGTTTTGATAGAGTGGTTTTAGACAGCTTTATTTCCTTCACTTGAATTTTGTGGTGTACGGTCTCTTAAGGCTCAATTATCAATCTTTTCTCTGGTGTGGGTGGTTATGGCATCATACACAATAAAAATGGTAAACAGGATACTGTAATATTTCCAGTTTCATAACGGCTCCGGATGACGAACAAGTCAATGAGCTTCTAAAATACCAAGTAGTCATTGCGTGTAAGCTAGAGGACATGGGATAAATATCCAATAAAAGTTGCTCTATGCAAGGCACCGCTCAAGTCCCTTGAAAGGATTGATGGAACAGAAATAAGTATTAGGTTAGATATCGAAATACCTATATCTGAGCTCAAGGAGAAAAATAGTTATTGTGGGCGAGTTGGAAAGAAGGTGATGGATAGGACACCAACAAAACAGTAGAGACATTGCTCTCTACATTATGAGTTAGAGAGTATTTAATAACAATATACACTTATTGAAGCAGCTCGGTATATACTAAACTAAAGGGACGATATTAACTAAGTATAATACATAATGGGATGCTAGTGGATAATTGAAAGAGTTGTCAACACTGATCTAAAGAAACGAATATAAAAAAATACCTATTGTATAAGACATGAGAGAGGATAAAATGGGTACCGGTGAAAAGTGGTTCTATTCTGCAACATAGGTAGGAGATCGGAGATCCTTGTTACAACATGTAAAGGGATTTCTTGTAATAAACATGAGAGGCGCTAATGAGGTATATTTCATTGAAGGATGCAAAAAGAGACATATTTTATTCAGATGTAGACACAAACTTTTGACAAATAACACTAAACTAAGTTAATGAAGGCTCCAAAAAGCCAACAGGTGGTCCCAGATCCTGAATCCAAAATGAAAGGGTTTCCCCATGCATCTTGTAATCCCTGAGCTGAAATCCTTCTAAACTAGTCCGGACACTAATATCAGATCAACATAACCCCAAAGAAGATGGATTGGGAACAAAAAGAAAAAAAGAAATGAAAGAAAGAGTGCGCGAAAAAAAAAAAAAAAAATTGGGAGTAATGAAAATTTTCCCTGTGCGGAATCTGAATTGTTTTTTTTGGGAGCACTCTGTAGAGTATTTTTTTGAAACCACATGGGAGAAGGGCAATTACGAGAAAGGATTTCTTACCGTATAGGTTTTTTTTTTTTTTTTTTTTGTAACATGTATTTAGGGATGTACAGTACTGTATTTCATTCAGCTGACACAAAAAAGTCAGAAAACAAAATGCATTGATATAATATTGTATAAATTGAAAGATTTTGATTTATTAAGTCAACGGATAATAATAATGGTGGTAATAATATTACGATAAAAAAATAAAGTTTCAGTAAAAGAAGGAATAGAAGGAAAGGAAGGGAGGGAGTAAAAATAAGGACAGAAGATAGGTAAATGAAAGGAGAAGGCAAGATGAATGAGGAGCCATAAAAAAAAAAATACATGAAATCAGGGCAAAATAGATAAATAATTAAAAGACCTATTCAGGTAATAAAGCAATGCGATCGTTCAACCAAAGACAATCACCCTTCCAGCGGTCTTTTTCCCGAGCTACGGCATCGACCTTTTTTGCGGTATTTTTTTGATTTGACATGGCTTGTTCCAATTGTAAGCGAGAATACTGTTCCTGAGCTAGTTGTGCTTTTAATTGTTCGATCATTTCCAATAATTGTTTTGATTCTCCAGTCAGAGGGGCAGTTTTTTCTTCATCTTTGGGGATCAATTGGCCATTGGGCAACACTGATGGGCAACTGGTGCGACGACCAAAATCAAAACCGTCTTTTTTATTCAAAAGTGGCTGGTGACAATGGCTACAAATATGTTCATTGTCATTTTCATTTTCATTTTCATTTCCGTCATTCACTTGTTGACCAGTATTATTCTTTTTCCTGTCACCAGCATCGGTTTGCACTTGAATATGTCGCACCCGGACTGACCGGCGTTTTAAAGCAGCTGCAGGCACAGCACCTGAATGGCGGATAATGGATCGACGATCATTAGGTGTGGATGACGGTGACAAATCAGTACCGGCAGCAGCGACTGCAGCTGTAGCTGATGCAATAGCAGCAGAAGCAACAGATGCTGGTAATGGTGCTGGTCTTCTGGGTTGCTGATTTGGTGATGATCGATATTGCGACTTTGCTGGCAAGGAGGGGGAGGGACGGGTGGAATGATTTCATCTTTTTCAGAAAAATCGCTATAAACACCAGAATCACGCATGGATAGCTGCCGACGAGATGCAGCAGATGAGGACGATCGACTGGCAGAGGGACGAGGCCCATTGTGAGATGAAAGGGATGACGATGATGTTGATTTCGTTGGAGTCACGTTTTGCTGCTGTTGTTGCTGCTGCTGCTGTTGTTGTTGTTGAGAATGATTCCTATGACGTGGTTTGGACGGCTGTGATAAAAATGGCATATTTTTACTTTCGGGTAGCTCCTGGTGATGAATCGCTACATTATCGGAGTGTGAATGTTCAGGAGGCAATTGATAAACAGGCAGTGGAATATAATTTGCCTTTTGTTGGGAGGGCTGGCTCTGCGTAGATCGAATACTATTTATGGTGCCTTTATAATTTTTTTCGATGTTGCTGATGATGATGATATGGTTGAGGCGTTCGTCAAAAAAGCTGAAGTATTTAATCCTTGCTGAGTTCCTTTTTTCCGTAATCGATTAAAAAGTCGTGATGCTCGACGAAATTGTGGATTCTGCTGATGTTTTTTTGAGGGCTTCAAAAATTCCTCGGGACCAGTTGAAGCCAAAAATTGGGCAAGAACAAGAGTATCGGCATTGGTATTGATGGATGCTACAGAACTGCTACAGTCATCTGTCAACGAGTATAAATCATCATCGTCATCTTCATCGTCGTCGTCGTCAGCAAAAATGCAGCATTTTTGTTGGGTCGAAGAACTGCTCTTTGTTGCGTAAACGTTTTGTTGGTCATGATTAGTCAAAAAAGGAAAGGAGGTGTGTCTTATTGTATAGTTCGTAAAAAGAATGGAATGGGTCAAGTAGAATAGATTGTTGCTGTTAAATTTGATTTGAAGGATTTGATGAAAAAAGAGGCATTGAATGAAAGATATCTTCCTTTATTGTTCTATCTTTTTTTTTCTGTCTCCTTAAAGGTACCGTTACACCTGCTCCTTTCATGATGATCCTCTCCTTTTTTTTTTTTTTTTTTTTTTAAACCAAGGTTTATTGAATCCATATTGTAACAAGGGCGTGTGTAATCTAAAAAAAAAAAATACAACATAACGATGATGGTGCTGATAGGTATGATAAAGGCAATTGTATTTACGTGTGAATATTCGAGTCAATAAAATGGTTTTTATTGTAAAAATCAAAATAAAAAATTAAGGGGAAATGATAAAGAGGGCTGCTACACTATTGAATAAAACTAACAATATGATAGTGACGCTAATAAAAATAAATGAATAACTATAATAAAATGAAGGACACCAATACAATCCAAAATAATAACCATTAGGATCCATTCCAAAGAAAGAGACACCATGTGTAAAGAGTTCAAAGAGCTAATCTTGTTCCACCCACTCCTTTGTCACCACCCACTGTAGTACCTTCCTCCTTTCAAAATGCAATCATGATACCGGTTCCCTTAATACAAGTCTTGATTTTGTTGTCATGCGCTTGTTGACCAAAGTAGATGAGCCTTGTAGAAGAATACCATGCGTTTTGTGCAATAGTGATGGTGGACTGGAAAAAGGCGATGATGATGGTGATGATGACGATGATGATGATGCTACCGCTAGTCCGTCTTTATGTTGCGCCAAAGTTGAAAGGGATCCTGTATTAGTGTTTGTATCAGAATCTAAAGTTTGTTGGTTTTGGTATTCGCTTTTTTGTAAAGTAGATGATGGGGTTCTTTGTGTTGACTTCAAAAGTGCCAAGGTCTTGTCCAAAGATGATGATTTTGCCATCGCACTACTGTTTGCCAAAGATGATGATGCTGCCGATACAGTTGATGCTGATGATGTTGATCTTTTCCATTCACGCCATCCTTCCACATCAATCAAAGCCTGCATACAACCCCACTCCATGATTTTTTTTTCCAACCATTCTAAACTGACGGGCTTGGTCAAAAAGTCGTTACATCCAGCTGCCAATGCCGTTTGCCGATCCGATTCGTGAGAAGATGCTGTCAGTGCCACAATAATTACCGGTGATTGAAATGTCGTCGCTGTCGTTGATGACCGCTGTAAGTTCAACCTTTTCTTATCCCCAACAATGCCTTCAGGTGATGATATCGGTGGAATTCCTAGTGATAACGATAATGCATTGTCCGTCGCGTCGTCTTTGGTGCTATATTCCGAATCGTCCCATTTGCTTGGTAAGACACCAATATTTTCTTCTTTCTCGATTTCACGTATCATTTTTGTTGCATCGATCCCACTCATCACAGGTAATTGAATATCCATCTACGTAAAAGCCATAAAAAAAATTGGTTCCACTAATTATTTTTTATTTAGATTTTGTTTCTTACCAAAATAAGGTGGAAGCCCCCTTTTTTCCATTTTTCAACTGCTTGTTTTCCATCGCTGGCTACTTCATACTTGATATTGTGCTTTTTCATCCAAGTTGATAAAATCGCTTGATTGATCATATTGTCTATATTTAAAATACAGAAGGATGCTTTTGGTTAGTAGAGCCTACTTCACATTCTTGTTGCCTTTCTTTTTTCATTACCTTCCACGATTAATACCTTGATAGGAGGACTCCACCAAGGAGTGTGCTTGTTCTTATCCTTCTTTTTCCGATTACTGATTTTGAATTTCAAATTTCGTTTTGGCACTGATGTCGATGATGTAGTATCCGGTGATGTTGAAGCTGCCACAGGCAATGCTGATGCTGCCGACAGAGTGGTCGCATTTGAATGCTCTATTGCTGATTGACCAGCCGCAGGTAAGGAAGGAGAGGTAAGATTCACAGTGTTTTCCAATAAAATAGCTGGATCATCTTGTTGTGGTTTCTGCTGCTGCTGCGGTTCTTGTTGCTCTTGTTCATCAGCAATCGTTTCATGTGTGGCCAAAGACGTTGATTCATGGGTTTCAAAAGCATTGTTGCTGGCTTGACGCTGAGAATGATCCACTAGTGCTTGTTGGGCTATATTTGTTTCAATCGCAGCAATGTTGGTCAGAGATAATGGTGAGCCAATCGATAAACGAAGTGGGCTAGTGGTTGTTGGGTCTTCATCATTGATTTGAGGGCTGGGTGATTGGTGTATTGACTGCAAAGAGGATGCCGCTATATCTTGATGGTGGTCAGAAGCAGGACTGGTGAAGGATAAGTCAACCTTTCGCCTTGCGTTGTTGTTGTTGGTCGGTGGTTGAAAAGTGCTTGAGTGAGATCGTAACCGTCGATTGATGGATGGAATTCGAGCGCTGCCTGCAGAAGCTGATGAAGGAGACGATTTCGAGCTAGGGTTGACACTACTAACACTGTTGGATGCATGTCTTGGTGCAAAATAGTTGCCTTCATCCCCTCGAGGCGCTGGCGAGATACGTTTCGAATCCGCACTTGGGGTAGGAGGTGTATGAATACTGTTCGGAGTTGCATGCCAGGGAGGACAGTTCAAAGGAGATGTCGCCAAAGGTGAAAACTGTGGGTCAACAATAGCATCCAGCCAAGCAGTGTGTAGCGCAGTCAAAAATCTTCGAGGTCCACAAGGTTTTGGAACAATAAAGACACGAGGTGCGTGGAGATTTGACGAAGAGTTTTGTGACATCAGTTCATGTACCCGTCTAGCATCTTCCAGGTAAGAGAAGTAAATAATTGCAACCGTTTTTTGATGGTGTCGCCTATGTCTTTTAGCCGTCGTATCTTGTTGTGTTGATGGTAAAGGCATATATGTTGTTGACATTGTAGGTGTATTCTGCTGCTGTTGCAATTGACGTTGTTGGTGGTGATATTGTTGTTGAGTCCTATACTCTTGTAGCTGGCGTTCCAGAGTCGGTAGATCATTATCAATGAGTAAAAAAGCTGGCGGAATCGCATGGATGTGATCTTCCTCGGTGGCAGGTGTTGGTGCTTTGTGTGAAGTGGTTGTGGATACATTGGTAGTATTTGATGATGATGAGGATGATGCACCAGAAGAAAGATTTCCCGGTAAAAGTGGACTGTTGGGGGGTAGGTTGAAGAGTGTGGTCGGTGTGGCGCTTAACGCTGTTGCGGTGGTAGGTATATGACTAATGTCGGCATTCCAACTAGCCAAAGTACTTGTCAGATGTTTGGCAAAGGTGCTTTTTTCAGTTGCATAAAGGATCATACGCATACCCTTTAATTTTCCAACAAAGTCAATCAATTCCATCAAAGTAGGTTCACTTGCATACTGTATATTGTTGTGTAAATCGTGTATTGACCGCTCCATAATAAGTCGACGTTTCGCATTGTCAGATCCTGTCTGCATATTGTAAAGTACCAAATAGCGAGTGCTTGCGTCACTGATTTTATCCACTGATAGCGTTCCCCCAGAGTATCGCACCAGTTCAGTTGTATAGATGGATAGTGATGAATCAGTTCCTGGTACACCATGAGGAATAGCATGAGACCTTGTTTGTGTAATATCAAAGGTGATTTGAAGTCGATCCAGTCCATGTGTTTCAGCGTTCAACCCAATTTCAATGCATGCACCAGGCGTACATCCTTCCATAATATTTCGTACCAACTAAGGAATTCATGTAACGATTGTTAATTTCAAATATTCTATTTTTATCTATATCCCCCCCCCTTGAACTTACAGACATGATACTATGTTTGATAGCATTTTCATCACCCAAGACATTGATGCAGTGTAGTCCATTGTCCATATGATAGAGAATAACAGAGACATCAAGTTTGGAAGCCAAAGCAGAGAGAGCATCGCCAACCGTTTGAATCAACTCACTAATGTCAAAGTCGCAGTAAACAGGGCTAACATGAGTACTATCTTGCCGTAAGAGCCTTGATACCAGGTGCAAATGAGAGCCAATGTGACCGACTTCGTTGATAGTGGTATGAATAGCAGAGATATTGGTAACAGGCACCGCCATGCTACAAGGGCTGAGTAGCTCATGTGTATTGTTGAGGATCGTGATGGGTGAGAATTGTTCCAAAGTGATCTTGACCATCATTGTTGATTCCTGAATTTCCCTTGCCAGTGTATCCAAGAAACGTTCCCTAATGCCGGTCATTCTGCCCAAATACTGGTCCACTTGCTGTTGCGCATCGTTCTGTTGCTGCTGTATCATCAAATCTTCATGATTTTGAATGTCGCACAAACGTTGAGCAATGTGAAACAACCCCATGCAACAGATCCACAAGACTCCGTGAGACCATGACCAAGAAGAGGGCATTGTGCCTTCCGTCGTATCGATAACAGTGAGAGTGGCTGGCCAAAGTGGAGCAAGCGACGTTGGGACACTTCTTATCACATTGATTGATCCAATCGTAGACAAATATTCCAAGAATGATGATAGTGATAACGTTGACGATGAAGATAAAATAATGCCAGCTGACACCACCACACCGCATTGACCAATATGACTATGACGACGCGCCTGACCAGTCGGGATAAGGAAACTGCGTATAACCATAACCATCCAATAAAGAGCAAGCGCCAGCCAGGACAAATGGATACAATATACACAACATACACAAGAAGCAAATGCCAGCATGATTCGTGTTTCCTTCGATACAGTATTGTCGTATTTGCTATGAGGGAAGGATAACCGCAGGGCAAGAGAAGAAATAGAATCATCAAAATCAGAATCAGAGAGACCAGAAGTAGTAGATCGTAAAGACGTCAAGGTCGGTTTCGAAGCAGATGAGGCAGAGTATAAAGATGAAGAGTGACTGAGAAGATGGTCAATAGAAGTCCTTGGCTTCCCTGTCGATGATATGCCGTCATCATTATAGCGTTGTTGAGGTTCAGACATGCGTGATAATGTAGAAATAAACCAGTAGCGGTTTATATAACATGTATATTTGAGGATATATATATATATATATAGATATATATAATGAAGAGGAATAAAAATAAAAAATGGTATACTAGACTAATAAGATCATGCAATAAAAAAGTAAAGAAAGAAAAAAAAAGAAAAAAAAACGGCGGCGTTTAAAGACTTTTCAGGTCAAAAAGAATCACACTGGTCATCGGTTCTAGTTTGTCAGACAATTACAATAACAAAATAAAAAACAGAATAATATCGTCACAATCTAATACACGCTGATGGTTTTATTTATATGAAGAGTCTCTCTAATAAGAAGACCCCAATCACATAGGTTAATGATCTGGATTTAAAAATCAATTTAGCAATAACATATGCTGCCAAGTGCATAATAAAATCGCTTGATACACATCTATTAATAACAATATTTGTTACAGAGAAAAACTAGCCCAATATGATCGATAACCGTTAACAATTACCAGGCTTAGTCAATACATGTCCTCTCATATTTCCCCACAAAGCACAAAGAGCAATCAATACCATATGCACAGTATGCCCAAAGCGCTGTGCAAACGGTTGGGCGAAGTTTCAAGTTTCAATTGAGATGAAGTGCAATTTTTCCCAGTTGGAATTTTTGGGACGATGTAAAATAAATTAAGACGTACATAGTCGGATTTATTTTTTACACGTCCCAACTTTATTATACCGCCGCCTTGACTTAGTTTACATTCGTCTCAATTCAAGTTGCATTATAAGCTGTAATATCAAACCCTTCTTTTAACATATACTGTACACGATTATATATCATATGCATCTGGGGGGTTTTTTTTCTACACACATCTATACCCATTCAGCAAGATATTTAATGTATTAGAGAAGCTGGTGATAAATGTACCAATCGTTTTTTATGCTATCATATTGGTTGCTGAAACGAGACCACAAAATGCATTTAAAATCCCGCCACGCAGTTTTTTACATTTTCCTCATTTTTCCTTTCTTGGCTCTCTTTCTTTTATTATTTCTTCACCATTCAACTTCTTCGAGGTCATGTTGGATTTAGATTAGTATCAGGACTAGTTTAAAACGGTTTTCAACTCAGGGATTACAAGATGCATGGGAAAACCCTTTCATTTTGGGTTCAGGAATTACGACCACCAACAGTTGGCTTATTGGAGCCCTCTTTAGCTTAGTTTAGTGTTAGCTTGTCTCTCTATCGGTATAATATATATCTGTTTTTACTTGCTTTAATGAAAAGTATTCCATCAACTTTTCTCCTGTTTTGTACAATATACCCTTGTGTTTTATATACCATTGCCCTCGATTGATTAATGTTGATCGTTGAGGTTCAATAAAAAATATCACTGTAGTTTTGCTTATGCTTCGTACAATATATGAGATCCCTTATTGCAATTATACCTTTAGATTAGCGTTGATTTATTCTTCAAATCCCCCCCCCCCCGAATAGTTTTCCTCCTGCTACACTAATAGATCCCTTGTTACAATGAGCCCCTCGTCATTAGTTTTAGTATCTACTGCTATATTTCAAATAAAGTACGACATTTTCTTATCCGTACTCTGACCCAGTATATCATGGGCAAAGCCATTATTATTTTGCAAATTCCACACCAAACACTCTCTTTCTAGCTCATCCGCTAGACTACCATCTCCCAGAATTCCAGCAACTGCTTTTAGGTTCAAAATCACTTAATATCAACGTGGCTTTACTTCAGTTCTATATTAATCAATCAAGTCCATACCGCCAGTATGGTCTTCTTTATAAATTATTATAACTTTTACTAGACTAGATATCCGGCTCATTATTTTCATTGGGTATGGTATAGCAAAAATAAAACGATAAAAACCCAAACGAAAGCCAGTTAGGCCAAAAGAACTGCCCATCGAAGTGCAGCATGATGGATATATCAATACCTGTCATGTTTTTTTTTTCATATACACGAAGACGTCTATCGAGAGTACGTGAGCATGACGAGTAGCCCCCCCCCAGGGAGGTCGCCGCTCTAGCAAAAAAATGGCAGGAGAATGAAATGGGACTGTACCCGAGTCTTACCCGTACAAGTAGACTACATGCTTCTGGTAATCTCGTTTTTATTTGCATGATTAACGACAGTGCTTTAAGTAGACATCCCTTCTTCTCTTTGCCTGTTGAGAAATTCAGGGGTATATAAATGTCATTTAACGCAGAAAAAATGAGAGCTCCGTTAAAATAATCACAGACGGACCAAACTTTGCCGGTTTAATTTTTTTTTTTTTTTTGAACATGGTTTATAAGTCTCTTGTCTTCATCAGGATAGCAGCTGGTACAGGTTTTAGCCTAGCATGCTTCCACAAGTTGTCCTAAAATACTTGGGGAAAAGGGTAAGACCAAGGTCCCAGTTCCTTGGAGGTACATAGAAACACGTGTAATGATATTCCTAAAAACGTTTCATTTATTGTCACAATGCTGCAATTTTGATCTCCATTCTTTTTTCAAAATACCAGCCACGAGACAAGGATCGCAAACAAATGTCATCATTGAATCACAGTTCTGATATCACCAACTTTAAGTCTATCACACTCACTCATATCCATACAGCAAATCTGTAACATATGTCACATGTTTTTTATATACGTACAAAATAAAGCGATGTTAAATGTAAATTTTATTGGAAGAATAAATAGCAAAATAGGCTATAAGGGTAATAACAAACTATCTAGCAACTAACTAATCACTGTTTCAAAGCTAGAAGTGGTCGGGGCTGTGACCAAAGGTGGGCTAGTAAGATGAGAAAAAAAGTCAAGTTAATCATCAGACTAATAATTCCTTTTTTTTATTTTTTTATTTTATTTGCTTTACCTTGCTCTTCTTCCATCTGTGTTATAATTGTTTATCGGTTGTTCTTCTTTCGGTGAGTTCATGGATCCCAATTTTGCAGTTGGAGACGGATGATCCGTAGGCGTTAACAATTCAAAGCTACAAAGGAGTTCTTCGTTGACGGACATAAGAGCGGCGAAGTTGTCGAATTCCCCACAATAATTCGGCGCAGAAAAGACAGTGACTAATGTTCGATCATTGAAAAATTCATATCCATCTTCCACCACCATATGGGCCCGACAGACTAGATCCAAATCATGTTTTGCCAAAAATTCATCAACAACCTTTTTCCCAAAACAGTATGAGACGCCACGTTCATTGTCATCCCATTCAATGGCAGTATCTGACGGATCCGCCCACAATAAATCATTCAGTAAGCCATATTCGGGTACATCGGTTGGTCGTTGTATGCATCGAATATCGTCTAAGGAGTGTAATGAAGGGCTATATATAAAAACAGAAAAGAAACATGAGTATCAGGGATGCATTGGAATATATTGGATTGCCTACCTTAAACCACCATGAACACAAAATATTTTCCCTGCCACAAGTGCTGCTATTGGTAATGTGTTGAAGACATCCACAAACGTTTTCCATATTTTGACGTTGGTACGTCGTTTGCATTCATCGTAAAACCCGTACACTAATAATAATAAAATAATGAATACTACATGTCACTGCATCATGTCTAATATGTCTCCTTTGTTTATACCTCGGGTCACAGATCCTAATATTCATAAAAGAAAAAGAAAAATTAGTAATAATTTATATATCCATATCATGTTCCAAATCTTACCGCTTTCATGATTCCCGCGAAGTAAAAAGAATGTTTCTGGAAACTTGATCTTGTAACAAAATAGCAGGAGAATAGTTTCCAAACTTTGTTTACCACGATCCACATAGTCACCCAAGAATAAGTAGTTGGATTCTGGTGGAAATCCGCCCTATTGTTATAATGCAGCAGTAAAATAAATATATATATATAAAAAAAAAAAAAAAAACCAATGAGATGAAGAAATCTTCTGTCACCATTGCCTGAGACTGATCTTACCATTTCAAATAACCGAATCAGATCATGATATTGACCATGAATATCACCTACAACTTTCACTGGTGGATTCAATTCTAAAAGGCTCTATATTGTATATACAAAAAAGAAGAATGTAAATCAGTCGTTTATCATTTACGGACCCCTTTTTCATTCCATTGATCAACCTCCCTGTACATCATCTTCCATCCCCCCCCTCCTATTCACTGTTTTCTTGTATTCATTTATTGACTTACTGGTTGATTAGTAAATACTTCTTGGACAGTATGGCATATAGCAACAATTTCAGAGTTCTTGAAACAGATGGATTTCGATACTTTGCCGCTTCTCCCCACTTCCAGTAGCCGGTCGATACATTCGTCAATATCTAGATTACGTCCTACAGATCGCATTGAGGTCGCCGTCAGTTGATTTTGAGACGTATACGTAAGTTGATTGGCATCCTGTTCTTCCACTGATTGCTGACTTTGTTGAGGCCACAAATCACCGCTATCCCATTTTTTGGTAGGTGAAGTCGTATCGGCTAACGGTTGTTTTGGAGAATCATCATCATTGTTGCCGGGATCCTGCTGTGTTGAAGAAGGACCTTGCTGAGAATAACGATTGTTGCTGGTACTGCTGTTCATTGAGTTTCGCTGTATGCTCGAGTTCACTAAAATAGAGTTCAACGATGTTGCTGTGTTGTTGGAGTAGACATTATCTGGTGGCTCGTTCCTGATCACACTTGGCCTGTTTTTTCTTTTCTTCGATGCTGTATTGCCCATAAGTAAAGCACTTGTATAAAAATATAAACGGTCTATAACACAAAACCGATTGGTCCCAAATCGATGGCAAAGGTATATAATAAAGAGAAATAATAACCGTTGTGTATGTAAATAAATAAAGACCACAATCACGCACGTACACACCAATAACCCACAAAAAAAAAAAAAAAGATAAAAAAAGAAAAAAAAAAAAAAGAAAAGAAAAGAAAAGAGTGTAAAAAAAGAGTGGAAATGAGAATCGAATATATCATTTCCTTTTTACCCCGCTGACGTCCTGTTTCATCACGTGCGACTCCATATTCTAAAATCTAAACATTCTACTTTATGTATCACAATATATAAAGCAAGTACTGTACCTTGAGCTCATGCATGGGTTCTAATGTATGTTTTACCCTGGTAAATCACTGTCGAAGTAATAATAATAATAAAAAAGAAAGCAAGGTTAAAATCACGCTCTGTTTTCCCGATTGATTTTCATGGTTTTGAGATCTACCATTTACTTCCACAAATCACCTGTCACCTATCCCAAATCAGTCATTTCCCTTCATGCTGATTTTCCATCCCCGCTCGATTTATTAGTTCCAGAGGCAAGATATCATATTCCCCGTTTGTGTTAGCCAACCAACCCCACCTATAAAATCACCACGAAACAAGACATACAAAAAAGAAGGAATTTAACAATGAAAGAATAAAAGGTTTAGATACACCCCCCCATTCATATTCTTTATTAATTCAAGTTAAATAAATCAGAGGTTAAGCCTATGATACCGTATATAAGAGTTCATAATACTAAACTAATCAAAGTGAATCCAATTCCTTCCTCAGCTGTTCATTTTCCAATTTCAAAGTACTGTTTTCAATTTCGAGCTGATGAAGCTGCTTTTCAAGGGATTCCTATAGAAAAATGGGACGTAATATAAATAAAATGATTTTTTTTTTTATGCATAATATTTATCATTTTTTTAATTTCGAACTCACGATCAGAAATAGAGTCCCATCATTTTGTGAAGTGATATAATTTCCATGAAATTGAGAATGGTCGCCAGTTTTGGGTCGTCTAACAAAAAAAAAAAAAAAAAAAAAAAAAAAAAGCGAAATAAAATCGAATGTTAGTTCTTAGTGCTAAATCTGCACAATCTACATAACTTACGGAAAGTGCAATGATTCAAATATCATATTAATCGTCCGTTGTTGAGCATCGTTGTTGCGAAGCAGATCTTCAAAGTGTGATTGCAAATGGGGATAAATGCTAAAGGGAAAAGTTGTTCCAGGCACACTTGCTGTTGGAGACGGCACCACAGAAGAATTAGATAACCGATGACCATCATTGGAATGAGTACCTTGACGGCGAAGGTCAGTCTCAGATGTAGTAGAAAATGATACCATCGCGTTGTCAGTATTGTGTAAAAGTGGCAAGCTTGAAGAAGATGGTGATGATGGGAGTGGCGTTGCTGACAATTGGTGTTCCAAGCTTGTCCGTCTTGAGCTAGACGAGCCAGGTATCATCACATCATTCGCTAATGTTGCGGTTGAGAGTAATTCAAATCGACCCACCTTCCTCGAATCGTGTCCTTCGTAATCATCAACATCTTTCTCGCCGGGTAGGTAATTACAGTGTTGTTGACTAGGTAGCGGAAATTTCGAAGTAGATGATGAAATTGAAGTTGAAGATGCCGATCGTGTTCTAGTAATCATTTTTGTTGCCGAATCCTCGCTGGTTGACGTTGAGTATGAATTGTTCGAAGATACCGTGTTACCATTTGATAATGATGTCGTCGCTGTTGGAAGCAATAATGAGTTGTGAATAGAAGGTAGAGACACCATGATAGGATCCTGGTAATACTGGATCTTAAATCTAGACTTTCGTTCGCCTATAATTATAAAGTGTCACCATGATTTATGTTTTTGCTTATACTAATTTTGCTTGTTTACCTGTAGTGCCACTACTTGCAGACTTTGTGAGGGGATAGGTTGGATATAAGTCGTTTGGTATGGATGGCGGCACAGGAGATGTTGGTTCAGAAGTATCTTTAAGGGAGTTGTTGTTGGTATTATTTTGACAATCCTATGATCGAAAATGAGTGTTAGTCCAAGTATTAGCAGTGTTCACATGATCTATTAACTAACCGTGTCGCCGCCATATTTCGTGCATTTTATACCAGAAGATAAGCGACTAGAGGTATGTTCAATAAAGGTCTTGGAGTCGTAATTGTCATCAACACGTACAGAGCGGTCAAAAGATATGCGAGGTTCTTGTTTGGTAGGAAGCGCAATTTCATTTGGTGATAAGTTGACGTGTTGAACAATTGAAGGCGGATTCATTGTAAAAGCGGTAGGGGATTGGTTGATATTGTTGTTTACTGCCTTATTGGTGGTGTCGCTGTTCTTGCTGCTTACCAATGTATTTGCGTCAACGTTGAATTTCCTTTGATAATCGCAGTCGTCATTGAAATCCCATTCCTCCACTGTTGTGAAGGATAGTTGTCGACGGTGAATAGCTTTTCGAGGGCGTCGTTCCAGTGCTGGGAGATCCATTAGTATGTTTTTTACAAGGTATTCCTTTTTTCGGGCTTGTTTGAAGAATGGATGTGACAATAGCTTTTCTACAGTGGGCCTTGATAAAAATAAAATAAATAAAAATAAAATATCAGCAAAAGCGTATCAATATATAAATAAACCAGTACCTGTTTGATGGTTCCTTGTTGAGGCAAAAATCAATCATGTCTTTGAACACTTTTGAATATTTGTGCTTAGTCGTTTCCCTTATTAAAGTTGGTGGATCATTGGATAAGGTCATCAACAATACCTAAATATAACAGAAGAAATGGAAAAAAGATTGCATAATGAGTAAAATTATGAATAAACATCGGCATTAAATTACATATTAATTTCGGCATTACCTTCAAGGGAGGGAGCTTTCCCAACGGAGCTTTACCAGAAGCCAATTCAATCGCAGTAATTCCAAAACTCCAAATGTCGGCCTTGTAATCATATCCCGCCTGTTCCATCACCTCTGGTGCCATCCAGCAGGGCTAATACACGCAGGTTAGTAATGAGATAATAACATAGAATATATGACATCACAAACAGAATATATATTTTCCCATGGGCTATTTCCCTTACCGTTCCAACAAACGTTCTTCGTACTCCACGTTCGCTAAGGGAGCTAGACACACCGAAGTCACCCAACAAAACAGAGCCATCATCATTGACCAAAAGATTGCCAGCTTTTACATCCCGATGAATATGTCCATTTTTATGCAAGTAACGGAGACCTTCCAAAGCTTGTTTCAAAATTGTAGCAATACTAAGTTCGTCTAGGCCATCGGGAAAGGCAGTTTTCATAATGTCAAGGCACGATCCGCCAGCAAGATACGGTGTTACGATACATAGCTTCGATCCAGATACAAAAGATTTGTAAACAGGTAGAATATTTTCATGCTTTGATAAGGCCATCAATGCTGTTTCACGCTATAAACGTCAATAATAATATAGGTTACTAAAAATACGAGGTATTCTTATCTTCATATTCTTACCCGAAGTTCATCGATTTGATTCCTTTCAAACATATCAAGGTCAATCATCTTTATAGCCACACGCACGTTCCGAGGAATGTAAAGAGCACTATAAACAGCAGCAGAAGATCCATAGCCTACATTTAGGTTGTTAAAATGATTAGAATAGTCAAGTATATGTGTGTAAATGAGCATCATAATACCTATGATACCACCGAGTTTGTAATCTTCGATACCATTTGTAGATTGAGAATTCATTGATGAAATTGAGTTATTCTTGTTCACCGGTGTTAGGAGAGGGGCCTTGTTCAGAGGATCTTGATTCTTGCTATATGGTATGGATTGTCGAAGGCGAGCATTCAAAGAGACATGGCGCCTAATAGCGCTAGCTGGAACGTCAAATCGATGTTGTACAAAATCAGCAGTATCAAGCAAAGAATCGGTACTTTTTGTCATGAGTGCAAATGAGACACTAATAATTCAAGTTGAAAATAAAATAAAAAAGGATAGAAGAAGGAATGAGGAATGAGGTTTTTCATAACACTAAAATAGATAAATAAAGAGAAAAGAGAAGAATTCGGAAGGAGAAACGCCGAGTTGGCATTAATCGAGACTGCAAAAAGGTCGGAGATTGTAATGAAAAAAATTGGGATGGACAACCGCAAACCCCCTCCCCTGAGTACTTCCATTAACTGACACGTCCAGGTGGTTTCAAATCATGAGGTCCAAGCAAACGAGCAAATGGTAGATACCAGAATAAACCCAGTTACAATGTATTTTTAGCTGCATGAAATTTCATGTTTTTATATTAATGGGAGTGTTCGTTTGTGTCATTGGTTCACTTACGACTCAATAACTTTAAATTGAGATGAAGGTAAAATAAATTAAAACGGTGGTGTAATAAAATTAGGATGGACAAGAAATAATTCATAGCAGATGAGTCAAAAATATGTAAATGTCGTCTTAATTTTCAGTTTCCATAGTCCATAAAAAATTGCGCCTCGTCTCAATTGAAACTTAAAACACTTAGTATTCCAGTTCACCTTTTTATATTTCTATTGAATGATAAATCAAGCTGGATCAGTTCTCACCGTCAACTTTTATCATGTGTGTACATTTATCAAAGTTGAACCACTAACAACGTCCATCAAAGGTTAAAGAATATAAAAGCACCACTTTTCTACATTTCTTTTACATATCATCATTTTCTCTTCCCTCAATTTCTATATCTTCTATTTATCCATCTATCTATCTATCTACCTATCAATGGAAGGTCATTAACAAACCTCTATTTCACGCGGATTTCCTTTTCGTTCACCCCCAAACCCAACTCTTCTCAGCATCCATCACAGTAAACAACTTTCCGCATTAACCGTAGTCGACACTTTCAGCGACCATTACAGCTAACGCCTTTCAGCTTCTATCATATTCAACACTTTTCGGAAACCACTATAGTCAACGCTTTTCAACATCCAAATCTCTCAATTTAGATAACTCTTTTTTTTTTTTTATGCACCCTTACATTTTCCAACCAGTCATAGCAGCAGTTCCCTTTTTAGGTACCAGAGCCAGACTTTTTTCAACTTCTCCAATTCCTACTTTAAAGAGTAACAAAAATAAAATAGTGACGCGGTTCGCAGACAGCGCATAATGAAATAGAACCGTGTGGATACAAAGAGTAAAGACGTGCTGTAAAAGAATAACATTTTATTTCAATAATAGCTATTCTACATACTAACAAAACTGTCACTGCTATGCCTAATCTACAGGGTATGTTATTTCTATGGGACGCCATATAAGCTATATGGAGTACCAACAACAACCTAGCAAAAAGAAAGATACACATTTAAAGCCGTAATAGATTTGCCAACAACGTAGATTCGATCAGCGAGCCATCCAATTCATCCAGAATCGCGCACGACCACTTGAGCGCACGGGTATGTCACCATTCCATGCCAGAAACAAGTTAACTAAATCCTAAATCAGAAATGAAAGGGGTTCCCCATGTCCTTTGCCATGCCCTTTTTCAAAATCCTCTAAATCTAAAAAAAAAAATCCAACTCCATGACTGCCAAATCTTCGGAGGACGTCCATGTGGGAAAAAAAAAAGGAAGCAAAAGAAAGTGGAAAGGTAGAAAGCACAGCCTTTAAAAACCATATTGAAACCCCGCTTTCTGGTCAGAGCATTCTCTGTCCATTGACATAAAACTTGGGTAGCTGTTAAAATAATCAGTACTCCAGGATGTCATTCTTCATCCTCCAAAAGAAGAAAAAACAAAATCAGACAAAGGCAGAAGTATATGTACGAGTGATAATAAAATTGCCTTTATTCAAAAAAAACAACAAAAAAAGTGGGTATCATTATAATTTCTAACTGCAAACTGAAATAATGCCTTTTGCATATGGTCATCGGAGTTCTATAACTCAAAGTGTAACAAGTCCTTTTTCTTCGCATATGATTATGGATGTTCTATAACTACAAAATGTAGCAAGTACTTTTCAAAATGATTGTAAGTGATTTATATAAGAGAGCTCCCTTGGGGTGGCGATACGCTAAGCAATTTAAGTCGCCAATGCAGGTCGCGCCCCGAAGGGCCACACCTCCGAAATGCCACGGGAGTGCGACAGTGGGCTAGTTTCTTTTGAAAAAACACCACCAAGTTTTCTATCAAGTTTTCTTAATCTTTTATTGTTTCTTTCAATTCGTCGTGAAGTTCTCAAGTAAGTTTTTATCGTTTCTTTTGGTGTTGTTGTCCCTTTGCCATGCAGGCTGCTCTTTCTCTTTGCACCTTCCGTTTCTTTTCATATAGTAACCTTCATGATTAAAGGGACAAACAATGACACCGTCTTATCCCTAACATCTTTCCGTGCCATTTCCTCCATCAGCATATGCCTATCAACTTTCTTGACCCTGTCCTTCACTCTGTAACCACCACATATGCAATGAATATTGCAGTTTTATTATTGGTTGATGTAAGATTTTTAAAAAGATGAATGTCAACGTTTTAAAAACCGAATGCTATTTTTTTTTTTTTTTTTTTTTTTTTTTTCACTTTCCAATTATTTCATATATCATTTTACGACCGTCTGAATTTATTTTTTCAATGTCCTAAATTATTTCTTATCCTTCCCAAATTGTTTTTTTACCCCATCCCAAATTTATTATACTACCGTCTTGATTTATTTAGTAAACTGTAATCTGACAAATTTTGCTGACTTGAATTTTTTATCAGATTCTGATATAAACTACAATTATAAGTCAATTATGTCGCTTTGATCACTTTGTCTGATTATAGAATATGATAGCCTTAATGACACTATACGCTAACGTCTCATTATGCCTCATTGTACTTGGACGTTCTGTATGAGCGCTGACCGGAGATTGAAACATGCCCTTCAATTTTTTTTTTCATCACCTCACCGTGCAGATATTTTTCCCTCCTTCCTTTCTTTTCTTTTTTCCACATCGCTTGACAAAATACGCCACCCGTTTCTTTATAAAGGAAATCAACGCAAAACAAAGCAATAGGGTATCATTATTATATATTGCTTTTGTACTTTATATTCCCTATCACTTTTCACTCTATTTGACTCATGCCTTTATCACGAAGGCGCTCCTTGGAACAGCCCCAGCATCCACCTTACTCTTCACGATCCCGACCTGTCAGTCCTTTGCATAATGGGCCACCTCCACCCCAACCTCAACCACAACTACGCTCTCACTTTTATGGTCTGTCTTCTACTCCTAACCCATCATACTCTTCAACTCCAACTATGAATCGTACTCAAACCCTACCGGAGTCAAGTCAAGGTAAGTTAAAAAAAAATCGTCCGGCTATTGTCATATCTTCCCGTATTACGTTGTGCAAAATCTAAAATTTATCTCATTCACTTACCCAACATTTTTATTATCCTAAATAGAGAGACCCGCCGTTACAAGACCTTCTTCACCAATACAACAAAATGGCCAAGCTGTACAGCATTCTAAGGATAAGAAACGGAACCTCTTTGGTCGATTCAAAAAGAAACGTAAGTGAATATATAGGCACTTACAAACGAAAAAACTGAAAATTGACTTTATCTTGTTTGTGTAGACCGGGCTGAACTACATTCCTCCATTGATCCGTCAGATATCAAAACACCTTCCGCCACCAATATCAATACCACCTTGACAAGTGCTACAACAACTATAATGTCTCCAACAACAACAATGTCATCTCGACACAAAGCAAAACCATCGAATGACTCTGATCTATCTTCTATACGACCCACTCCTCATCCTCTCGATTCAGCTCAAGATGATAAGCATCCGCCCAAAAATGTGTACACCTATTATGGAAATCGACATGGCTCTGCTAGTAACGGAAAACAACGAAAACAGACTGGCTCTTCAACATTGAATTTTCCCAAAACTGATGATGGTATGATAGCTTTGGATGGAAAAGTACGTATCTACACTTAATTTATTTCAAATTTTCATTATGAATGCTAACTTCCTTTATTTTTAGGAACTCGATTGTATGTGTCAAATTTGTAGAACATAGACAATTAAATACCGACTTGAAACCTAACCTTTTTTCTTTTCTTTTTTGGTAGTGCTCCAAAACTTTGGGGCAATGGATGATATCGTCAATACAAATCACTTGAGTTCATCAAGCAGGGATGGTTCCAATTCAATGGTAAATATATGTCAAAGAATAGCGAAATATGAAATATTTAGATGCTAAATATACACTTCTTTTGTTTTTCATTGTTATATAGGCAGCATCTTCCGAATTATGGGCACCTCCTGACAGCTGGGCTGTTGAACCTGCAGATAATACGGGATCTATCTCACATTTACCTCCACCCCCTACCCCTGTTGATGATGAAAATTCTGTTTTTGATGAAGTGAATTTTACTGATAATGTTGATTGGAACATCAAGCGACGAAACGTAAGCACTACCTATTCCTATCCTATTATCAGTCAATATTCTTGCTTTACTCAAACCTTCATATGAATATATAGTTTTGTATCCGAATCTTTAGACCAGACAACACGTTTGGCACCTTACAACTTCCTCTGAATACGACTACAAAGGAACTGGTAAATCGACTTGCGGGGAAATTCTTCCTACATGATCTCAGTAAATACAGCTTATTGATCCGACAACACAATCTTGGTAAGAAAGACTAAAATTTGATAATGAATTGACATATTTGGAACTAACTTTATCTATTTTTATCATTTAGATCGACCTTTACTGCCGAATGAAATGCCCTTACTTATACAAAAACAATTATTGGAACAAATGGGGTACACTGAAGATGACAATATTGAAGACGTTGGACGTGAAGACAACTCATACCTACTTCGGTTTTCCTTTGGCCCAAGATCATCTTCCAACGTAAATGAAGCAGATTTTGTTGACTTCAAGCATCTCGGATTACAAGGACATAGCTTCTCTACTGTACCTCCCTTTTTATACAATCACGCTGCGGAAATTGTGTCACTGGATCTCACGAAAAATATTCTGATGGAAATACCTCTGGACTTTGTACAATTATGTATCTCGCTGAAACAGCTTTGGTTGGTGGACAACAAATACACATCACTTCCTTCATCACTTCATTACTGTACTCAATTGGAACATCTCAACATATCTGGGAACCGATTAGGCGATCTGACCCCAGCACACTTGGAAGATCTGCATTTACTGAAATCTCTGCGTGCTCTCAACAATAGACTGGAATCATTACCTGATAGTTTTGCCAGTTTTCAGCATCTCAATCTTTTATATATCTCCAACAATTGCCTTACGAAATTCCCTATAGTGATCTGTGATATGCATCAACTGTCCCATCTAGATATCAGCTTTAATAAAATCACTTGCCTACCTGATGAAATTGGAAATCTCAAGAAACTCGTTAGTTTTTTTGCCATTGCGAATCGCCTAACGGGGAGCTTGCCACCTACATTTGCTCAACTGGAGAATTTGCAGGAGCTGGATATTCGACAAAATTTTATCACTGATTTGGACGTCATCTGTCAACTGCCGAAACTCAACATTTTATTCATGGATTACAATGCTGTCAGTATCGTCAGTTGTGAAATCACCAATATGCGCCATCTTCAAATGTCCAAAAATCATCTCACGCAATTCAACATGGGCTTTTGTCAAACACCGGCCGATGCTGTCTACAAACCGACGTCGTTTGGAAAACCTTTGCAACCTTACTCTGTACCCGGCGTCCTCACCAACCTCAATTTGTCGAACTGCAAGCTCTCTTCGTTCCCCGACGATATCTTTTATTCAACACTCAACCTAGAACAACTCACACTGGATAGCAATACTTTGACATCGTTACCAAAAAGCATCGGTGAACTACAAAAACTCAGTCGACTATCAGTACAAGACAATAAACTGAGTGGCCTTCCGGTTGAAATCTCCAAATTGACAGAAATGAAAATCTTGCTGGCTCAAAAGAACAACTTGCAAGGTTTACCCAAGGAAATATGGCTATGCGCGTCTCTACAAGTTCTCAACTGCTCTTCAAATTTATTGGAATCTTTTCCGGAACCCTTCTCCGAGAATGGTATGGCGCTTCATCTTCCATATGGCGGCGGCTCTTCTCACAGTAGCAATAGCAACAGCAACACGGATCTACCTGTAGGTCAGGGGATGGTACCAACACACAGTCGACAAAATTCACACCGCGATTTCCGACTTTTCAGCAATGATTCTGTTATGACGATAGGCGGTGATGATCAATCTGGAAGGACCGACGACGACGACGATGACGGCAGTAGCACTCCGGCGGGCGAACGACGGCGTATGGGCTCGTTGGCATTATCAGCTAGTGGAACCAGTGGCAACAGTAGCAGTAACGGTCCCCCCAATTTCAACCCGCCCTCCTTTTTTGCAAGCCCACGCAATCATCCCCCTCCGTTATCCCTCTCGTTACGACAGCTTTTCTTGGGTGATAACCGATTGACTGACGATGTGTGGTCGCCCTTATCCCTTTTCTTGGAACTTAGAACACTGAACTTAGCCTACAACGAACTGTATGAAATTCCTCCTGAAGAACTTTGCCACCAACATTTGTATGAATTGTATCTTTCTGGCAATACTCTAACATCTCTACCTGCTGACGATATCGAACGACTATCCTACTTGCGTGTCTTGGCAGTCAACGACAACAAGCTACAAACCTTACCTGCTGAAATTGGAAAACTTCGTAAACTGCTGGTCCTCGACGTTGGCAATAATGTCCTGAAATATAATATTGCCAATTGGCCCTACGACTGGAATTGGTAAATATACAAAAAAAAAAAAAAAAAAAAGAAAAAAAAAAACAATGAGACAATGCATAGACGAATACTAATTACTGATACTTATAGGAATTGGAATTTGGGCCTCAAGTACCTCAATCTATCAGGCAACAAACGACTAGAAATCAAGCAAATGCACCCACAAAGCTTCAATCCCAAGGAAAAGAATTTGTCCGACTTTAGTGCACTGACGAAACTGCGTATGCTGGGGTTGATGGATGTCACGATCTTGGGGGTTACAACACCTGAAGAATTTTACGATCGACGGGTGAGAACATCGCCATCTGAAGTGAACAATATGGGATATGGTATAGCTGATTGGCTTGGACCAAGTGATCATTTGTCGACATGGGATTTGGTGATTCCGCGCTTCAGAAACAATGACGATGAATGTCTTTTTGCTCTCTTCGATGGATGTCGCCGCAGCAAGATGGGATGCCGATTGACCAAATACTTGAACGATTCTCTGACATATCACTTAACAAATGAACTCGTCAAGACGAAACAGGACGACACCGTAGTTTCTGCGATCCGACGTACGTTTTTGGGCTTGGAAAAAGGACTGGGCATTGGAGCTAACAGTGGGGATGTAGACGACAACGATGAAAAACGTGGTGGAAATGACGATATGAACTTTTCCTCTGGCGCCTCCGCTGCTGTATGCTATATTTCTGGTACCAAACTATATGTTGCCAATGTGGGTGATGTCTTTGTCGTCCTCTCTCGTAACAATGGCCAAGCATACGAAATCACACAAAAGCATATCCCCTTGAACCCAAGCGAAGCCTCTCGTATTCGTGCTGCTGGTGGCTATGTCTCCAATTCGGGCCTCCTCAACGATGAACTCCCGGTGTCGCGTGGGTTTGGATACTTCCATTTAGTCCCGGTGATCAATGCCAATCCTTATATTTCGGTCATGGAGCTCACGGAAAACGATGAATTTTTGATCATGGCCTCGCAAGGACTCTGGGATTGTATGTCTTACCAAACAGCGGTGGATGTGGCTCGAACAGAAAAAGGTGATTTTATGATTGCTGCTCAGAAGCTTCGGGATTTTGCTATCACTTACGGCGCAGACGAAAGCATTATGGTGATGATCATTGGTGTAGGTGATATGTTCGATCGACGTGAAAAGAAATTCAGAAACTACCGTGGCGTTGCTATGGGCGGCACTGGCAACCCGTTCCTTGGTGGTGATATGGCTGGTATGCTCTCTGCCGATGACTCTGGATTATTGGTGAAAAATAAGCGCCGTGCAAAAGAAAGCGCTGGTGATTCGGTAGGTTAAGGGCTACAATACATATTTTGAATGCCGGTATTCACCTCTTTTTTTTTTATTTTTTATAAAAGACTTTGGCAAGACTGGAACGGGAAGTACCACCTCCTATCAACCAAGTGGCATTAGTGTTCACCGATATCAAGAACTCGACGTTTTTGTGGGAGACTCAACAAGAAGATATGCGGTCCTCCATCAAAATTCATGATACAATTATGCGGCGAACATTGCGCAGTGTGGGTGGTTATGAAGTCAAAACAGAAGGGGATGCTTTCATGGCATGTTTCCAAAACATCACAGGTGCATTGCTCTGGTGCTTTACAGTACAACTACAGCTTTTGGAAGCGGATTGGCCTGCCGGTATTCTTGAAACGGAAGAAGGACGAGAAATCGAAGATGCTGATGGTGGTATGATTTATCGTGGTTTATCTGTCCGCATGGGAATTCATTGGGGTACACCGGTATTTGAGCGCAATCCCATCACAAATCGCATGGATTACTTTGGACCTGTGGTGAACAAGGCGGCAAGAATTTGTAATGCGGCTGATGGTGGACAGATATGCGTCTCTTCCGATGTGGTGATGGCTTTAAAAAGTATTCCAGGTGTCCTTGGCTCCTCTGATGATGATGAAATGGCTCTACTAAAGGCACGTGGCACTGGTGGAATGGGCTACTTACTTCGCGACGTACAACAATTAAAGCGACTTGGATTTCATATTATGGAATTGGGTGAACGACGACTTAAAGGATTGGAAACGCCTGAAATGCTGAGCTTCGTGTATCCCAAACAACTTGATGGTAGAATGGAAGCAGATAGGAATCCCAGAGGAACGCCGTCGACCTCTATACCGTCACCTGTAGCAACAACACCCTCATCACCAAAAATCATCCCAACATCACCCATCTTGGAAGACCCGAACGGCAACCAACACACACCATTATCAAACGCCAGGGGGTCATTTGAAGACGGCGGTGGTTTATTCTCACCAGAATTGCCAATTGAATACACTCCAGGGTTTGATTTTAGCCGGCTTGACCAACAACGACGACTATTGCAACAACGACCCTCATTGCTGCCACCAACGACACCTTCCTATTCCCGTAGCATTGACCCTTTACTTGTATGTGCTCTTAATGACTTGGCGATTCGATTGGAACGCATAACAACAGGATTTGTGGTGACGAATCAGCAACAATCACTTCAAAACCTTCATCGACGACATGGCGGTAATTCAACGACTATCATCAAAAGATCGTCCCAAATCCAAGACACAGACAACTCTTATTTCGGCTTTGAAAGACCGGGTATACCTTTACGAAGAGGATTCACTTTTTTGGACACGTTACAGCGACACATTATGGAATCGGCATCTGATGATGAATTAATGATCTTGATGGAAAACTTCGTTACTCGTATAGAGGTAAGTAGAAAAGAACAAACTGGTAGATGGTTTTTTATATCATACTTATCGCTCATATACAATATATATATATTCATTAATTGAATAGAATGCCGTGTCTAGTTTATACTTGCAAAAAGTTGGTCAATTTTCGGGTGTTCTTGAACAACTAGGCGATGCATTGGAACTCGACCCTACTCATATTCTACGGGCATTACAAATGTACTCTGAAATCTCTGGTTTATCACAAAACCCCGAATACAAAACAGGTATATTACAAAAAAAATCAAATAATAGATAATATAGTGGTTATTGACAATATTTTTACGGATGTATATAGTGTAACCGCTCTCATTCAACCCCATTCATTGTATATTCCCCTACTCCTTCCCTTTATTCAATTCACATTGTATATTCTTACATTTCATTATTATTCATTCACATCATCATTTTTAATACTCATCCTAACGTTTTTTTTTTTGTTTTGTTTTTTGTTTTCTTTTTTTTTTTTTTATTTGTCCAATAAAGAAAGTTTGATTTTACCAACGAACGACTTGATCTTGTATCACAATTTATGACTGAAGCTTCTCCACAGATATGTTTTCGTTGACAACGGACATTGAATGTTTTTAAGCCTCGTCTCGAAAAAACAGCGAGTCTTTCTGGCGGGTGTTTTTATTTTCCTTTTCTCTTTTTCTTTTCTTTCTTTTTTTTTTTTTTTTTTTTTTTTTTTTTTTTTTTTGTACATATTTATTGATTGATTCCCTCTCTTTGTATTTTTCTATCCCATGCGAAACACAAAGATCCTTGCTGGATCCTCCCATCTCGAACTTGCCCAATTGGTGGCAAAGAAACTAGGTACCCCTCTTGCTGATACCACCTCAAAAAAATTTAGCAATAAAGAAACAAGGTAACAAAATACGTTAACATTCATGAAATGATCTTCTAACAGTTCTTTTCTATGCATATCTTGACGGAACTAGTGTTGAAATTGGTAATAAAGACGATACTATATATGCATAATAGGTGACTTCGTGTAAATATATTGACTGTCCCTCTTTGTTTTAGGAGTATCTATTCGTGGTGAAGATGTCTTTATTATCCAATCAGGGTCGACCGAAATGAATGACAACATTATTGAACTTTGTATCATGATTCAAGCCGCTCGTATTGGATCAGCCAAAAGAATCACTGCTGTTTTGCCATATTTCCCTTACTGCAAGCAAAGCAAGCGCAAGGGACGTACTTGTATCACTGCCAAACGTAAGTTGTATACCAGCTCCAATAATATCATGATGATTACTCCTCCCTTTTCTTATTTATTATCCCTTCTTCTTGTTTCTAGTTGTTGCAAACATGTTGGTAGTTGCTGGCGTTGACCATATCATTACCATGGACCTCCACGCAAGTCAGATGCAAGGCTTCTTCCAACGACCTGTTGATAATTTGTATGCTGAACCCGTGATTGCCAAATGGATTACTCAACATGTGCCCCAATGGGAAAATGGTGTGGTAGTCAGTAAGAATGCTGGCGGTGCCAAAAGGTAATAAAATACAAAATATCAAGTTGATAATGATGGTGGTGGGTCAATAGTTAAATGAATCGTCTTCTTAATCTCTCTCTTTTCAGAGTCACTTCATTGGCGGATGCTCTTCGATTAGACTTTGCATTGATCCACAAAGATCGATCTCGTTCTGGACCCCAAGGACATAATAGACCTTATAGCGGCATGCCCAAAAGTGGAAACGAAGCAACCGCCCCTTTGTCTCAACAGAAAGTGGATGATGAAGTGGAAGAGGATGTATTAGTGGAAGATTTGACAGCTTCAGTTTCTTCGTTGAACGACGTTGGCTCCAACCTTGATATTATGAATGCTGCTGTCTCGATTGTAGCTGATACTGATGGCGAAGAAAGCACAATTACTTTGGTTGGTGATGTGAAGAACAAAATTGTGTTTTTAACCGTAAGATCAAAAGAGTAGGGTGGGAGGAACAAAAAACGTAGGCGATAGGTTAGACTGACTTTATTTTACGATAGGATGACATTATTGATGGATGTCAAACATTCCTTGACGCCGCTGATCACTTGGTGAACAAATGTGGCGCCGACAAAGTATATATCATCGCCACGCACGGTGTCCTTAGTGGGGAATCAGTCCAAAAAATTCAAGCTTGTGACAGTATATACAAGGTAAACTTCGTAGAGGAAAAAATAGGATATGTAAAGAATGACACTAATATTCTCAACTAATTTTTTTTTAGCTCGTCGTCACAAATACATTCCCAATTCCCCCTAGCAAAATGGATCAATGTGAAAAATTGACAGTGATTGACATCTCCACAACTATTGCCGAAGCCATCCGACGAACGGTAAAAAAGAAAAATACTATCAATACAGGAATAGCATAAACTTAATTACCTTACTGACTTTAATTTTTATTTGATACTATAGCACAATGGCGAAAGTGTTAGTTATTTATTCAACCATGCCGATTAGTTTTAGTCTCTACAACCTTTCCTCCACCTATCTTCTCTTTTTTATAGATAGAAACTATTATTATTTATAATAAAAAACAAAACAAATTTGATGTGACATTATGCTATTTTACTTTTACTTTGTCGTGAACACTTATTATCTCTTTACCCGACCCCTAAAAAAAAAAGATCTGCGGGAAACTAAAAATGGAGGGATACCATAATGATGATGACGATATTTTATGACTGCCCACGTGTTTCCCAATGTTTATCTGAGTGCTGTGTAGAATGAATTAACACACTTAACTTGCCAAGAGGACTAGCTTGCTTAATGATTGGCTGCCAATGATAGACGGCGGGGTATAAATTTAAGGTTTTATGATTTTCTTATAAAAAAGAAACCGACTTTCTTTCCTTTTTTTTTTCGTTTCTTCCTTTTTTTTTTTTTTCCTTTATTTTGCTCAATTAAAGGAAAAACTGCTTGTTACATCACACTTATTTTTTTTTTTTTGGTCAAATGAACTCGATAAAGAACGAATCCACAATATCAACCACCTATCAAAGCAACCTGATGTCTCCACCTATGACCCCAAAAACGACCAACCACAATGAAACCACTCAAACATACAATGATATCACGTTATTACCTTCATCAGGAACAAACAACGATGATGATTATGATATTACTTATGAACAAAGGAGGGAGTGCCTTGGACAGCTTGAAATTAGTGATAGTGGTAGTGGGTGCCCTTCGTCATTATTGTACAGAAAAGCCAGCTTACCCCATTCCATTCGCGCCATGACACTTGCCAACCACGACCCTTTTGATACTATTGGTAGGCGTTTCAGCATCCCTCTCGAAAAACAACAGCACCATTATTTTCAACATAAACAACAATATATACCGCGGCGTAGGTCACATCGTACAAAGTCATTACCAAGGCGATCTCCGACATTGACCAATACTTCTTCCCATGAAATTTTTACAATCAATGTGTTTGATCGACCACTGACATCTTCACCAGCCACAAATTCCCCAACATTGAAATTACAACAATGCCATCATCAATGTGATTTACCTACAGCAACAACCAAGTCATCGCCATCAGTACCTTCATTGTCGGTTCCTGGGTCCACTTTATCAACAAGTAGCCAATCGGCAACATTGCTCATATCACCAGCCACATCTGTACCTTGTATACCATCATCATCATCATCTTCTGCTTCCACTTCTTCAACTCCGTCATTATCATCATCCTCATCCTCATCATCTATATTACCCACTTCTTCTACATGCACACCTCTCAACGCAGGAATGGGATTGAACAGCAGCAAAGTCAAGGCGAATACATCCTTTTACGATCACGTTGACCTGTCAGTGGACGATCAATATGTGTATGATTTATCGTGGAGACCATTATGGGAATCTATTGACAAGAAACCTAGCGTCCGCGTGGTTTGGAAAGGTAACCATCAACAGAAATCCCATCATAGGATCCACACTCAGCTTTTTTTTTTCTTTTATTGTACGAAATAGGTAGCCCATTATCTATCCATTCCTTACCATATTATGATCACCTGCACCCGAAAGAAAAAACTATGGCATCAACGTTACGATTGACACCAGAACAATATTTGAAATGTAAACGTGCGTTGATACTATCTGCCCAGGTATTTTATGAACACGGTATGCAGTTTAGGAAATCTGATGCTCAAAAAGTGTGCCGGATTGATGTGAACAAAACAAGTTGTCTTTGGGGTGCTTTCAATCGTCTTGGGTGGCTTCTTCCTCACTGATTCTTATTTTATATATTCCTCTCTCTCAGTCCCTTTCTCCTCTACCCTCCCTTCTCCTTCTTCCATTACAAGCCACATATCACAACTAGTTATTTGCTTTTTTATTTTCTACAATATTTTATCAAATAAACAAATGTTTTACACTTTATTTGTCCCTCCCCCTCTTTTTTTTACCCTGCTTTTGAACTGTTTTTGGAAATAAAGTTGCTCGGGATCACAATGAGTGCCTATTAACCTATTTTTTATTTTTTTATTTTTTTGCACCCATTAATATTCATTCATTATCTATAATGGGTTACCTGCATTACTCTATTTGCTCTTTCACGATAAGCCCACTGGAATATTCTTTTAATGAATTAATAAAAATAAAAAATAAAACCAAGCAACCTGAGACAACCCTGTGTTGATGAGCCCAATATTACTATGAGTCCCTTTACCGTAATGAGGGGAAAAATGATGGTGTTGTGAATGTAAGGGTACGTATCCTGCATGTACATGAATAAGAAAGAAAATAAAGTCTGGACTGGGTGTGGTATATAATAAAAATGGCGTTCCCCTTTTCTTTTTGCTTCTCTTTTTCTTCCCGCTTGTGTAAAAGAAGTCCATCAATACAATAAAACAGGGGATTTTTGATTTGTTGAAAAAAAGATCGACGTAACCAATCTATTATTCCACATAATTCAGAGATGATGTCGTCAAACGAGAGATCCCGGGGTGAATCTGATCAAGTAAACAGAAGGCACGGTGACACAAATTTGGGTCGCGTCGATCTTTTTTTGGGGGGAGAGGACTTTTTTTTTTGTCAATCAGAGCGGGCTTCCAATCAAAGTAATTATCGTTTTTTCCTCACCTTCGATCCTCCAACCTGCTTTGAACGACACTTACGGATGTTCAACATAATTGTAATACTTCTACACAGCGAATTACTAAAGAAAATGGGAATAGATGGGAATATGAACTAGGATGGTAAGCAAAAAAAAACAAAAAAACATAACAACAAATAGGGTCATTGGTCCGCAAAAATTGTTGTGGGTGGATGCATTTTAAAAATAGACAATCTAGAAAAAAAGAAACTTTTGCTCGACCAATCATAGTTAGTGTGTTTACCAAAAGTATCAAAGTCGACTCCGTTAAATCGCCCCTATAATTTTTTTCTTTCTTATTTTCTTTTCCACTTCTTGAACCTCCTTTTTTCCTTTCTTTCCCACTCCTCTATTTTTTTTTTTTTTTTTGTTCACTCATTCATCATCCTTATACACACACACATTCTCTCTTATATATATATATTTATATCATGTCTTTTTCATTTAGCTCAAAAAGCAACAAAAGGTTAATAATCTTCGCCTTCATCCTGGTCCTTTCTTTCATTTACTTTATGCCCAATGTCACTCGTCGCTCAGCAGTATCACACAAACTGCAAGTCCCAGCATCTTATCAAACCAATGAAGGCTCTCAATTCAGCTTTAAGAATCTCAACGAAGACCACCACCAAGCCAAAATCCTTGTACTGACACCCCTCAAAGATGCTGTACCTTATTTGGACCGTTACTTTGAGTTGCTAGACGAAACTACCTACCCTAATCACTTGATCTCATTGGCCTTTTTGGTATCTGATACAACTGACAATACTATTGAAGAACTCCATCGACATGCCGACGCTTTACAAAACCGCTTTTGGTGGAAAAGATTCAGTGACATCCGGGTCTTCCACAAGGACTTCAAGTTTGATTTACCCAACGAACAGCGCCACAAATACGAAATGCAGCCTCTTCGCCGCAGTGTGATGGCACGGTCTCGCAACTACCTTCTCTCTTCTGCACTACGTGATGAATTCCAGTATGTCGCTTGGGTGGATGTGGATGTCGTCAAATACCCTGCTACTATCTTTGAAGACTTGATTGCCGCCGATGAAGATGTGGTCGTGCCCAACTGTCTTTTGAACCGTGAAGATGGTGCCTTTTATGCTTACGACAAGAACAATTGGCAAGAAACTGATCAATCCATGGAAATTCAAAAAGACCTGGACGAGGACTTCGTATTACTGGAAGGCTACTACGAATTCCCTACGCATCGCTATTTGGTAAAGGAAAAAAGTTGGAACAATGAATGATAAAAAGGATACTGGAATAGGCTGAATACATAGACTCATTTTTTTTTCTTTGCTTTATTGTGTGTATTTATAGATGGTTGATATGCCCACGCATTTCGGAAAGGATCACAAGGTGCCATTGGATGGTGTTGGTGCTACCTTTACTTTGGTCAAAGCAAATGTACATCGAGAAGGGGCGATCTTCCCCGCCTTTCCTTACAAGCATCAAGTCGAAACGGAAGGATTTGCAAAAATGGCCAAGGCAATGGGCTTCTCAGTGGTGGGACTCCCCTCTTATCTTATATATCATATTGAAAATCACTAGGATTACCCCTCTCCCTGCACTTTATCATCCCCTCTTTTCTTATACATCTTTTTATATCATATATCATATATTATCTTATTGTTACTTCACGTGTAAAAAGTTAGAATAGCTTTCTTCCTTCTTCCTTTCTAATCTTGCTCGTTTGTACTTCTTGTAATCCGTCATTCTCCCTCTCTCTCTCCTTTTTATCATGTCATTTTTAGTTTTATTTCAACTCCTTCATCCTTTATACAAAGCACAACAACTTTACTTAATACCATCATTCCTATTATTCTATCATAGTTCAGACCCATCTTTTGTTTTATTATACTCTTTTTTTTTGGGGGGGGAATTTACTTCAATAAAAGCGAACCTCACCATGTATATTTTTTACCGCTTCTGTCTTCTGATGTACTATATATAAAATTAGGCTTTTTGAACTGTGTGGCGATGTGTGCTGTGTTACAGGTAGCTCTTGGCTGCCATATTAATAATATGATGATATCATCACAAAAGGCTTTATGATCCGATTTGCAGAAATGTTTATATATCAGATGATGCTTAGAGTAGTGATGATGGTAATGACGGTCTTGATGAAATAGTGTGGTGATGACCATATATAATGAAATGTGTTTTCAACCAGCGGTATACTATATATCGCGTGCCTTTAGAAAAATTGGAAGATCAACATCAAACTGTGCTATTTGCCATTCATGGAAAAGGAACCTTTCGTTGATGATGCTTGGTGCTATTGTTAAAGCAAAGAATATTAGTAAAGTGAGGGTTTCCTATTTAGCATTCGCCAATAGAGTTATGGTCGCGCATTGAATCTGAATTTTCCAGGTGGTCCGGCCCAGATAGCTTATAGCCTTGCTGTCAGAAAGGAACAAAATGCAAGATTACTACTGCTCTATCTTATTCTTTTGTTTCTTTTTTTTTTTTTTTCTTCTTCTTTCTTTCTTTCTTGCACATTATCATCGCGTTATTAATCTTATCATGGGACAAAAAGACCGGATCCCTCCACTACATTCATTTGATATTTACCAGCATGTCACTGGCACCATCATTATTATTGATACTATTCTTTTTTCTAGTACCACCACATATCCATTTCAGATTTTATTTTCATTACATTTTTTTTCCTTATCACTGCTTATTATTTTATTATCGCATCATTATCCCTTTTACCATATTACATCACACCGCTTTTTATTTTATAATCGTGTCATTACTGTACCCTTCTTTTTATTTTATTATCGTTCCATTATCATTTTTTTCTATCCTTTGCTAATGAACAATAAAAAGACCTTTGTAACAATTTGCTTCTACATATGCTGTGTAGTGATGTGACTTAATGTGTGCATATGTGGGTATTGTTTATTCATACTGTGTAGTCCTTAGCTTATAGATATATGACATGTAATGCCATGGATAATTGCGAATTGGGCGGTTTAAATTTGTGCGTTTTTCTTATAGCCATTCTATCTCGATATGATTTTTCTTCACACTATCATACTCGTTGCTGTCTCTTTTTGTCAATTTTTGAGAGGACTGTGCTTGCAGGAACTGTACAGTAGTACACTAGTACTGTATAGTACATGCAGAATGAGTACGTGCAAGACTATAACAAATTTCGGCTTTTTCGAAGAGTACATGCGAAAATTGTACGTGTCCCTAACATTCCCCTTTTTTCTTTTTGTGTGTGTTGAAAAAGAAATATAGGACAGTGGTAGAAATATCAATTCAACCGCCGCACAGATAATTTCTGATTTTGTGAAGCTCCATTTTTTTTTCCTCTCTTTCGTTCTTTCGTCTTTTTTTCCTCCATGAATGTCTGAATGTTATGATGGCAAGCTCATTGGGATACTGACAATCTAGGATTAGTGTTAGAACTTGAATTAGGGGCATTTTAGAAAATGCAAAACAAACATCATGGGGGAAGCCTTTCATTTTGGGATCAGGATTTGGGACCCACCGTTAGTTGGATTTTTGAAGTCAACAATAGCTTACTTTAGGGTTAACGTGCCATACAATGTTATCTACAATTGAATAAAATGTATATATATTTTTACATATGTCAATGAAAAATGCCCCATTAGTCCCTCTTTCTCTCTTTAGTCTTGTACAATAGATCAATCATGCCCTGTCACCCTTTTAGATGTCGTGCTATACTTCAATAAAAGATGTCCTTATTGCCTTTCTCATGCCTTGCACAATATATTATGTCCCTTATTATAGCCGTCCTTTAGATTAGTATTGTATATTCTTCAGCTTTCACCCTAGTTACATCCATTCTATCACCAATAGACCCTTCCACTAGATTCTTTATTACTGTGAGCCTGTTATCTTTAGTTGTAGTGCCCACCTCTATACTTCAATAAAACACACAATTTTAATAATCATCCTCTAACCCGCCGTATAATGAACAATATCATCATTTTAGCTACTTTTTTTTAAGTGTCCTATCAAACATTACTTTCTAATTCTCCTACTATGACTACTTTTCCCATGGGCTATATAAGCTGGCTGGTAGCGTTAGACTATTTACTATCAAAGATTATCATATTTCTTTTCGACCAGTTATATAAATATATCGAGATCGTTCTGTGAGTGTAGCCGACTTTGTAGAATCTTTTGCACAGCTTTCTAGCACGACTACGACTATTTGCTCATTCCAAAAAACCTATCGACGAACTGACAGTTAAAACTCAGTTGTATGAAGCGTGGTCCTACTTCTGCTTTACTGTCCATATTAATCACTCTAGGATGTCGTGACCTCACTTGATCCAGGCATATTTTATATTCCCAGCTTAATATTTCCCTTTTTTTTTTTCAAACTGAAATCAGTTGGACCTCAAGAGACCGCAAAATAATTGGAGTGTCTAATCATTAAAACCATAAATTCAACAACCTTTTCCCTGATACAATACATAGACATATAACGTAGGCAAAATATCCCGCTAAAAAAAGCATCCATGTCGAAGTGCATGGAGCAGTTTTTAATTTATTTCAATAGAATCAATAGAAAATAAAAGATAGCAAAACTATAATAATAAAAAGTACTAATGCTACAAAACACTATACTATACTATAATAAATCAAAGGGTTTTGGATTTGTTGGAAAATTGATAGATTTGAGAGTGAGCGAAGGCGCCTATTGGATAAGGTTAAGTGGGGGAAAACAAAGGTTAGTCATTTAGTACAATATGTTCCAAGTGATTTGATCAGTTCAACTTACCTGCAAGATACATCAATGAACCAACTGCACCGCATACAATAAAGAAGATCAGTCGTTGTATATCAGTAAAGAAGCTCAGGAACGGATAGGGATAAAAATTGTTTTTTTGGAAACAAAGACGGGTCCAGAAGAAGTATCCCACGGCAAATGAGAGAAGACAGATTACATCGGCTCGCGATCGCTTGAATCCAGGCTTATACATAAACATATCAATGTATAAAAACAAAGTAGGCCATAAATGAAGCGCCAGGTCCAAGGAAATCGGCAATTGGAATTCAATATCCTTTGGTACCAACAAATCCTTATCATATAATACTATGGTCCAATAAAGCAAACTGATCAGACCTTCTATCTAAAGCATCACCACGGTAAAATGAATAAGTATTCGAGTTTTTTTTTATAATCCTGATACGAAGTCTAACAACTTACAGGTGTTGCAATATTTGATAAGCGCATATAGGGTCCTGGAAAACATAACAAAAAAAAAAAAAAAAAAAAGAGATAAAACAGCCAGTATCACATAAAGTTTATACAGGTATGTTTTGTTACCGTGAAACAGAGAAGGGCTTATGTAGCGAGCAAGC